>VZSG01000192.1:485227-526320 GCA_013398315.1 Nothoprocta pentlandii | reverse complement strand
TTTCCTTTCCTTTCCTTTCCTTTCCTTTTCTCAGCCTTCTTACCTTTACCTACCAGAGTTGAAATGATTGCACAGATGAGCCTGACTACTTGGCTTGTGTGTGATTCAAGAGTTTGGTAAAGAAAGCCTGACCTTTATTCTAAGTTACGTAGGGAGATTCTTCCAGCTTAGATTGTAATAAATTTTTCAGCCCCTTGTGACTCTTTTTATTACTGCTCATGATCTTTTGGGAGTCAAGTCCATGTGCTCCACAAACTCTTCTGCACTCTATATGCACACAGTTTGACTCTCCCCGACAGAATTTTTGAACACCATCCTTCCCTGTATCCTGCCTTGGTTGGATGGATATTGATTTCCCCCAAGTCTACCCATTTTCTGCTGGGATCCTGCCCTCACACGCAAGTGAGTTCAATATATTTCCATGGCCACTGGGCTGAGTCAGCTGGTGAAAACCACCAGCCGGAATCATCAGCGATATTACTTGAGCCAATGCTCACTTGCCAGAGAGAGGACACAAAGGGCTTAGACGGCAGAAACAAATAAAAATAATTCACTTACTCATCGTCAGTGAGTTAAGTTATAGAAACACAGTTTTCTCCTGAAGGAAATATTTCCTGTTTTCCTTCTCTGGTGCACAAATAGACTGAAATATTTTCCTTCTGCATTTTATACCTATTTTGTTCAAATTCTGTAATAATTCTCTTTTGCAGTCTTTGTTTCTAGCTGCAGACCATTCGCTTTCTAATAGAGATGGTGTAAGTCACAGTAGCTATTTTCAGTGACCAAAGAAATACATACTTTACTTCACAATCGATTTTCTGAATGCTGCTTTATCAAATTAGTAAGTGGGCATAACTAAGTTCACATTTATCAAATGGTAATTTAAGTTCAACCGCATATGACTACCTGAAATGCCAGTCAGAAGCACATTCTATAATTGTTTGAGTAATGGAAACATCTAGGTGAACATAGTAATAATTCAGAGCCCCAGCACACACACAGATGTTAATTCATCTTGAATGTGACCACAAGATAGCTGATGAATATGTCTTTTTGCCCAAAGATATGCATATTTTGTTTTAAGATATAGCTATGTTAATCTAACTTGTAGAATCTCACTCCAAGAACTCATCTCATCCCTTCTATTTCCCTCCCAAGGGAAAAAAGACAAACTTATAAAGCACCTCTGAGATGAGGCCCTGAGAAACGAAAGAAGTTCAGTTTGGACCATGACTTATTTCCCAAGTACTTTCCAGCACTATTTCTCATTCAACATTTACATGAGGCAATGGGAAATGTCTTCCTCACCTCCCAATTTCCCCACTGTAAATAACTGATTATTTCAGCAAGCTCTGATTGTAAAAGAAAGAATGTTTCTTGGCTCATGTAAATGACTCTTCTTTCTTTTTAGCTCTTTCTCATTTCCTGGTCTTGTTATTTTCTTTTGTGCTAAGCAACCGTCTCTCCTTCCTCATCTCCTCACTCCTTTTTTTTTTTTTAAAAAAAAAAAAAAAAAGTCCCTGATTTTATTACTCTTTCCTTCTTTCCTTCTACTTCATCTCCTCTAACTTCCCATCTCATTTCAGTAATGGCTGCTACTCTGCTTTCACTCTGTGCCCATGTATCACAATGAAACCGATTCATCATGTTTCTTGATTGAAGACCATTCCATTCCTACAAAAACTTTGGCTTGAAAATGATACGGTGCCATCAACTTTAGTTGTCAGCTCCTGGCACTGTGACAAGGGGTGGCACATTGGCCCCGCTCCGATTTTCTGTCTAAAGGGAACAATCTTTATTAAAAATACTATGCTTAGATATCAGATTTTTTTTTTCTGTAATAGTTTCTGACTGAAGTACAACTTCATCAACATCAAATACTCACAAAATAATGAACACCTCCAAATTGTAAGAAATAGGTAAAATGTTATGAGGTTATACACAGGACTTCTATGCTTCCAGTAAGCTTTTTGGACAGTGGTCCCCAGGGTCCACATGCTCTCTCTAATCAGACTTCAAAGGGTTTTTTTTGGGGGGGAGAGAGGGTGGGTGTTTTGTATTCTCACCTTGTTGTCACAACACGAATCCAACTCTACTGGTAAATCAAAAGATATGTAGCTAATCTCAGGGCAGGAGCACAAGGCTGAACATCTTGATAAAACGGGGAGTTATCATGAATGTGAATTGTCTCCTAGAATCAATTCTGAAACCGAGAGAGGTAAATAATAGATAAATAACAAAACAAAACAAAGCCCTCTAAAGCGGCATGTTAAATGATTCCACACTATTTGTCAGGAGTGCATAACAGCATTAACCTTTATGTCAACACAGATCTACTTCATGTAGCTGTTTAATCACATTTCTGTCGCAATGAAAACCCTATCTTTCTCCTGTGCACCACATGTCATAGCCAGCATTTTCACAGTTCACTCCTTCCTCCCAAACTTTGCAGAAGCACCAAGACCCCCTTATTCCTTCAGGCTGAAATCAGTGAGGTGATGAGCAAGCAACCATTACCATTAACCTCTGGAAGCCCTTTGCAACTGGGAAAGCACTACACTTTGCCAAAGGGGACATCGTTGTGCAACGCATGGGTCAGAACTGAGAAATGTCTGTAGAAATGGAGAGGAGTGACAAGAGCAGGCCCTTCCTCCACCCTTAGTCACCATGATGTGGTTTAAATATGAGATGGGTTCATGAAACAACCTTGTGCGGGTTGTTTGTGCAGGAGAAATCCTGTCCACTTCATGACAGTAAGCAATGGAAAGGCTTTAAGGAGAAGAAAATTGTTGGCCACCTCTGCATGACATTATGTCCCTTCTGCCTCCTCAGTAACTACCCTAGAACAATCCAGGATATCCAGAGCATTCTGACTTTCTCTCCTCAGCAGTATTGGTATTATCAGAGACCTCTACAGGTTGCTAAGGTTAATTCGCACTACATTGGTTTAGGATTAAATTTCTGCGGAGATGTGTTAAGTCCTGGATTTCCTGCAGAAATTTCCTCTTTAGCTTATATTCATCCTCTTGGGAAATTTTCTAATCTTTTATGTGCCCTTTTTTCCCCCTGGTAGTGGCCCAGAGGCACCTCTGACTGTGCTTCTTTGCCTGTTGGTCTTCTGCTTTGATCTTACCTGCTCAGTTTTGAAAGAGGGAGTGATGTCTGCAAGTACTGGCACAGACACTATTTTCAATTCCCTTTATTCCATTCTCCCTAATACCTAGAGTTCAACTTGCTTTTCTGGGAGATTCAACCTGGATATGTCAGTGAATGGTCATAATCAAAAGGTCTGAGAATAGGGTTATGACCCAGTTCCCAATGATGGCTGTAGGTCACAGGACAATCTTCTATGGCATCATTTAATGTTATGTATTTGGTTATTCTCTTGACAACTGGAAGTTGAGCAGAAGAATATTGAAATATGAGGATAATGGCACCCACGTACTTCATTTTCCCTGATTTACACTAACAGCAGATTACCTCTTAGTGTTCTTGCACCAAGTTGAGCTAGATCTGGAAAAAAAATATATTAATAGTATTTTACTAACCTTGCAAAATTTGACACAGGACAGACATCGAAAAATGTTTGAGGTAAAATCTGAATTCACTTAATAGCCTCAAACAAGGTTATTTCCCCTCTCATTCCATTCCCAGGGAAGAAAACAGTCCTCCAAGAACAAAGTGGTTCAGGGAACATCATCATAAATTTACACTATATGGGAAATCAGTGAATTGACACATACCTAGGAGGCCTTGTAATACAGGAATCTCCTTGTTATGGTATTCTTTGCAAGAGGAGTAAGTCAAATTCCCACAGAAAACAGCTGAGCTGGAACCTGGTAAGGACTGTTGCTGAAAGCCTTGTTTGAGGAAGGTGCTCTTTGAACTCGCCAAAATAGTGCTGTGTAGCTGCACGGAGAGAAATGTATACAGAGAAATAAACACATGGAAACCGTTTGTAACAACAGCTGTACTCGTTCACCTCACAGGGCCCCATTTTCTGTCTCTAACAAATACCCAGGGAAAAGCAACAGCAGGGCGAAACATATGATAGTTCCCTGGTCTTGGATGACATCCAGGGCAGGGCATTTCCACATGAAGGCTGTCTGTTAGCAAACCCCAGCAGATCTTTGCTTTCCTAGCCTTTCATCCCTTTGAATCCATGCAAACCTCTCACATTGACAAGAAGCTTTGGAAAGGAGTGGAAACATAGGTGTTTCTACTATACGTGGCATGAAGAGCTACCTCCTTTAATTTGTGTCACAGCTGGCTTTTGCTGGCCTCATTTGGAGACCTTTGATTTTTGTGTTGGACGAGAGTGAATAGTCTCTCTTTTTCTATCCTTTCCGTGTCATTCATGGTTTTGTAACCTCTAATGTATCCACGCTCATTTGTTTCATGCCCAGCACACAGAAATTAGCCTACGCAGCCATTCTTTACTTGGGAGATGATCCACAGTTTCAATACCCCTTGTTGCCTTTCTCAAACTCCCTTTCATTTCCAGTAGATCCTGAGATAAGACACTAGGGTTGCATAATTAAAGTTGAGGTGGAACCACAGAGACCTATATAGGCAAAGGTGTCACAATGATGTTTTCTTTTCAATGATATTTTTATTGCTTTTCTAAAATTTTCTAACAACTGCCTCGCTTTTTTTGACTGCTCCTGTGCTCTAGACTGGTATTTTCATTGAACTGTATATCTGTCACAAGCTGAGTATCTTTTTTTCTATCTGGTGAGTCAGCCCAGAGCCCGTCACATTGTTTGTGAGGATAAGATTATTTCACTTTATATCCCTCTGCATCAAATTTCATTTTCTGTTCTATTGCTTTCACTGTACTGAGCTGGTCTATAGAGCAGCTGGTCTATGCTGGTTTATGTTGAATTTACACACAACTCTTTTTTTTTTCTTTTAAGACTCAATTTTAGTTTAATTTGGACTGAAATTGAATAACAGTTAGAAGAAAAATTACCAATCAGCTGTAGATCTCAAAGGATTTTTGGTTTTAATTCTAGTTCAGCTACAAACAGAAATGTGTTTAATGAATTATAAACACATTCTAAACATATTGTATGGTTTACTGCTATGTTCTTCTTATAGTCATTTCTAAAATACCATAAGTAGAGACGTGATATAGAGTCTGAGTGGAAATAATACATAAATAATGTGTTCTCCTTTTATATGTAATTAGTTAATTACCAGGCGTGCATTCATGCAGACTCATACAGCCATGAGTATATGAAAGGGCTTAGCCACAAAAGGGAAATAAATTTTAGCTGGGAAATGGAGGGATGAACTGAATATCAGAAGTGGAGAAAATATCATTTTAATGCAATTACCATTGAGAACTCCTGAGAGTATCTGCTAAGTGGACATAAGGCTCATATTTAGAAATACATTCATGGCTGACATTAACAAAGAAATACTAAGACTGGGGGCATTTTCAAAACCAAAGCAAGACAATGCAAGAGGAGACACATTTGAGAAAAGAAATTGAAGTATTATTTGATGGAGTTTCATTTAGTAAACACCAGATCATCAAGGTGAGAGACGATCATCTCAAAACTTAAGTAATTCTAAAAATCAGCACAACTTCCATCCCAAAACATCCCCAAACCTTCATCCCAATCCTTGTAGCCGAGGAAACAATGTTTTTAAGTCTGGCATTTTGTCTGTTGTCTCCTAGGTAGATGGATGTTACAATTAAACGCCAACCTCAGAAGAAGTCTCAGAGATCTGAACTGAGGTCATGATAAAATGAGATTATAAATACACCAGCACAAGGCAGTGCATTTTAGATGCTGCTAAATAACAAAGGACAGGTTTCAGGGGGAAATTTAGCTCTTAAAACCAAATGGTTCTTTAAACAACTACAGTTGTTGCCCAGCATCTTATCTGAAAGAGACAAAGATGGACCTCAGACGTGTCTAGTGGGAAGGCTCACAGCACTATGAACCCATCTGTCACCATGTAACTATATAACCCACTCTCAGAGTATTTCTTTCACATTTTCATGGTTTGAACCTGTTTGGCCTAGCCAGGCAGTCTACAGCTCATTTCCAGCTCAGTCGCTCAGGTTCTCCCCTGAGATTTCCGAAGTTGGTGATGACCTCTAGGAAGGGATGACCTCCAGAAAGCCAGTGAACATCACTAGCCTGATACCAGCTTTCAGTGACAGCTGACCCCGGATTAATTCTATACGAGTATCCTAACAGCAAAGGATTTTATATATTATTTTCCTCTCTCCAATTATCTTTCCAGCCAGCCCTTCTCCCGAGCATAAATTCTTGCCAGGTCATTGCTACTGTTCTGCAGATAGAAGTACAGAAAAGAGATTGTACTTTGTTGGTAATTGGTTGCTACAAGAATTTACACTGATCTTTGTGTCATAATCATTCTAATTTACACCTCCTACCAGCCCCTGATTGCTTGTAAAATCTCTAGTCATTTTATTCACCTACTTTAAATAACTTTAATTTCAGCCGCCTGTAGACACAAAGGTGTCATGTCAGTAATAGAGGTTCCATATTTTTAATGAAAATGCTTTTTGACATCATGACAATGTGATTTTGGATAAGTAACAGACATAGAAAGATCAGAAGTGCCTGTGCAGGGTCAGATACATACAGAGCATATATACACAGGGAATTCAATAAGCTAATTTAGGTGCTCACTGTCTTGAGCAAGAAACAGATTTAAACTTGGATTTGTCCCTGGATTGAAAGATGCAGTCACAATTCGTTGCCATGAAGGAAGTCATTATATGGTGGAAGAAATTTAGAGAACTAAAAAAACAAAAACTAAAATAATGGTCAGAGAAGTACAGCTTGTTTCCTCTCATTATTATCAAATAGAAATATGTCTCTCAAGGCAAGCTGCTAATACCAGCAAAAGTGAGGTCAGAATCAAGTACAATTGCTAAGAAGAGATAATTCCTTATTATAATTCTGTTTTCTTCTCTTTTTATTTTTCTTCTTTTCTCTCTCTCTCCGTGTTTTCTCCACTTCGACAGTACAGTGAACATGACACAAAAGCAGAATTTCTCCTTTCCTCTAAAGCATGCCATTCCCTCCAAGAGAACATCAATTTATCAGTGCTTAGACATCCCGGACTAAGGACCAGCAAGATAATGTAAATTTGGTAAGGTCTAGATTGAACAGCATGCCCTACCACTGATCCTTGGTAAGGCAAATACTGATATCCTTTCACCCTACCTTAAAATTTCCATTGCCCTTACAGGACACACAAAAAGCCTTTGACCACCTCTGGAAAACCATTATCACACAGACTTTGAGATCATATACATACACAGAACTGTCATAAGCTATGGCATTTGCCATTTTTGAAATTACTCAGGGTCATTTTCCTGATTAAGACCTGGAAGATGATCTTTGAGACTCTGTTGAATGGAAGAAATAACACCAAGTAACACCAAGAGGTTATTTTAAGTCTGCTAGCTTTATTACCTCTCTCTATCACCCAGCTTCCTAGATCAAAACGGCCCGTATAGGGGAATGTGTATTTGAAAGCAGAGTTCAGCAGAGGGTTCTCAAGAGGTAAAGAGGAGAGAAAGGTAGAAATGTTAAGCCTAAAGCAATTTATGTTGTTGAGTTGGCTTTGCTTTCAATCACTGCAGGTTTACATCTGGATAGTTCTGTTGGTGAAGGGAAAGAATTGATTCCATGAAACATTTTTAGTCCTAGTGGAGAGGCATACCTCTTCTGTTTTGATGGGATGATGATGTCAAGGCAATCAGGAAGCTGTGGTTTGAGACTGAAGGCCTTGGGCTGCTCTTTACTGCAAACTCTCCAATGGCACTAATGGGTTAGGATTGAAGCTCCCTTTCTCCTTCTGTAAAAATGATATCTTAATTTCAAGTGCTTAAAATGTCCTAGTGTCCTCAGAGGGGTAACACTATTGAGTCCTTTGTAACAGTGACTGTAAATTCAACGTTCCTAGTGCTTATCTTTACACATTTCTAAACAGAAAACAAGAAAAAATCCATTTTCTTCTGCTGACCCGGTCAGCAGGAGCTCACTGACCATCTCTGAGAAAGACCTCCCCTTATCCCACAACAGCACGGACAGGCTTTGCAGAGTCTTCCTCAGAGTCTCTTCCTGAGATTGATTTCATCACATACTCAAAAGGAAGAAGAAAAACAATTACCTTAGAGGTCCTACAAGACACAGCTGTTGATTTCACTAGCAAGACAATACTGAGGAATTCTTCTGGTCAAACTCCAGGATACCCCAGAGATATTCTGAGCTACTGAGGCAGATGAACAGGGTCTAAAGGAAGGAATTTCCCTGTGTCCAGCCTGCACAGGTAGATTACATAGAACAGACTTGCTCTTAATGCCCTTATGCAGAATGGTAGTACCCAAACACAAATGGGGAAATGCCAATCAACTACTACTAAAACTATTCTCTAGTCTCACAGCTCATCCTAATACTTCAGAAAAACAAGGACTGGGCTTATATATGTTGTTAGCTCTCTGTCATGTTGTTGCCTTGTGATTACCTGAAATGTGATAGTCTCCCAAATACAGAGCACTGACACTTAATAAAACAATTAAGTTGTGACTCTTGTGAATATAATTGTGCTTGTAATTGCTGACATATCTACTCAAATATGCCTAATTATACAGTGACTTACCAGAAATTCTTTACTAATGTGATTGAATTGTCTGTGCTGTTTTGAATAAGGTGAGCTTTTTAACCTGCGGAAATCTACTTGTAGAAAATTATTTTGCTGCTCCTCTCATCTCAGGCTACTTCTTCCCAACATGAATGATACTATCAAGTGGAATATGCTGGGCACAACGTATCTGGTTTTGATCTTTTTAAAATAAATTCCTCTACAGTTTACTTAGCAGGAACTACAGGTCCTTCCCTATGCATTTAAATAGGCCCTGATTCAAGTCTGGAGTTAACCAAGCAGTTATCCCTCTTCTATGTTATGTCTTTCCCAAGGGAGGTGGACAGCAAGACTCTTTAGCTTAAGAAGTGGAAATTTATACAGCCTGACCCACATGTGCCATGGTCAATGTTAAGAAAGGGCCCCAATGGCAGATGACAGATAAGTGGGGTTATTTCATTATTATTATTATTATTATTATTATCATTATCATTATCATTATCATTATCATTATCATTATCATTATCATTATTATTATTATTATCAAAGTGGCATTGGTTTCTAGATGAGTTTCTAAAGCACAGAGGAATTTGATGTGCTGGATGATGATCACAGTGTATTGGATTTATTCTCTTGGCCTCATTCACAGAAGCTGAAAGCCCCTGATAGATAATCCAGGCTGCAAATACTAGCTCTTCAGTTTAAGCCGCAGAGATCTGATGGAGATGCACACCTTTCAACCTTTGCACAAAAGAAGTACATGCTCAGAAAGTGCTAGAGGGCTTCACCGAATAGGGGTGATTTCCTGAACCCATGCCACAGTGGTCTGAACGCTGGAGACCCTAAGGTAGCTCTTCTGATTGTCCAAGGAAGGGCAATTATCACCCTCTCCATGAGAATCACATTTTGTGCCTGGGGAAGTGGAGAAGCAGCAACCTTGACCATAAGATTCAAGACAGACAAGGACTAAACCACTTGGTGAACTGTGAAAGTAGAGCTGCTACCGATATCTCTATCTACTTATCTATAGGCAGCTCACAGACATCATCTCATAGTGTCCCAGCAGACAGGTAATACCCTTGGTTGGGCACAAATTCAGGTATTAAAACCCTTCTACGTCTCTGTGTTGTGAAGTAGAACAACGTGAAATGTAAAACACTATTCTGCTGATACAAAATCATCTTGGGGGTACCATGAGACTAAATTAACAGAGTAGCATTTGATTCTTCTCTTATTAGGTAGATACAGCCTTCCAAAAGCAAGTCTGACCTAAAACAAATTGCTAGTTCCATTTAGCACATTTTGGGGAGGAGTTTAAGTAATTCTCATTCCAAAATGCCTTTGTCCTTGTGTTTCCTCTGACAGCCATCCTTAGCACAAAGGTGTTGTATAGGGAAAAAAAAAAAAGACTCTGCTGTGGCATATTGTGTTTTATTTTATATTTCTGCTTCCCTTTCCTTTCCCTTGAACCTTTTTGCTGAGTAAATTACTTTCAGGCCTGCGTACAGCACACCTGGTCTGCACCATTATCCCTATCCCCAGTTGCACAGGGCACCGAGGTACCTCAAGCCAGGAGAGTCAGAAGAGATGCAGACAAATAAGAAGGACAAACCACAACTCAGTGACTAATGATTCTCTTCCCCCCCTCCTCCACCTGTGTTTTATCCATTACCTCCAGCCTCTGCTTTCTGCTGGTCCCTTTTCTATGGGAGATGCTCTCTGCTGTGTGCCTGACCGCGTCGCTCTTCTGCTGAGGTAGCAGTTCACAAGAGCTTACGCTGCAGTTTGCTTCCTCCCTGTGCTCTTTCTGTCCCTCGTTCTGCCTTTCTGAACGTCTTTGGAAAACTTCCACCAACATTGCAAATTAACCTTTTTTTTTTCCTTTTTTTTTGTTAGCGGAGCGATCTGCAGCATTGGGTGAACGCTTCGCTCCTGTCATGGCCTGACCATCCCGTGCCTTTGGAGACTGGCAATAAGCAGAGTTTAGGATATCCTGGGCAATTAGAGGCCAAAACTGCTTGTCAGAGCTGACAGATGGCGATGGATTATGCAGCTTGGCTGTATAAGAGTTAATGCAACATTTCCAATTCAGAAGCACATTGGCTGAACTAGATGGACAGGCCTAAAGGCTGCATTTAAAAATGTATTTTTCAGCATGACACTTCCAGAGAACTTCCCCAGAAGGAAGAGGAAAGATAAAAAGAAACACCTTTTTTATTCCCCCTTTTCATTGGAGCTTATCCTGACTGGCTTCATTAGGCTAGGAAAGTAAACAACATAAATGGTTTGAAGCATAAATACCTGGTCCCCTTCTCAGTAAACGTTCCCTGAGCAATGCAGGGCTATCATGGACAAGAAGAAGGGAAAGGTCAGAAGCAGAACTGCATTTAATATATAGCTCAGGAAATTCAGGCCCCTATCGCAGGCTCTAAACCACCACTGTACAGCACACACTGAGAAGTAGCTACAGAGAATTATTGTATCCTCCAAATTCCCTGTCATGCTGGAATCAAGGCCTCATGGAGACTTGAATTAAGGCGTTTGATGTCTGTATTGTTTCACTTAAATAGATAAGAGACCAAGAGCTTTGGACAGTATACACATTTATAGGAAGTAGGACAACTCTTTCCTTTGGTTTACATTAAAAAGAAACAGGGTTTTTTGGTCTCCTTTCAAGAGGGATATAACATTTCAGGAAATTTAGTCATAAAAGAGTAAAATGAACTCACAGAAGAGCTATGGCTGGAATTTGTAAAGTACAAAGGAAAAGGCAATTAGCTACCCAAATCCTATTGAAAGTCAATAGCCTTAAGCCACTTTGAAAATCCCAGCACATAAAACTGTGTAAAAGCAAACTCTGCAGCAAATGCGACTGGAGCAGGGGAGCCAAGAGAAGAACAAAGAGCAGAAGATACCTATTAGACAGGAGGAGGGGCGGCCGTACCAAGCACACGCTGCAGATACGGTGGCGATGGACACGCTGCTCTGCATTGCCTCATGATCCTGGCCCTGCCTCCTTTCCAAAGGGACTCGTCACTTTTTCCTTCTTTCTTCCAAGTTGCCTGTTCTGGCCACTTGCATTTTTCCCCACTTTCATGGACGCTCCAACACCCAAGTTGTCCCTTTGTGCTGAGCACTGAGGAACCCAATGGGGGAGATGGCAGCTGATGAGGGTTTAGGAGGCTACAGGCTTCAGATAGGGGAGCCTAATTCCCTCATAACTCCCACCTGAGACACGCGAGACTTAATATTATTAGTACAGCCGGGTGCATAGGCTTTACTGCTAAATGATGTGCAACCTCCTGTTAATTAAATAAGCAAACATTGCCCACAATCTCCTGCCAATGCATGGTATTATCTCGGTAGGTGTAGCGTGTTGCTTGCATGCAGGCCCTCTGCAAATGTAGGCTGCTGCTTCAGCACCAAGAAAGTCTGTTTTCCCGAATTTTCATTTCACTACTAAGTGTTATTGAACAATCGCAAAAAGTTACAAGCAATTGCATGTTGGTGTGATTTGTCTGCTGTAGGACAAGTAGGACACAACCATTTCCCCAAAGGGTGCCCTTCCACTGGAAAAAAAAAAACCCCAAAAATACAGTTGTCCAGTCATCAATCCGTTCAGGAATTGCGTGGATTAAGATAGGGATGCAAAGTCCCTATCTTACAACAAATAGTTGTTTCAGGCTTTGGGACAGTACTGAGCTGTGCATTCCCCTGCCACCGTTTGTGGCACAGAATGTAGTCTGTGGGGTGAACCAAGATCCTTTTGCCCTGCACAGGAGATTCACCTTCCTGCTACAGGTCTTCCCTTCCGTGGCTACTCAGTGAAGACACTCTGCATTTCAAGTAATTTGCTTTTTATAAGACTAGGTAGATATGATTTTGCAATTAACCAGAATGTAATGAAATCTGGCTTATCATTTATCATGATTAGTTTAATATTCTATTTAATGAGCTTTTAAATGCTGCCAGAAAGCAGAATGCACATCTCATGAAGAGCAGAGATGCCGGTGAATCCCAATTGCTAATAGCTGGAATAATAATATTGTCTTGCACTAATGTAGCATTTTGGATGCTATTATGCTTCACGTGTTACATCCAGGGATCACTTCACTGACATTAGTGCTCGTGCTTTATTCCTGCACACCAGCTCAGCACTACAGCAATGACCATCTTCTTCATGTATCTTAATTGAGAGCCTGATCCCAGATCCACTGAGGCTGACGGAGAGCTTTCCACTGAGTTTCTTGGGCCCTGGATCAAGCCCACAGCTCATTACCTACAAGATAACAAGTATTCCTAAATTACTGAACCATCATTTTGACAATTATGATAACATTTTTGTTATTTTCAAAGCAAGTGATTTTCACTAATTATGACAGTGATTACGGTATTCATCTCCTTGCTGGGATATTGTTCTTGCAAAGAAAAAGCACCAGAACTTGCCTGACAGGGAACAAATGAGCATCCTGACATACAACCAGTTTAGTTCTCATAGGTCTATCGGGGAGCTCAGGCACTTGTTGCCTGAGCTTATTTCAAGCAGGTTGACTAAGAATGGATGAATATTGCACAGGAAAATATACAGAGTTGCCTACTTTGGCTTCCTTTACCAAAGGGACATAGTTTTCTTGAAAAGTCATTTGCTGAGACTGCCTCTCTCAGCTGATCTGACCTTTCAGAGAACAACATCAGGTCTCTAGGTGAATAGCCTAAGGGTCAGAGGCTCTGAAAACCCCATGTCTGCAGCTAAAAAAGATCAGGTGATGTATATGTCAGCTTTTGTGTATAAAATATAAACATATGTATGTATATATGTGTAGTTACACACCTTTTGTGCATAAAGTCGCTTTTCCTCTTCCCTTGCATTTTGCAGCATGCAGCTTTAGCTTGAGTATAGGCATATTTAAAGATATGGTGATAAGACACTTAGCAGTGGTAAACAGCTGCAGGACAATCCTTACCCCATTGCGCAGGAATCCACTGTGCTGTGCAATCCTATCGTGCCCTGAATGCTAGCAGCAAATCCTGAAAAGACTTTTCCCTCGGTTTGGGCAAGCAATGCATGACTGCCGACTGCTTGATATTACTGTTGCCATGTTTCTCCTGATTGCTAGCGAAAATGTCACATTTAGCCTAGATCTCTGATGTTTTCATACTGATAATTTTCGTAGTGGAAATGCTGCAGTTTATGCACAGTCTCTATTCTCGCTGGAAGCAATTTTTTGAAAGCTAAAAATCATTCATCCTAAGCTTCTGTGGAAGAACATAGAAATAAGAGATTGTGTCCTGACAGAAGAAGAAGAAGAAAAAAGATTGGTTAACTATGAACTATGCATTCTTTACACTTAATTCCTGTCATCATTTCATGGCACTCTAAGAATCAGCAATCTGCCCCTCCAATGTGGAATCTCCCAGGTGCTGGTGTGTTGTCATAGTGTGGAGAACAGCTTGGAAAAAGAATTAAAAAAAAAAGAAAAAAATGGAAAAAAAAAGTTTTTTTTGGAAACTCTGGGCATCCACAGAATTCCAGAAAAGCTGAGGTTGGAATGGACCCCTAGAGATCATCTAGTTCATCCCTCACCACATACTCAGAGTTTTCCTTAAGAATAGGATATTCCTAAATACATATTCTTTAGGGATATGACACTCCCAAGCCATTAAGGAGAGACATTTTATAGCTTTTACTGATCTCTACCTGGGAATCTAAAGGATTTTTTTGTGAGTTTTTGGAAACTCAAAGTCCTGGAGAACCCTGCAGCAAAGGGGCAAGCTGTGGCTGTCTTGGAGCTATGCACTGGGCATGTGGGGTTTGCCGGAGGGATCTGGTGTTGCTCCTTGGCCAGGTGGGACAGGATGCAAGGGATGTGTATGGGATGTGCATCTCCTGGTGTTCAAGAGCCATGTGTGTTTGTTAAGGCACAGCCTAAGACAAGGAGTTTGAGCATCTCTCTGAGCTTGCAGCCTGGAGTGACCCATTTCTCTCGTTTTTTGGCCAGCTCCACACGGTCCAGATTTGATTGCACATCCCACCTGCCTGGCCATATGAATCCATGCACACAACAGAGCAGTAAACAAGGACAGCACTTGCTCAGAGTCACAGGGAAGACTGTACTTATGGTGGACCTGCTGCAATGGCAGCTGTCCTGGGCAACTGCACCATTAGCGTCCTGTCCATCAAAGCAAAACACCTTGGATCCGGCTTGACAGGCTGAACGAGAGCTGTGGCCTCACCTCTCCCAACTGGCAAGTATAAAACTGAGCAGGCTTGGCACGCTACGTATGGGCAAGACCGAGCCACAATGAGGGAGAGCTTCCAGCTTGGCAGGCCCTGAAGGCACTCATCTGTTCCTGTCCCAGGCCATCCAGGACCATCTCAAGCTCTGGATCCTTCTTTTCCCTTGGCAGCACAGGAGAAGCTCATCAGGCTGCACCATCCAAGATATCCCCCAAGGCAGGGAATGAGAGGGCCAAGTTCCTCTCATAGGAAAGGTAATTACCTGCATGTCACTTAGCCTTAGGAGAATTATGCATGGAGTGAATTTGCTCCACTGAGCAGGAAAGAGAGAAAATGGAGCAGCTCATTCCGGTGCGGCAGCTGCTGCAGGTCAAAGCTCAGCATCCCACTGCAAACAGCTCTGTGGCTTTGCTAGGAGATGAACCCTTAAGTTGCATGGTCAGTAACTCCAAGCTGGAGCTCTTGGATCACAAACCCTCTCTTACCTGGACCTTCCTTTCTCTGCTCAGTGTTAAAGAGAGCCCATGCTGCTGGCAAGCCCTGGATTGTGCTCTGGGGTCTTGTGACATTTTTATGCCTCTTATTTATTTTAGACCTCCTTCTTTTGCGGAGCAGGTTGCAGAAACACCGGCTCAAAAAGCCCCCCTCAGGGTCATAAATAACTCTTCTGAGAGCGTAATGGATGCTGTGCTCATCAAAGTTGGAATAAAAGTTTACTGGCAAATAACACTGAATTTCTAAGTATATTTGATAATTAACTTTTATTTTGGCTCTGCTGTGTGCCAGAATGCACAAAGGATATAATGTTATAGTCCCAGCAGAACTTTCCTGTGGACTTCTCCAGTTGTTCTCCAAGCTACGGAGAGAACCTAAGAAAATTAACAGGAAACGTGATGGTCTCTCAGGATGCTCCCCTTGCCTTTCTCATTTTGCCACGATTCTCTTTAATGTGGGAAAGCACAGAATTCTTCATCATTCTTCTCATTCTTCTCCCACACCTTTCTGAAACAGCCTCATGCGGAAAGTCAGCAAGACTCTGCACATACTGCCCTGACTCAGGACACTAAGAACAAATCCAGCTCTTAGTGACAACCCCGGGTAATTTCCAATGACCGCAGTGGGCACTGTGCTCCAAGAGGTGTTAATGTGCCCTCCGAGGGAACAAGTACTAAGTTTCTGTACAAGTTGGAAATGTTTTAGTGGGGAGAAAGGGAAGGTAAATGCCAAGTTTCCCTCACCAGGTTCCCCTGCAGCGATAAGTATTCACTGTGTTTTTAACATTTTTATTGAAGTCACAACAGGTAAAGAATTTGAGCAGGCCCTTTTAGTGTGTCCCCAATCCTTATCTCTGCTCCCTTTTGCCGTGTTTTACTTCTTAAGCAAAAATCACTGTTTGACTGGGTAATCTTTCTCTCTCTATCAGACCAAGCACAGAGTTTGGGGCCATAGTTACTGCAATGCAATCTTTCTGCCTTCGGGACTCCCTCCCCACTAATAATAGCAGGAGAAAAAGGGAAAAGAAGCCTCTCGTTGCTTGCAAACCTTACCTGCAGCATCACTCTGAGCTCTGTGGTGGGCACAGCAGTGCAAAACCCGGAGGCTAAAGGTAATCACACAAAATAAACAACCCGGCCATCTCTTCTAGCAACGTTTCTGCAAATCGCCTTCCAGAACTTGCAATCACAGCTGTGAAAACAGCAGAAAAAAATACACTTTGGTGCTAAGGAGGATGCACGTCCCATGTGCGCGTGCCTCAGAGCATGCTGCGATAATTTTAAATCACACGGCAGCGGAGGATGCAGTGTGTCACGGAATAAAAGTACAAATCTGATGAGATATACGCAACAGCTTTATCTACTTAATATCCAGCCTGAGAAATGAGTGGTCATTCAGCACCCTGGTTCTGTGCCAGCAGTGGGAGTTTTCAATTATTAGAGCTAGATCAGATCCAGGGATAATTTAGTATCAGCACATTTCTGATTGAAGGCGTTCTCCCACAAAGCATCTGACAAGGCTAAGAGGTTCTTTTCTTATGCTGTTTCCTCACAATTGATTTCTCTCCCTGCTTTGCATCTTCCCATAATTAATATTTTGCCTTTGCTAATTTAATTCCACCCTTTCTTCTGCTTGCATATCATTTCTTTCCTGTTAATAACAACAATAATGAAAAAAAACCCAAATTCTCAGTGGTGCAGGCTACACACAGGACGTGTGATTTTCATTGGAAGAGGGTGGTTGAAAGAGGGACGTTTCGCTCTGAATTTCTGCTCCTTCTCAAACCACTCCGAGAGCATCTGCTGCCAGCACTGCCCATTTCCTTACCCTCGTGCATGCAAAACTAGGGGCAGGATGTTGAAGACATTTGTCCACTATCTCAGGCAGTGAAGGACAGTGATGGGCAGCTAGGACCAGATCATATTTCTTACACTATGGAGGTGTGAGGGTCGGCCAAGTGAAGACCTGCAAGGAAGGAGGTGAAGGATGAAGGGAAAGGAGGAAGGTAAGAGAAGGTGCACAGAGGGAAGTGTAATAGGTAAACAAATGATTGAATCAGTGACTGGAACAACTAGGTCCCAGCTGGAGATTAATATGAACGAGGTGCTATGCTCCATCGACCAAGTTTACCTCATTTCTTTAAACACTGGTATTGTTTCTGCGTCGCACTTGCCTAACGTGGTTGCAACTTGCTTTCTAACCTATAAAGCCATTATTAGCTGAATGGTGATTGAGAAAGCAGCAGGAAGATGCTCTCATTAGGCCTTAATTATTGCCCTCCATCTGATCTACACGCAGAGGATATATGGTCCTACCCTCCCCTGTTGCTCTCAGCACCGCACATCTGAGCCGTAACTAACATTGCTGTACCCTGCTTAAGACGAGAACCAAATGTGTTTCCACTGATTTCCAGAATAAGCTGTGAGCCTACAAAGCTCTGTTTGCCTTCCCCGCCTTGCTGGTCCCAAGCATCAAAAAGAGGTATTTGGTTAATGGCTAATTAAACACTTCTGATGAGCAAGCCAGCGCTTTGTAAATCCATGTTTTCCTAGCTGCACACAGTCTGGGACCAGCTAGAAGTTGGAGTCTGCATTGAGTTAAAGGGCTGCGTTCAGACAACTGGAAACTTTGAAGTAAGCAGCGATAAAGCAAGCCAGCGGGTTCTTAAATACAGAGATATGAAGTGGAAAAAAAAAAAATCTCCATGAGCCTCCCTTTAGGTAGAGACCTGAAGATACATCCTTGATAACGAGGTGCCATGCTGGCTTATTAGATCCCTGATCATTTAAAATGTAAATCCTAATGAAGGCATAAAGAGCTACGGCAAATATAGAGGGAGCGGGCTGGCTTTTAATAAATGAGCACGCCATCTGCCTCTCTCCTCTCCCCAAAAATCACATCTTGCAATCTTTGTAATGAGCAGTGAACAGCGTGTCGAGACCCCGTGCACTAGCTCTGCACCCCCTGCACGAGACCCGCACTTGGGGCATGGAAACACACGGGTAAAAGAACTCTTGCTTTACAAAGAAAACCACAGGAATGGCCCCAAATTGTTATTTTCCGCTCCTCGTGCAGACAGCTATTAAGGAGCTAAGTTAAGAGTGGACGTTTTGGGTGTTTTCGTGCTGTCTGCTGCAAGTGGAACTAGCTGTTTATCTCTGTTTCTTAAAGAAGGAAGGAAATGACAAGCAATTTCTTTACATTACTGAGGCATTCGCTTCACTGCAATCTTGCTGACCTGCACAGGAGGGAGACAGAATTTAGCTCTTAAGGCAGCCATTGCTTACATCCCTGGGAGATACCATTGGCTTCCTTGTAAATACACACTTACGGATGCTCCAACAGAGACGAAGATTACACAGGTCTGCCCATGAAACATGCAGAAAATGTTTAAAAAAGAAAAAAAGAAAAGAAAAAAAACACAAGGCATTGTCGGAGTTCTGAGTTTAACCCTGGCTGAAGTCAGGGCTGATTCTGCCACCGGTTTTAGGGAGCTGGGATTTCAGATGGGATGTGACTTTGTTTCAAGCAGTAGATCAAAAGGACATTAGGAAAACACATATGTGTTATTTTTTTTTTCCCCATTTGGAATGTGGTATATAATATTATTTAAAAAAAAATTCAAATAAACGGTCCATTTCATAATTGGAAGCCTGCAACTCTATCAGAAAGATTTCACACCATTTAGTTTGGTCACAGCTATGAACTGAAAACTGCAGGACAGTAAGATTTCTTGAAGATCTCTAAGTCAAGTACACACATTGAGAACACAGATTTATCTTACATAGTTTTATAAGAAAGAAGAGAACTACTAGTGTGTTGACAGCAGGAAAAGCCTGGTCAAAAGAACAACGAAGGTTTATACAGAAAACTAACAGTCAAAATACGATTTGCAATGCCAGAAGCTTTTCATGAAGTGTTTTAATTTATAAAGAATTCTTCTAAATGTGGTTCCCTTTGTTTTGACAGGGAAGACCTACTTCTTCCTGCTTTTTAACTGCCTTTTCTTTTTTAACACTCATTCCTCCAGAAAAAGGAGAGACAATAAAAGGCTGGGATAAAATGAGCTTTTCCCATTCAATTCCAGGCAAAAGCAGACAGAAGTTGCAAAAAGAAGATAGGGAAGTGATTGCTCTTCAGAATGTCATTGCAAACAAAAGCTTTCAAAGAAACTTTTGTAAAGTTACTTTTCGAAGAGTAACTAAGGTAAATAGCAGGGCTATGAGTCTCTTTAACGAAAATTCCCCGAAAAACAACAAAAATTTCCACCATTTACTAAGGTATTTTCCCACATTTTTAAGGGTCGGTGGCTCTCCACAGAGGCAGAGTAACTCTGATAGGGTTTTATCCATCACCCTTGTTTCTTACATGACCAAATGATCACTGTGCATGATTTCTGAGAGATGACCCCGTCAGGCTGGGAAGGATTGAGTTTTATCATTAAGAACCTCAACCAAAGGCAGACTTTCAACCTGGCTTCACCAGTAGGAGGTAAGGATCTCTCCATGGAAGCATCATCAGGAACATCATTGCTAACAGCTAAGCAACCTAAGCCTCCAGTTAACTGCTTGGGCATTCAGAAAGGGGAACATTAGTGAGGACAAGCAATGAAAGCAAAAGAGGTCTATAAATCCTGCAAAGAGCCAGCAGCATTGCCGGCGATGATGCAGAAGGAACATTCACTCAGTCTATGGAGGCTTTGGAAGAGTCGTGTAGCAGCAGTATATTAAAGCACAGACATAACTGGGCAAGTTGCAAGAGACCTCATGAAAGATTAAAGGAAGCGACAGGCAGGTCTGCACAGGAGATTTGCTGGGTCCCTTCGTGAGGACTCATCTGCCTCTGCCTGTTCGCTTCTTGTGCACACAAAATTGCTCCATTTTCTGACATCTATGATTTGCAAGGAATTGCTCATGAATAAGCTAAAGGCTAAGGATTATTTACAGACACTACACAGTGAGTAATTCCAAGTACCTTTGAGAAAATTGTCATCATGTTGTGAACACTTCATTAATGGAAAACAGCCAACATTTATCAAATAAATTAATTATAAATTATTTACTCAGCTTTAGTCATAGCCTTCTTGTGGAGAGGGAGGAAAAACTTGTCTGCAGTGCTGTTTGATCTCTCTTGTGTGACATTTGCTCTTTAAAGCAGAGGTGGCTCTGTAATCAAGGCAACGGGCATGGAACTGTTGAGATCACCTCATTTGAAGGCCTCTTTTGGCATAATTTGGGACCAAATCAGTTAGCACCTGTCCCACGTGTTACGCTCTACAAGCCCTGTTGGCTGGCTCTACAGCCTCACGTCTCTTGGCATTGATTTAGGGCCTGTGAATTGAATTGACCACCTAAGATGCTCTATCCTCCACATCAAGTTGTCTTTTCAAGCTTGACTGGAAGCTCTTTTAGAAGAGCTGTTTCTGAGCTGTTATGGGTGAAAAACAGGTGTAGATCTCAGCTGGGACGTCCATGGCCACCATGGACAGAACGCCATGATGATCACAAGCCTGCTCAGCCCTAAATTCACCCAACCAAAGCAGGCATACCAATGTACCCATGTCCAACTCAAGGCAAAAGTGCTGCCCCCAAACCACCTGTTTGAGCACCTGTGCAGAGCAAAGAGAACTATTTAAATGCTACTTCTGCCTGTTAAAGGAGGAGAGTAGAAAATATGTGGAGGAAAAAAGAAAAAATTGCCCCACTGTGCCTCTGTACCTCCACACACGTGCTGGTAGGCTCAAATGCATCACTGACAAGTTGAGAAACCCAAATTAAATGAATTTCATGCACATGACGAATGATCTGACCACTGACTTTGGTTGACAACTGCCAGTTTGACAAATGTGAGGTGTTTAGTCCTGTGATGTTCCCTCAAGGCTGCCCCTGCTGTGAGACGTGCACCTCCTTGCTCCCATCTAAGGCATCTATGCAGAGCCAGGTGCTCATCTCTTCTACCTGGAACTGCAAACAGGGTCTACTCCAAAGGGGGTTCACTTCAAACGGGGACATTTTAATCACAGCCTGAGCTAATTCTGAAAGGCAGGATGAAATTTCCTGCATGCTGCAAAGAAGGTGCTTTCAGCCAAATTTCCATGCAAAAGAACCCTCAAGAAAGTCCTATCCTAAACTCATTCTAAAATGTTGAACTGCAAGTGTTAGGACCTGGCATGATTTAGCAAAGGACTTAAAACATGTGTGGACTCCCACAGAACTCAAGCGTGAGGTTAAAATTAAGTCCAGTAATGCAGAAGTTACCTGAATAACCAAAATGGCTTTCAGTACACAAAGGCATGGAGTTTTAAGGTCACTTTAAACTCTGGCAGCGTTGTTGCAGTGTGTGGAGAAGTAATTTCCAAAAGCTTTAACATCGTTTTTTAAGAGTTGCAAAGCCTACATACGTTAAGTTGGTGACAGTCTTCTTAGCACTGAATTCAGCAATGCCCAGGCTGGGCCTCTAGAAGGTGACGCTTCAGGGAAGAAGAATCACAGAATCACAGAATATTTAAGGTTGGAAGGGACCTCTAGAGATCATCTAGTCCAACCTTCCTGCTCAAGCAGGCACACCTACAGCATGTGGCACAGGGTGGCATCCAGGCGGGTTTTGAAGACCTCCAGAGAAGGAGACTCCACAACCCCCCTGGGCAGCCTGTTCCACTGCTCTGTCACCCTCACAGTAAAGAAGTTCCTCTGCACCTGCAGACGGAACTTCCTGTGCTCCAGTTGTGGCCATTACCCCTCGTCCTATCTCTGGCCACCAGTGAAAAGAGCTTGTCCCCTTCCTCCCTGCATTCTCCCTTCCTGAGCTTATACATATTAATCATATCCCCTCTGAGCCTTCTCTTCTCCAGAGAAAACAGGCCCAGCTCACTCAGCCTCTCTTCGTACGAGAGATGTTCCATTCCCTTAATCATCCTGGTTGCCCTTCTCTGGACCCTCTCCAGCAGCTCCACATCCCTCTTATACTGGGGAGCCCAGAACTGCACACAGTACTCCAGGTGCGGCCTCACCAGAGCTGAGTAGAGTCTTTGGTGGTAGAAGGACCTAGTTCCCACGCACACTGCGTCTCCTCTCATTCCTCCAGTGGCTTCCTGAAGTTCTTCAGGGTTGAAGATAGAAGACAGATGATGCCATTCTACCCTGCACCAGTGACTGTGCCTCCTCACCTGCAAATCCACACAGGTAAAGGATAAAGGATTGAGTGTCTTAATGGCCAAATGACAGCAGTGGTGCATGCAAGAAATGAAAGGATTTCATGGGGGCTGCTTCATTATTAAAACACCAGCGTGCACAACAAAACAATGACAGCAAAACTAAACAGCACAGCTAATTGGCCTGCTTTGTGGCAGGATAGGAATACTCATATTTATGCAGGCAGCATAGCAGTGTACATATCTACCTACTCATTAGAGGATATGAAACCTTCATTGACAGAAAGATTCTAATTACAGTATACCCACCTTTGCTCTGGAAACAATTATCTGCTAATGAATGTTAACTAAGGCACGCCAATGACTACAGAGCAAAACGGGCTGGGCCAGTGACCAGGATGACAGCGTCACATTCGCTCTCCATCTTGGTGGGTAAGAGAGGATAAAGGGTGGAGAGGAGGTGCCACTTTATTTCCATAGTGGTGATGAGCACCGGTTTTGTGTATCATACGCACTCTTTTATCACCAAAGGGGTAAAACATACTCAATAGCAAGAAGCAGCCAAGCAAAGACATCAACAAACACCCACGGGCTTGGGACAATTCCCTCCAGCTCTCTTTCAAATAAGATTTCTTTCCAGAAGAACATTTCTCATTCAGAGCTTATCACCAAAGACCCTACCTGAACGTTCTGTAAAGAATGTAATTTGAAACAAAAAAAAAAGTCAGGACGAAGTTTTGCAGAAGTCTATCAGCATTGGTACATACCTTTGCACCAAAGCTGTCATAACAGACTTGGGAGAACCTTTCTTCTCCTCAGCAGAGTCCTAAGTTCTACCTACAGCCCAAGTCCAATGCACCAAATCCAAAGTGATGCAATAACCTCAACACTTACCTCAATTCCCAACAGCTCCCCTGCTATCCTTTGACACGACTGACATGGCAGGAAGCCTATTCTTAACCTCTTGCCTCTCTCCATAAGACATTTAAAGAAAGAGGTCCAAGAGCTCACAAGGTGGTCTTAGGGTTTTACCCTTCACGTTGGGCAGACTTTCCCTTTTGCCCTCAGTTCTTTCTCCATAGTGCTCCTCTCTAATACCTTTCAAGCCATGTGCCCTCTCTCTTCTGGTTCAACGTCACTCCCAAGCACTGAGAGTGTTTTTCTGAACAACCTGCAGGAAGCTGAGAGGTTGATGTGAGCTTTAAAGCAAAGTCTGGAGGTCTGGCCACACGTACTTATCTCAGCCTAATTTGATGAGTTTAGTGCACCAGACTGTGGGGGTAGGGTTATGTTTTCCCCCTGTAGAAACAGGTGCTCATTGAGGACACAGCCAGTCACATAAAATGACTCTGTTACAGCCAGCGTGAGCAGCGTGGCAACTCCACTTGCCTGCGCGTCATTAATAGAGATTGAAACACAACGGGAATAAGAGCTAGAGCTCCAGCGAATCTAGATGTAATATCTGGAAATCTTCAGGGAGAATAACTTTCTCAGCTTTGATTCTTAAGCCGCAGATACAAATGAAAATGTTTCAAGCTTCATTTTTCCCAATATAGATCCACATCTTCATATGTGCTTTTATGTTGTTTCACAATGCATCATTCTACAGCGCTAATTTCCTCAGTGACATTACTAAACACGGGAGCACTAAGTATGTATGTGCGTGTGCATATATATGTATGTATAAAAATATGCACACTAGCTTAACAGAGCCCAAAGATTCAGAATCCCATGCACAAATACTTACTGGAGCAGTTGCGCTTTAAATTAAGTTGCAACAGAAAACTATTTTTCTCTTCAAAAACTACTAAAAAAAAACAGAAAATGGTAAAATGATAGCTCAGTATGGCTGCCTTTTCCAGTATTTTATTAGACAGCTTCTTAGAGAAGTCATTTGTAATACATTATCTGAGGATCAAACTACGGCAAGCTGCTGCCCAGCGCAGCACATAAATAAGGCAATTTTTTTAACGCATCTCCGCGTTTAATACATGATTCCCCGAAAATCGTAATCAAGCATTATAAGGAATGGAGAAAGATACAAAGGGCTGATAAGAAGAAAGCAGTGGCAAGTAGCTGCTCTGGAGGAGCCGAAGGCTGC
The DNA here is from genome assembly GCA_013398315.1 of Nothoprocta pentlandii. NCBI lineage: Eukaryota > Metazoa > Chordata > Aves > Tinamiformes > Tinamidae > Nothoprocta > Nothoprocta pentlandii. The sequence continues at coordinate 501,699 of VZSG01000192.1, read as the reverse complement.
TGCCCTATCCTAGACAACCAAAGGGGACAATTCACATACTCAGTTTGTAGCTCTTAACATTCATTATTTGAGCATTTTCTTCTGTCATTTCTGATGCCCCATGACAACCCACCACCAGGCAAGATCAGGAACCAAGTCTCTTCTTCTACATTGCCTCAGGAAGTCTTCTCCACTGGGCTGCACAGAGCAAGAACTTCAGCTGCTCCAGGTTTACTCAACATTTGCACAGTGAGGGTGGCCTGCGTGTTTGGGAAGCTAAGGGCAAACGTCCTCCTGTATGCTGCTTATTCCCAAGAAAGACAGAAAGGGGGAGGTTTGGGAAGGAATGACTAGAGATGAGGGCCTTAGTTCACTCAAAGAATTGGAAAGTGTCATTATCAACACAGAGGAGCAAGAAAACAAGGATAAATTGGGGAAAATTCAACTGGGGTAAATTCAGTGAGTAATTGATTGCTAATGCATGGACCTTTTCCACAGAATAGTGTTTCACTAATGGGTACCATGGATTTAAAGTGCCTCTTGTGCTTATTTTTAGAACTGCTGGGGTGAAGGAGATGCTAATACGCATGCAGTATTCTGCACCTGATTGATTTAATGGACTGCATTGGGCAAGTGTTGATTTGTTTTCTGGATTATCTATCAATTTGAATGAAATCTTTGCTGCTTGCTACCTTGGGGACATGGGGTGCCATTTCTCTGGTCTGTATAAGGTACTTGCTTAGGTTTTTTTTTTTAATGCATCAATAAAATATTCTGGCATAGCTATAGCATCCTGCTCCTTTTCAGTTGAATAGCCAATGACAAGTGCTTGGAGTCCGCAAGGCAGGAGGGATTATACTGCGAAGCATTCCCTTGCTGTAATGAGTGATAGCTCAACATGGCAGGGAAGGTGATGGCCCCTGTGAGCTACAAGAGCTGGACCTAACTGATGACCTGGACAGTAACAGCACAGCTAGGTCAACTCATTCATCGCAGAGTGCCAAACAGAGCATGGGAACACTCTCCTTCCATCCACGTTGAAGGCCCCATTCAGCAACACGAGAGCCCTAGCAGTGCTTTCTTAGAAAAGGAAAACTGTTCTGGAGAGTCAGACACTTTGAGAACCACCTCAGACTTTGGAAAAAACCTAACAAGGTGGCCAAGGAGCCCTCAAAAGTCTGTGTTTCTATTCTGAGTGCAAGACGCCTCCCATTTGATCTTGCCTTCATTCAACGAAACACACAGTGATATGTTCATTGAAAACATGTCCACCAGAAGAGCACTGTCTGTTCTCCACTCTGGGAGGAAAATCTGACAGAAGAAGAGAGTACCACCAATGATAAGCACATTATTTAGCTCTAGAAATTACATTCAAGTAACCATTCCCCCCCAGTCAAACCACTCACATGCTGTGGTGATGAAGCAATACCAAAAGCTGCTCAACCCAGCCAGGCCAGGAAGCTCAGGACAGGCAGGAAATCAACCCTGTCTCCTCCAAAATGCAAGTGAATACTGGAAGCTGTGGGAAGAAAAAGTTAGGTTTCAGCTGGTGAGATGAAATATGTTAGGAAAATCCCTATTCTAGACATAGACATGCTGTTGGGAAATGGCACATTCTTCCTGGTGGGAGTTCACCAGCTGGGGAAAACATTCCCAGATGTGTGATCTGCATGAGATGCTACAGACCATGACAATTCCCATCAAACTTTCACACAGGATTATTTCTTCCAGGTAGGAGTGACTGGGAAAATGTGGTTCTCCTTGCTGCACGTGTGTCCCATTAAGCTGCATTAACTCTGGACCAGTGACTTCACCTAATGGCAGATCAAATGAACAAAACGTGGTGTCAGCTTCCAGAGCCTCATACTGTGAGCCCTTGGAGAGACCGTATGCTCACATAATGTGTCCTATCCCATCAGATTTACTGCACAGTGTTAGAGCAACACCACCCACACCATGGCATGCAGGTTCCTTCTGTACAATAGTAAGGGTCAGAAAAGACCCTCTCCCATATACCCCATATATCTACAGGAAAAATCTATGGGAAAGGGAAACCAAAAGACATGTCCTTGTTTCTTGTGCAACCCAGGAACCAGAAGAACTTCCCAAGCACAGGGACTGAAGGCTCTGGCTCCGATGGGTTTGGCATTACCTCCAAATCCTCAAGTAACCGCTTTGGCTCTCAAGCACAAACATTGCAGGAGCTGATCTAGCAAGGCTGTGTGCAGGACACTCCTTGCATGACCCGTTTTATTGGACCTATGAAGTCCAAAAGCAAAGCTATACGTGCTTGGCTACCGTCTATCAACTACTATTTACTTGCAAAATGGTGACAAAACAAACAAAATGACCCCTAACATCCTCATAAAACAATGCCTTACCTGGCTCTGCACTCATCTGTTGCAATTCTAAGCATGAAAACATCCTCAGTGGAAGGCCCAGGATACTTTATAATATACGTTTTTAGTACCTGGCTCTAACTTGGTTTGTCTAACCTGCCAGTCCCTAAAGCTGCCCGATCTGAGCTTTTTATTTCCTTTTTTATTTTTTTATCATTTTTTTTTTACCCTTCTCTGTCAGTTGGGCTTGAAGGGTGCTATATGCTTCATCATCATTGCATTTGGGCTTAAAAAGTTAATAAACGTCTGCAGAAAGAAAACCGACTAAGAAAAACGGAGTTACTATGGGAACATACATTACAATTGAATCTGCCGTGACATCTAAAGGACCTCTAGGAAATGCAGGGAGGCATTTCGTCGTGTCAGAACTGCTTGACTTGCTCTCTACTTCTCCTTCCCAAGGCTGGATTCTGGCCCAGTGAAGACTCCTGATCTCACCAGGAGCATGGATGGAGTAAAGCACTGGCAGCATCTGGCACCAAAGGTTTGGTTTGATGGAGTTTTTTCCTTTTTTTTTTTTTTTTTTTTTTTTTTTTTTTTTTTTTTTTTTCCCCTCCTGATTCACACAAGCTACAAATCAGGTTTTGTTTCACTTTTCAATTTGGGGTCAAAAGAAGGATTTTTAAAGTTGGACTTTGAGCTGGATTCATATCTGTATTCATCCTGTGGGCAGAAAACAGAAATAACAGGAAAAAAAAAATTTAATTCCCTGAGACACCATGGTGATCCCAATCTATGCACCTTAGGGCAAAATCCCTCACTGGCACATTAAGGCATGATAAATACTCCCCACATGGGAAGGCAGAGATTTCCGAAAAACACATTAAAGTAACCCCTGTGAGGATGTCAAGATCGCCCCAGCTCACCAGACGGGGAAGCCTGATTTAGTACCTGCTTTTTTTTCTTTTATTTTTCCCCCTGAACCGCTTAACTTTTCCTGATCCACCTTTCTGTAGATACCAGGTAACAGCTCAGTGTCACCTGCACCGAGGAGCTTAAGTTTCTTTCTTCACCAACACGAGCCCCTATGTCAGCTTTAGACAGTAAATGAATTAAAAAAAGAAATCCCACATACATTTTGTACTGAGAAGGACTTTCCATCTTTAAAGGAGACAGAAGGGAAAAAATGAACTACTTGATTATTTCTCTGGAAACTACTGAAACCACATTTTTTCAGATCACTTGCTTCACAAGGAAAACGGAATTTTAATCCTAATTCAAGATGAAATTTAAAGATGAATTCTGAGAAGAGTTAATTGCATATAAAGTATTCACAACTCAGCTCATCAGAATCTTTAACTTCCTAAATTTCCATCCTCACTTTTCAAGGAAAAGGATGGTGCTGCTGCATAGAAGAAGATTTAAATCTTCATGTTTTTTTCAAGCTCAGTTTTGTACCCAGCAGAGCTATGTCCATTTAAGAAAAATAGTGACACTAAAACCTTACTCTGTAATTACAATGATTGGAAGAAGTGTTTGATCTCTTGAGACTGCTGGAGAAGGTTATGAAATGACCGAATGAGTGAATTATGTATTTCTACTTTTCTTACAGCCTTGGATTTCTCTAGTAGAGATACTCAAAGTTTTGCTGCCTGTGACACTGTTGGATTGAGCAGCTACCGCAGTTCTGAAAAATTTAATGACAATGAAGATCCTCTTTTTTCTCCATAGAGTATTCTATTGCAAAGACCCAACATGTAACACTGCCAGCAAAAGTTTAACCTATTCAAAACCTATTGCCACTAGGGTAATCCCAGCTGATCTTTCACTTCCTGCTATGCTTGACTCCGTTTAAATGCAATACTTTTAAAAAGAAATGCTCCATTTCCCAGGCAAACAATCTCAGTTGGATAAGACAGCGGGATTTCTCAATGGGTTATATGCTGCCTACACAAAGAAAACCTCATAGGATTGGAGCCTTGATGCTTCCAATCAAGCTGAAATATATTTTTAAGGCTGCTTTGGTATTATTAATCACTGCCTTCTGCATCTCGCCATCTGAAAACTTGAGGAAAGCACTGCTTTTAGAGGGTCCCATGCAAAGCAAGACAAGGGTGGTCTGAGAAATAGAATCGCAAAGAGAATGCCTAGCGTTAGCATCTATTCCCTGTTGCTACCAGGGTTAGAAGCACACATTCACTTAAGGACACTGAATGTGATGGCTATTGATGGATGTGCCAGTGGCTGTTTTCATCTTCAAGATAAGGAAAACGAAGCAGGGAAACTGGCCCAGATTCCCCTTCTGATAAACAGAATAAAGAACATAAAGTAAGGGCCCCATGAACACATTCCTAACTATTCCTATGGGTACCACTAACAAGCGATGCAAGGTACCTAGATAACTAGTCTGTGGTTGCAGCAATGCAAAACTGAGTTTTTCATGTTTTTCAGGGCTTTGAAATCACAGTGCAAAGAGGGCGATTTTCCACTTTTTTTTTAGCTCTTCCTTCTTTACCATTTCACTGATAATGTATTAGCCTGGAAAAGCTGAAGGCTGTTGGCCTAAAGGAACTATTTGCAAGTTTTAGGTTGCTATTTGCAATCAAACCACGCTCATCTCCTCCCCTGTTACTGATTGTTGGTACTTGACTTACTAATATGGTGATCTGCTAATAAAAGCACTTGAGATCCCTCTCCGAGAGGCAAAACAGATCCCCGCATGGTGCCAATGGGATGGAGATCCCCTCACCTTCCCATAAAAAATACCCTGCTGTAGTGTCCTCTCACTGGTTTAATGAAATGAGGAACGGACTGTCTCAAAAAGCTGAAAGAAAACAATAGAAAATGAAGGGGAAAAAAATAAAAAATGAAAAGACTCTCAATGAAAGCAGTCACTGTAAGCACCAGTGACCAGATATCAATAATATAAGCACACTGTCTCCTTCATTACCACTACAACCTTGGGAGACACCATTAGTACACGCCAAGTATGTACTACCAGTAATACGCATATGTTGAGCTGCATCTGTAAAAGTCATTGCTTGATTCTGGGTTTAATTCTTTGCAATCACGGCAGGGATTTTTTTTTTCCCTTTTCAAAGACATTTCCACGTGCGTCTTTTATGCACCTGTTTGAAGAACAATAAAATCCTCACTGAACAAAACCACTTAATACTAGCATGCAAAAACAAGCCAATTGAGCTTGTAGGAAATGCAAAATAGAGCCAATTTACCATAATTGATCATAAAATTACCTTTTTTTTTTTTTTCTTCTTCAAAGTTGCAATTATCTCTTGCTTACTTGGTAAAGAATGGCCAGCAGTTCTGAACTCCATCCAAGAAAATTATATTTGGCCATGCTCTTCTCCATTGCCACAACGGAGACAGCAGGCCCTGAGCAGCTCCCTGGCTCTAGAGATTGTTTGAGAACATGCAGAGGTGAAGATGGAGTAGCCTGGGCTGGGCCACATGTAGGGTGGGATACAAGGTCAACATCACAGGACAGGCAAAGACCATTGCAAGTGACCTCCAAATGGCTGGTGGCAGGTGACAAGGCTGCAAAATAAGGCAGATGTTCTGCAAATGGCTGCATAGTTGGGCATGTAGCTTGCTGCTTTCTACCAGCATGAAGAGAATCCTCTCTCATGAGCTGGACTTGCTCCCTTCGGATACACCCAAAATACGTCCATTGTCCATAAATCATGAGAAACATTACATGTGTGAAACAAAAGGAGAAAACTCTCAAGCCTACAGCCGTTTCTAATGAGCATCTCAATAATCTTACTCAGTTACGTTTTTATGGAAGGTCGTAGAACATTTATTGTTACCACAAGTATAAGAGTTGATGGCTGTTAGTGTTTGGAGAAGCATTTTCTGGGCATGTGCCAAGCTATCTTCAATTTCTGTAAAAGCAGTGAAAATTACTACCGTCACAATTGCCTGATTGTGGTCCATTATAATGGAATTAACATAAAACATCTAGAGAAGCATTTCAAAGCAGTACATTTTTATACAGTAATCTGATTTGGAGCTGTCGCTAACTGAGGAAAAGCGACATGCAGATTAACATGACACCCTTTGTTAATATAGAGATAAACACTACCGTGCTCTTGCCTGGGAACAGTTAACTCAACACATTTGGCTTCAAGCGTTCCTGCAGCTCCGAGGGAGGCCAAGAAAACCAGAGCCGGGCACAACACAACACATCGTCCTGTGACTAAAGTCACTCGAAATTAATCACTTACCACAGATTAGATACCCACCCAGCACAGACAATAATTTCTTCTGAAACAGTGGAAAAAAAGTATATATATATATATATTTTTTTTTTTTTTTTAAAGGTGAAGTCTTGAGAGGTTCAAAGCAAGCATGTTCTTGTGGGCTTTCAGTCNGGTGAAGTCTTGAGAGGTTCAAAGCAAGCATGTTCTTGTGGGCTTTCAGTCTTTGTGGTTGATCTCATGATGATTTTGGATTATAGAGGCTGTTAGAATGTGTAACACCACTTTCCCCTTCTCCTTTACTTCGTTCCTGTACCACACTGAGGGGTTACGAAGGCAATTTGATTAAACAGCCTACCGACCTCCGGCTCAGCATTACAGCTAATTACATCAGAGCATGCAAGAAACCAGCCCACAAAGTCAAACTTTCTGAAGCGTAACAAAAATGCCTGAAGAATTGTATCAGAGCATCAAAAAAAAAAACCAACCAAAAAAAAACCTGAAAGATAGGTCCCAGAAAAGGTACTCAAAAATAGCAATAATACCTCTGTGTAACTGATTCTCTAGCTTCACCTGCACCTTAAAGTACTTAGCGTACTAAGTACTGGTCATCATCATCATCTAATGACCAGCAGTAGACTCAAAACCTCTGGTTGATTTTCATCAAATCCCCTTGGTGTCCAAATTTGCTTGGGTTCTGCTCCTGTGTAGGAATGAAGCTTCCTATAAGGGGATCCTGCTCAAGGACCATCAAGCTGAATGGGCCACCTGGGCCACATCAAAGCTTGGGGACTCTGAGACACTATAGCCAACAGGAGGTGGCTCCTATTTGTGCTCCTGCATTGAATACAGAGACTTTTACTCAAACTGCAAATATGGTTCTCAGAACAGGGACCCAAACTATGCTTTATCCCTTCCACATTCATGTCCTCACTTTATGTGGTCCTACTTGCTTGGTTTTTGCCTCTGTGACTCCAAAAGTGATAGTCATGCAGGAAAAAAACATTCCTCCGGGACTGAAACTGCACCTGGAATCATGTCACAGCAGAAAACCTCGCTCAAAAGATTTTCTGTGACCAAAGGAAACTGGGATGCTTTAGTTACCAGCAGAACTTGAATCCACCCCTTGAACTATCCCGGCGTAACGTCTGCAGCATCACCATGTGGCAAGAGCGGTTGTTCCAAAAAGACACTCAACGAAGCAGAGTGCACCAAGAGCCAGAGCCACACACAGCGACAGACGTTAACTTCAGCACTCTCCTGATTGAATGCAAAAACACTCCCCGTTTCTGGCTGTCATCGATTCTGGTGGGAACAGGCTGGTATTGTAGACACAGCACGCAAAAAAATCACATGCCTTGCCACAGTGGCTAGAAAGATAACACATCATCGGCGTTATCAGAGAGATTCGTCAACACACAGGCATGCAGACACGTTGTTTACACTGAGGGCAGCTCAGTGCTGAGTCACTGAGAGCGTGGTGAGCACAGGCGAACTTCAGCACTGCCAGAAATAGACGGATTTGCCTCAACAGGCAGGCAAAATATCAGTTGTGCCGTGTCGGTGGGGAAAAAAATAGGATGATGAGCAGAGATGTGATGCACATGGGAAATAACATACACAGGGAACCTAGAAAGGCACAGGATATTCTGTTACTCGTGGTGTCAACTTACCCAATGCTTCCTTTAGGATGGTTTGTTGCACGTGGGCTTAGCACTTTAGGCCAACCGGTTACTTTAGTAGGGCTAAAGGAGAGATTTTCAAAAGATCGCATTTCTATGTGCCTCAGGACACAGCCAAATGTTTTAAAAGTTCTCATTACACGTGCTCAGCAGCAACTACTTTAGAGAAAAACTGACCTGTAGTCAGTTTTTTTCTAAAAAAACCTTTTTTTCTCTGGTATATTTGTGGCTACTGCTCAGGTAGAATAATCTGCTTTCATATAGCTACAATATTATACAAAAAGGAACCCTCCAAGCTGTAATTCTGAGGACATCTCAGAGGACATCCTGCTCGCCTCCCTCATTCTTCAGAGGAATCCCCCTCCCTCCTGGCCCTCCATACATGACTTTTCATTAGGCTTTCTTTCCCTCCGATATCAGACACAGATGTTTTACATGCAGAAACAAACACACGATCTTTAAAAATGCCAAAATAAACATTAGTTTTAAAATGGTTTCTACTTTACATGAACAACTTGGCAAACCTTAAACAAATTCTGGAAACTTTTCATTATTTCAAAGTAGGCTTTTTTTTCTTTTTCCTCCCCAAACAGAAAACATGGTTCACCTGAAAAAAAAATCCAGATTTATTGTTTCAATGCTCTGTTGGACTGGAGCCAAGGAGCTTAAGCAATTTGGTCAGGGTCCTGTGATGGGGTTAATAAGAGAGCAGAAGAAGGAACCAGGCGCTTCTCATCAGAATGCCTGGGCTCCCAACTCAACAAGAAGCCAAACTCTTCTAGTCACTGTTGACACTGAGAAACAGTGATCTGTGTTAAAACACAGATTCCAGGCAAAGGGAAGTGACCTGGGTTCTCCCTATTTTGACACTTCCAGCAAGCTCAGAGCTTTAAAGATGGAAACAGATAAGATGTAATGCCAAAATCAACGGAAGCCTTTGGTCTTGATTACGCTTTCGCTTGCAATTAAGGAGATAGGGAGTAGTTGTCTGTTAACCCCTACAAGAAGCAGAAGGAAAAAGCGCTGGTAAGGAGCTGTAGGGTGTCATGATGTGTCAAAGAAAGATTGCTCTCCATTGATAAATACAAGTGTCCTTGTCCAGACATTCACTATTCCAGCTGCTTTCTTGCTAGTTTAGCATTAAAACAGCAATTTAATGATTTTACTAATTACCCTTCAGCTATCGAGGCAATACCACTTATTTCATTCTAAACTAGACCAACTCATCACTGCTTTGACAATATCCCGCCTCCCTACAGTCCCAATCCACGAGAGCTGCTGAAGGACCCATGGACTCCAAACAGCCACAACCCACCATAAAATCTTGTTGCTCAGTGCTTATTGTCAAAGACACAGAGTGAAGACATAAATCAATTATTAAGAGCCCGGTACTTTGTGTCTACGAGAGAGCTAAAACAAAATAGTCAGCATTGTGAATAGAGATGCTTGAATTCAGACAGAAAACTCTCTGCTCTCCTTACCTTAAAAAGCAGCGCCTCAGGGGATTGACCACCTTACTGAAATCACTGAAGCTGAATTTGAGCTGCACTCTGGAACCAAGGGCCATCTCCAGAGAAACTAACATAGGTCCTCCTCTAGCTTGGGAAAGACTCCTTGATTCAGAAAGACACCAGGCACGTATTCCTCTTGGAGCAGCAGTTACATGCTATGTAGATGTGCATGTCAAACCCTACCCGAGGTAAGGGCTGCATCCCCGTAGGCACTCCAGAAACATGTAACAGGAAAAAATCTTTCATCTCCAAAGGTCCTCTTCAAAGTTGAAAGCTGAAATGAGGTGCCTAAAGGCTGACAACTGCCAAGGGCAGGCCCCATGAATGCTCACACTTCACATCTTATATATCTGCCCTGTCTATAAGCGAAACACAAAAGTGAAGAAAAGACTGTCTTGGGAAGAATTTGTTCCAGTTGATGCTCCCCTACAGGCACTTGATCTAAGCAACCAACTATCTGGGCACACTTTTGGAGTAACTATCTCTTGCTTTGTAATTCTGCTATGCTGGCATCTGAACTGGTACCTAAAATGGATGAACCAAAGGTAGCTCTTGGGGAAATGGGGCCTTACTGGAGTCTCCCGGGGTGGCTGTGGAAGTGAAGTAGGTGGGTAGTGACATAGATGCTCTCCTATCCTTATGGCTCCTCCATAGAGAGGGGCAACCTATCATTTCCAATGAAAAACAATCCTCAGGATCAGGGCCACTTAAAGGATCCTCATGTTGTCTTATAGCTTAAAAGTGCTATGACACATCAGCAAAGCTCCAAGAGAAACACAAAGAGCAGAGAGAGAAGTCCTTGAAGACACTTGTGGCTTCGTCCCCAGCAACATCAACCCCATTTTCAGGAAGGGTTTAATCTGTTTGATCCCCAAACCTGGCTCCGCATGGCGTGTAGAGTCAGCCCAGGAGCCCAAATCCTGATCCTGGCCATGCAATCCAGTAGCTAAGGCTCCAGGTGTGTCCCACCTGCCACTGGATCTAAGCCTGGCCTTGAACTGCTCAGCTGCTCTCTAATGGCTGGCTGGTCTCCTTAGAGCAGCCCATTTTCAAGTGCCAAGTACGCCATCTGCGTGGCCCAGACCCTACTACAGCTTCTAGGCACAAGGATTTGGTGAGGATCTGACCTTTATCAATGTCAACAGGACTTCAGCAGCCTTCAACATGATCCTTCCCACAGCTGCCGGATGGTAGGGACAACTGTGAAAGCCAGGAAGAAACAGGACAAATGACCAGTAGGGCAGGATTGGTACAGGAGAAAAAAGGCAGCCAACTTTGGTCAGTGTATAAATAAAACCAATGGAATTTTTGCCTCCTTCCCAGGTAATGCTACCCCGCTTTCCTGGAGCACACACTGGGTTTTGTTGTCAAATAATCCTTAGCAAGTGCAGTCCTCGAGCTGGTAAATTCTGTTAGGAGATGTGCACCTGCTCGCTCATTTCTATCTCCAAAATCTACTGACAGCCTCTTCCAGGTGCCAGAGCACATCAAACCCCATCCCTGGGATCAGTCAGTTCATATTGGCAGGGAGCAAAAGATTGGCATAAGGCTCCATTCGGAATTACATTACGGCACTTGGCTTGCTGCTCCTTTACATTCCACTTGAACTTAATTATGTCCAAGCCCACCAGATGTGATGTGCAGTACACTTTAAAAGGGTGATAGCAGCTTTTCTCTTGGCACATATACATTAAAATTAAGAGTTTTAACTTTTTTTTTTTATTATTTTTGAACAGCAAAGAGGAAGGTTGCTTGGGCCACGGATGATGTAAAAAGTCCTTTCCAAAACCTGATACTCCCAATTGTGCAGTCAAGCAGTGAGAGCAGTTACTACAGTAACATAGTTCAGATTCTGTTTCCCCAAATGGATGATGAAATAATGATTATCCATCCTGTTGGGACAGCTGCCAAACCAAATGCGTACACTTAAAAATCTGCTTTTTGGGGGCATATCAGTATAGATTTTTTCTGACTGAGAAGCAGATCAAAAGGCATGTGAATCAGCTCAAAGCAAAGTTCTATTCAGAGGTTTCCAAAACACCCGTAATTATATATCTTCATCAAATAAGCGATAGCGGTTGGACCTCAAACAGAATGTTTCAGTGAGATTCTGAAAAAATCATCTCAATTCCAAAATCAAAATCATCTCAATTCCAACACAACTGTCTCGGGATAGCAAAGGATGGGGTAGCCTCTATCAGGTCAATTATTTCCCTGAGGAAAGCCAGTCTGACTTGTGAAAATCTAGATGCCACATTTTTGTCCTTGTAAGGGTTATGAGTCCCTGATATTTTTAGGGTATTCAAGATGCCTTTAGATGCAGAAGGGCCTTAATTCTGGTTCCAATGAGAGATTCCACTTGGCTTCTGCCACTTTGAGGAGTCCAAAACCTTCACAGTGCTCATGTACTTCTGATCACTGAAAGTTCTTCTCCCCTCAGTAACGAAGACCATGCCTACCAACAAATCATGGTCACCGGAACACGTTCTCTCCTATTCTTGTGGAGAATAACTTAGTTCTACTCTTTCCAGAACTTAGTTCTCCCGTCCTTACTCACTCCATGTTAATACCACGGTCACAGAATGGCTCATTCTGGAAGGGACCTCTGCAGACCTCTGGCTCAACCTCTTGCTCAGAGCAAGGCAGCGTTAGATGAGGTTGCACAAGGTCTTCTCCAGGGTCTTCTCCAGCGAAGTTTGGAGACTCACCAGGGATAGGTATTCCCTTAGTGTCTCTCAGGGAAAGAACATTTCTGTTAAGTCTACTCGTAATTTCCCCATGCTGCAATGCATAAGAGTTGCCTCTTTCTCCACTGTGCATTTCCAAGAGTAATTTGGCTCCTTCTTCTCGGCATCTTCCCCACACCTATGCGGTTCAAGGCAGTGATTACCCTCTCATGCCTCTGGTGTTTCTCCAGGACCAGCTCTGTTGTTAGCTCCTGGGCAGGCCTATTTCCATAGGCACCAGCAGCTCCTTCTCTGATCCTAGCAAATGCTGCAAGGTTTCCTGGTTTAAAGGAGAGCGGTGCATCTGGAAGTTGGGAGGCGTAGGAAAAGTGATAGCTGGTTCAGATGCCAGATAACTACTCGGGATAACTGCTTATCAACACTAGAGTAGTCGGTAAGAGCTAATTAATTAAAGTATCATGCGACCCGAAAACTGAGTATTTATCTAAGCAGAATAGCTACCCGCTCCCTCCCACACGTCCTCACTCCTCTGCTTTCACAGACATTTTGAAAATTATTAAGGTGGCACCAGATTACTTGCTATTTTTAACATTCAATGCAGTAGTGGTACTCCAGGAAGAGAATTTTCTCCTTCAGCAGCAAATCTGGACAAAGATTTTCGCCAAACATCTGAAGACCATTTATTTCTTAATGGGATAACAATTCCTTTATAACTATTTGCATGTTTCCTTTACATAGTAAACATATGCTTAAACAGAACCACATGCATAAACAAATGTCCATGCTGAGAAAAGTCAAATCTCAACGTATCCTATTAAGTCCAAGGATATGGCTAACTTCTATTTCAAAAAGGGAGTAGCATCCTAAAAATCATTTTTTTGGCTTCTAATGACCAAAGCTGTGATTCAGTTTCTCAGTGCCAAGGGAAAATATTAGTGACCTGATCTTGCTAATGATGGAGGATCCTGCACCATTCACAGTCCCTTTATCTTCCTGGAAAACACGGCTTACATCATCAAGACCCATGACCAAAACATCACAACTAAGGCTCGTGACCTTAAACTACTTAACTTTTTTTTTTTAATTAATCTTTTAAAGCTTCAAACCACATAGCCCTCAGTAGCATCTTCATGTCAGAAAGGGAGGCATGGTTGTCTGAGTTTGATAAGGAACTTGACATAAATCTACTGAGCAAGGCCAAACAAAACAACAACAAATAGTAAAAAAAAGTAGTGTAACTACTAAGTCAATGAGTAGGAGAAATAAGGAGTCTAACATGTTCTTTGTTTATGAGCCAAGAACTATTTTTTTGTTAAATAGGACACAAAGGGAGGCAGTTTCAGAAACATAAGGAAAAGGTGAGAATATTTGATAAGGCTGCGTGGAAAATTAAGGAGTGCCTATTTTTGGGTGGGCACTGTAGGAATTTTACAGGATTAGGTGAGACTCTGTGTACCAGAAGAGGTGTGCAGGGAAAAAAAAACTCTTTCCTATTTGTTCATTTGGTGTGCTTCATTATGTGTGCAATTTCTTGCCTGTATTCTCAGCCTGAAATGCAATGCTTTGACTCTTATTTCTGATTGTCTTTTCCCATATAAAATCATAAATCTCTTGGAGGAGGGGGGAAGCACCTTTAGCAAGCTGTTGACTCATCTGTTTTGAAATATGTAAAAAAAGATAAAGTAAGAAATTTTAATTGAGGTAGGAAATAGAAATCAGAGTAGCTGCATGCAGAAGATGGAGAAGATGGATCTGCTCCTCTTATTTTTTTTACGGGTATCAGAAAGGGCTGTTGGTATGGACAGAATTTAGGCTTTTCATGGAATCATGGAGTGGTTGAGGTTGGAAGGGACATAGACACAGTCAGTGATGGGATCATGCAAGAACACGGCACCAGGAATGGTCCTATCAATGGCCATGCTAACAACTACTGCTGTTACTCTTCGATGCTCTGGGTCCATCGTGACAGCAACTGCTCCCAGCTAAAAGGGAACTAAGAAGCAGTAGTGGAAAAAGAAAAATCTGCTCTAGGAATGTATGGACAGAGGGCACTTTGTTCGACTCCCTCGTTTTGTGCTCTTCATTACTGTTAATGACAATCTTGAATGTGAGTTCAAATTACTCTCCTTTTGTAGCCCTTGTCTGAAGGGTTCTTTGTGCCCTTCTTTGGAAGGTGCCAGAAACATTTGGTTTGGAATTGATACGTGCCCCAACACGGATCAAACAGGCCTTCGATTTCCTCTTGTCCCCCCTGCTTTCCTCCAGTTTTGGTTAAGTTACATTTCGCAAATCAGACAAGATGAAAAAGGCAGGCTGGCAACTAATATTAAAAATGCAACTTGGAAAACTAATTTGTACCATTATCCTTTATCTTTCTGGCAGCCAAAATGATCACTAATATTTCACAAACGAAAGGGGAGAATTAAGATGCAACCATTACAATCGGACTGTATTATAAATAATGGTTACTAGGGAGATTTCAAGAGCTTTTAATTTAGGAGCACAAGAGCCTTTGAGAGGCACTGGGATATGTGCTCCTAAATCCCCTAATGACCGCTTTTGAAAAACATTCCCCTAAGTCATTAGAGCACTTTACAAAGTACTGCAGAAGCATAAAGGGCAGCATCTCAGCAAGCTATAAATCTGCCTTCATTACCAACAGACCCGAGTTTGCAGGCTGTGTGTGGCCTTTTACTCCAGCACATTGCAACCAGCTACTGGCCCATGGCTTTTCTCCCTTATACACCTATTTTTTTTTCCAGGAAAATTTCATCTTACGTGGTGTCATCTATGGAGATCCTTCTTTCCTTTACAGTGTGGTAGGACAGTTGTGCAGATCTGCTTTAGACTTAGTCTTACTCTTCCTCCCCAGCTACCTTCACGTTCTTCACCTTCTTCCTGCCTTTAGTTCCAGCTTTACTGTAAGGATCCCAATGACCAGGCCCCAGAAAATTTATGAATTTGGGACCTTCTCCGAGGTCCAGAAACATAACTACAATCATCCACTTTCTTTTGCTTGTTTGCAACCTACCTCTTACCAGCTTCACCTAACAGTCCTCGTTTCACCTTGAAGTGTCACAGATTTCAGTTATTTTATACTTGTGAAGAGCTCTTGGCCCTCAGGGATTTTTCCAAGGTGACTGACACAAAAAGCCAAAGGCAGAGGATTCCAGACAGCACAAACAGCCACTCAAGCTGCAAGACCACCTTGCTCCTCCGACCAACAAACCTCTGGGGATGTGTTGCTCTCCTTTTCCCTCAGGAAAGCTGGGATGCAATCTTTCTCCTACAGCACATCCATGCAATCCGCAGTCCTTCTGAGCAGCAGCATGAGGTTTTCCCACTCCTCTCTGTATACTTTAAGTGAACGGTGCTGATGAAAGAACAGGCTCCCGAGCTGGAGAGGAGACATGACCCCATGCATCTAGGAGTTGGCTGCACTTTGTTGTAAATGATACTGTCTGCAAGGGTCTCCGGATGAAGAACGTTACCACAGCCCTTACATACTGTTTGCGCGTTTTCATTTACATTAAATAGAGATAAGTTGGCCACCTACTGTTCATATTTGCATATCAGATGGTTTTGTCTCACATCAAGAGAAACTAAATGGTTTTAGTTTGAAACAGATGGCAGGCTGTTGGCAGGAGCTTTCAGAGGCATTAACAATTGTACAGTGAAGTAGGACTCCTAGGACAGATGAGGAATGAAATACCCAGCGCTAGAAAGTGACCTGAAATGAAACCTAAGGTAGAGACCATCACACAGCAGGATGCTGAAAATCCATGGATTTGGATTCCGCAGGCAGCTCCTGCCTCTTTCAGAGACCCAGTCTGCGGAGCCTTCCCACCTGCCAACATATATCCCCCTATTCATCCCCTCAGGATGCTCTAACCTGTCGATCCCATAAAATGCCACCAAGCATCCCTGATATCTCACTGTGTCTTATTCTGCCGAGCGCTCTGAATATCTGCAATAGGCACTGGCCTGGAGGAAGCAGTGACTAAGAGCTGGAGAGTTTCATTCCTTTGTGGCACTGTCAGAAACTAAAAGAAAAATA
>VZSG01000192.1:465742-480300 GCA_013398315.1 Nothoprocta pentlandii | reverse complement strand
TTTTTTTTTTTTTTTTTTTTCACAAACACCTGCAGGTACTGCCCCTGTTTGCAAAACAAAACAAAATAAAACAAAACAAAATAAAACAAAACAAAACACACCAGAAATCATTAAAGTCCTCAAGAATCTGAGGATAAGCCCTTCTCCATCTTTTAGAAGCTAGAACAACACAGTCAGTACCCACCAGCCACATCAAAATAGTCGACACCACGGACCAAGGTGCTAATCCCAGAAGCCAGGATCACTTTTCGTGCCTTGGAATGTTCTTGTTCATCAAATCCCTTATACACTTTATGTGCCTCAATAGATCTGGAAGAGAGTTACTCTACTATGGAAAAAGGTTTAAGCACCAATTTTCTTCCAAATTAATTCTAACTCAGCAGGGGCAGGCAAACTAAATGCTGGGAAGTATCAACAGCTCCAACAGTGTCAGAGCTCAGAGGGTAGCAAAGCTGACGTGACAGAAGTTAATCTCTATTATTGTGGAAGATGCTGGTACCTTTTTTGAGTGAAGGATATGATTTGGGCCTATATTTGGTGCATAATGTAGATTCCCTCTGCCAATGTATGGACGGCAGTAGGACATGCTTGATCAAAATTATGGGTGCCCATCCACATATCAGGTTGTTTTTAGAAAACTCCAGTCTACACGAAGGGATTTTCTCTCTTTCTTCCTCTCTGCCAATGCAACATAGGTTTAGTTTGATGTTCATTAAAACCTTCTGGCCACAGCTGCCTTCAAGAGAAAGTGAAGTTACCTTACTTGCCATGATATATCTACAAAGTAGCTGCACCTATTTCTGAACTAGCCACCTCTATTGCCAGTGATGAAAAATGAGCTAATTTAGATGTTTCTGATGAGGTAAGTCATGTGCTAGCAAGATCTCTCTGCTTTATGAAGTCTAAATGACCAGCTCGGACGCACAGATCTCCACCTGGTGAAATGAATCCAACTCAGTGTCCCCGAAGGGAATGCTGCTCCTTACCATGAAGACCCATCTGTCAACTGCTCAGGAAAACCATCTCTGCTGTGGAGGCACCTGCAATCACTGTGAAGGTAAAGAAAGAGCTATTTATCCATGTGTTCCTCATGTCCACTGAACAGTACTGCAGCAGCACAGGGCTGCCATCCAAACAAAACTTCCTGGAGAAACAAGGCAGCGGGGTTCCCAAGTGGCCAATAAACCCCAGATTAGCTTCCAGGTTTTTCCTTCAAGTAGTTTAAGACAACAAGGCTTCCAGTCACAACATCAGCCTGTTTCTTTTGCAGACTACCTCCTCCTTTGCACGCTGAAACACTAACGACAATGAGGAACAACTCCCATTCTGCCTCAGCTTGCTTCTATCCAAGCGAGTATAAGTTTTAAGTGGCAAAAAGCAGCTACTTTGCTCAACTATTGATTGCCAAACCTCCTCTAGACTTTCCAAAGGGAGCCCTGTGGTGAGCACACACTGGCCCTCACTATCACCACTGATTTACACGATGAACATTTCTAGGTGCATCAGTTCTTGCATGTGGAGCCTTAAACGGAGTTTAACCCCTCCAAATCATAGCAGGGTTCCCACATCAATTCATTTCTTATCTTGTCCGATACTCATTTGATTAAAGAATCTAATTTCACCCCTTTCCTCACATCCTGTATCTTAGATTTACACCATTTTACCACCTTATTCCTATTTGCATGGCAGTGAGGGTAGCTCGTAACGATCCACCAGCTCTCGCTGATGTTTATGTGGGTTCAATCACCTCCCTTCTCTTTTGGCATTTTATTCCGCCCTACATATGGAAACTGTTTAGCCAGTTGCCAAATTGGAAAGAGAGGATAAATGTTCAGAAACCCTCCACTGCAGCCAGCAAGAAGAGCTCCTCATTCACTGCTAAGGCTCCATCCTCCTCTCTTCTCTGGAAGGTTGCAGGAGTTGCTTGTTTCTGATGAATTCGGTAAGCAAAACCTTGAAAAATCTAGACCAAAGAAAACTTCAAGGGCCATCTTCCCTCTCAAGCAATTTTCCAAAGCAATGCAAGAAGCCTCCCTGAGGCCAGATACATAGACGCCCAGATTACTAGACGATACCGGCTTGAAGATCTGCCCTCGCTTCAGTTGACACCAAAAGAGACCCCTCCTGCTGGGAGGCAACACATTCCTGTTCTGGAGCATATAGAGCCTCATTTCTACAAAGCCATATGCTTACATTTTAGCACACACAGACAGCCCGATGTCCCGCTCTGAAGAACCACCAGACTCTTCTCTACCACTTCTTGGGAGAGATCACGTTGCGCTGAAATGAGGTCAATCAGACCAATTTATTCCAGATGAGGAAATAGCCCAATATACATCAAAACCCCTACATGCTACTAAACAAGATACCTCCCACGGTTTTATTAGGAACATCCCTTACAGTCAGAATGTAAAGAAAAGATGAAAAAAAAAGTCTTCTGTTTCTAATACTGGATTTTATTTTTTACTCATATTGTTTGTGTCGTATTAAGAGTGAGGAATGCTGGGGGCAATGTGGGTTTTGTAAGATTTTAGCAGCTTCATCTGTGCCAAACAAGAGCTGAAACTGGTTCAGCTTGTAGGAGACTGTGATGTTTCGGGGTAACTCAAGTATGAGTTGGGCTGCACTGACAACGCAGGGGGACATAACAGCAGCTCCCTTGCCAAAGGCTTCCTGCCTTGTTCTTCTACATCTGTACTGCATGCATAGTCTTGTTCATTTAGATTTAGGGTGTGTTATCCCTGGCTAAATTCTGGTTCAAATGCAGGAGTCACCATGATGACCTTCCTTAAGTTTTCACAGCAAAAAAAGAATAGTCCTTGCAGATGGAGTAAGCACTGAGGGCATCAGGTACTAGGGAAACATGAAAGGCCAGAAACTTAAATGTCTATTGCCAACTATCACAGTTTTACTGCAAGCCTAGAAAAAAATATTGTTTTTCTGAATGCTCCAAAATCCTCTCAGATAGCACGTCAACTTTGGCAGGTTTCCTTGTTTGAAATGTATGGTTTTAGCCTGCCTGAAAATAGGAATCCTAATCACTGAGCACAGGAGAATACAACACAACACTGAAAGGCCTTTCAGTTTTTCAGGCAATCCCAAAATTTCAAAGATGTCACCATTAACAACACAACGTCAAATCATCTGGGTGCAGAGTTAAGAGCCTGACACAGGTTATCCACCTGATGCCTTGGAAAGCAGCTTTACCCACTGGAAAAGCTTTAGGCTAGGGGAAATAAGACTGTATCGATAAGGATCATCTTTAGACTACTGTGACACCTCAGTAAAGCTGAGGTTCTAATTATAGGCTGCATTGTAGAAATCACAATTGGTTGATTTCCTTAGCGCTCTGGGCTGTATGTTTATTTCTTAACACAAATTATTTTGCTTTTGGAATGTACTGAACCTCCAGAGACTTCCTGGACATTGCATATGGATAAGGAAGATAAAAGCTGACACTACACTTAGGTTCTCCAAGCCACCACTTGCATTCTTCCTCAGACACTGTGTTTATAGCTGTGATAAACAAATCTAGATAGGGCAGCATTTGATACACTTGTTATTGCCTTCCATTCTGCTTTCAGGCTCCAGTTTCTACACTAATCTGTTACAAATCTCTATCTCTCATGCCTGCACAGCAGAGATTAGTTCCCTAAACTCACAATTCATCTGGAAATGGGTTATTTTGCTTTACGTTGTCCCCTTGAAAATCCTGAGTCACAAAGCCTCTTGGTCTATGGTAAAATTAAGAGCTCTGCCCTGCACTGGTAGCATTAGCCACCAACAGCTGCTTTGGATTGTATCTGCATGAGGAACTGTACGTGTCCTCCAGCCTAAAGGACATGAGGAGGAAACAGTAAAATCAGGGTGGGAACTGGACGGACTGGACTTCACGGTGTCATGCTGTGCACCACAGACCTCCAACTACTGAGAGTTGTAAGCCGAAATGGAGAAGAGCAGTGTGTCGTATGAGGTGGGAGATGATCCACGTACCTTGTAGATGCCATAAGGTCACCACCCAGCTTTCTACACATTCTGACTACAGCACCTTCCAGTTCTTGGCCCTTCACAGCCATCCTCTCCTTTCATTATGAGCTTCTTCTCTTAGGGAGAGTTGAGATCAAACCACTCTTCATCTTTGTTGCATCCTCACATCACTGCTACCCACTCTCCCCTCACCTCCTTTTTTACCTGAAAGGACATCTTCCAACTTAACTCCTTCCTCCGCATTGTCCACCTAGCTCCTCTTCCTCCCAGAGCCTCCTAACACAAGGTTGTCCCCTCTCAGTGGTAGCTACCACCCCAGGACAGAGCTCACGAAGGCATCCTCTTCAGCAGCACAGAGGACACATGAGCACTGATCCAAGGCAAACCTGGGACACCTCCTGTGCACCAGTGCCCTCCTCAACAGCTCTAGTTCTTCAAAAATAAGACTGCTAATGGCCAAAGTGTCTGCCCCAAAAACTCTTTACTGCAGTATCCAGCTGGAGGCCACTTCCTTTTGACCCAAGATCATTTATTCTTTCTGTTCTGTTTCCCATCCGTCAGCATGGTGGGCCAAAGGGACCTGACCTGTCCTGCACGTTAAGTTTCACAGACAGTCTCCCAGTACGCTTCAATATGCTTGGTCATGTTTTCAAAGGCATTATCATGTTGAGCATGTTGGCATGACCCCACCTTGGAGCTCTGAACTCCTTGAGGAAGGGGGAACAAGGAGGCACAGCCAATACCATCAACACAGTGGCTGCTGGCTCTCCAGAAGGACCTATCCATCCAAATCATGGTTAGAAAGAAGTCTATGTCTCTGTTAAGAGAACATATATGAGAATTAGGTCTCTGTTTGGCTGAAATGAACCAATCCCGTGACTTTGCTGATTTCATAACTTCCAGCAGGACCTGAGGCTTTGCATCCCGGACCTGCTTAGGGGGAGAAAGGGCAGGAGGGACTATCATACAGATGGGTCCAGTGCCCCAGGGAACATAGGGCTGCAATCAGTCCTGAAGCTCCAGGAGAAGATCCAGCTGGATGGTAGCTCCACGTTCTGCCCTTGCTGGATCTTACTGGGCAAAACCAACCAAGGTAAGGAACGTGGCTGAGAGTAACTTAAGGGTAGAAGGGCCCACATTACCGGCACATAATGTATTTCCTAAGGCCCACATTACTGACACATTATGTATCTCCTAAAACCCATCATTACATAGTCAGGAAATTATCATCAATAATTTCACCTAATTGCAAACTAATTTCCTCAAATGTAGCTTCCACGTACAATTTCAATTTATTTTAATGGTGTGAAAAGTTTGAAGAGGTTTCCTTAGCCCCTGACTAAGAACCTTCAGGACAAAGACAATGCTGGCACAGATGCTACATTTCTTAAAGGATGGAACTGAAAATTAATTTTCAATCCTAAACTAATTAATGGTTTGCTTACACATCATTTTAATGTTCATTCTGTCCTGAGAAAATAAGAGCTGTAAGCTGAAGAGGAATCATGTTTTACCTGTGAAACCTGGAAGGTGAACCTCCATTTGAAATGCAGAGCAGAGCTGAGGCTGACTAGAAGGCATAAAGAAGTGATAGCTCTTAAGAGGACAAAAAGAAATAGGATATGCTTCTAACTCCAGCTTAGTATCTCAGGTGTGAGTCTGAACCTTCCCCGCAACGTCAGACTACTCTGATCTTGGGCAAATTACTCAGTGTGTTTCACAGGAGAAATTAGCAGAGTTTGGCCTTGTAAGCCAAGTGAAAATAAACACGTTAAAGACTGCAAGGTGCCTGCAAAGTCTGGAGCCATCCTACGAAGAGTCCTACAGATTAACTCTACGCTGTGGGAAAAGCTTCTCCTTTTATTCATCTCAAACCTATGACACCAAGAAGTTTCCTTAGAAGGCTCTTAGCTCTTCCTTTGCTAGGAAAAGTGGGTGACCGTTCACCATCCTTCTCTCCACACCAAATACCTTTTCATACTACCCAAATGGGCCACGTCTTCTAAGAGGGACAGATCGTCTCTTCCGAAGGAGATGGAAAAGGTTCTGAAAAGTGCTGTTAAAACAGCCAGAGGCTCATGGGGGCACAAGTCAAGGGGGAAACAAGGCTCAGCAGAATGCTCCCCAAAATAATAGTAATAATAATATAAAAAAAAAAATGGCACCACAGGCACATGTGATTGTACGGTGTATTTCCCAAATCCCAGGAAAAACACAGAAAATCGCTATCAATAATTTAAGGTTAACAGTTGCCTCTGGAAGTCTTTTTTTGTAAGTACCACACAAAAGGAACCTCCCTACCATATCGCAAACCTTCCACAGAGCATGAGAGCGAGCAGGTTGGTACGAGAGGGATTATTTTCAATCCAAATTACAATAGCTGAAGGGATTGAGAGGAGAAGGTTATTTGCTCCAAGACACAGGGAAGTCCTCCTCTGTAGACTTCCCTGAGAAAGCTGCTTTCTAAAATACGTACGTGCTATTGCATAGAAACAACCAGGCAACACAAGAGAACTAGACAACTGAAGAAAAATATGCCCTAAAATCAGTACATCTATAGAGAGATATTTCACAGCAGAGAATAATCTATTCTTGGGAGAATTAGTCCTAAAAGAAAGTTATTACACCTGCGTAAGGCTGGCACCGACCACACCACAATTTTATTTATAGTGAAACAACTTAGCAGCTCCAAGCTGTCTATGGAAAGGACAATTTGTTTAGTGTTTTACCCAATGATGAATTTATTCTGCCTTTTCTTTCTGCCTTTCAGCAGCAAGGCTTTCCAAAGGCAAAATGCTGCACTTCTCTGCAGAAACACAAACAACTTACGACCACTTGAATTGAATTCAGAATGTTTTTCCGGGTCGAATTATACAGTAACAAAGTGTTTTGACATCACTGTATCAGTAGGGTAATTTGCTTGAGGTTGAAGCTTGTTTGTTTATCTGCAGGCAAGCAGAGCACAGGGGAAATCCAGAGACCAGCCTTGCAGAGTGGTCATCAAGCGCTCGGAGGCCCTCTTTCCAATGCCACATGCAACGTGTCCTGTAAGAAATAATACTTCTTGCTGGGCCTCGTTTTATTAGATATGTGCACTTCAAACCAGAGCTCTTCCCCACATTTATCCTGCTGCAATGAGAGCAGTTTCTAGCATCCACAACTGAATTATTTCATTTTTTTTCAGCACAGACAACCCCTTTTTGTTCAGGTAGTCCATTCGGGGCAGTTCTTAAGCTACAGGTTTTGGCAGTAAGAGATCCTGAGAAATAAAGTCTCTCTCAGAGGCCATTCTACATTCCCAATGAACTCTGGGAATGCGCATCCCTGGAAAAGAGCGCCTATACATTTTACAGGGGCTGAGGAATCTACGTGCAGCTGTACACTACATTATTGCAATGATCCACAGTCCTCTTGGAAATTCCGTAGAAATGATCTCAGCATCAGTTTTGCAACTGAATTACTTTTTAGTTGAGATGCCGAGAACTACAGGCAAATCTGCCTCCTGGCCCATCACTAATTGGGCTTCCTAAGTGCCAATATTTCTTTCTGGCACCGTGAGGGAGACATTTTCTCTTAAGTAACATGTAGTGGCTATAAAGAACTCCCCAAATCATTTTTACTTAGTCAATCTTTTTTTTTTTTTTCCCAAGAATCATCTGTATCAGTGAAATTAAAACAGCTTTGCTCCATCTGAATCCTCCCTGTGCTTTTGTATCCAGGTAGTGGATGCTTGCATTGTAATGTGACATTTACTCTGGCTTTTACGAGCGTGGCTTTAATTAGCTCTGCTTCCGTGGGACCCCAAGGATCACGAGCCACGCTTACTGGGCAAGGACAACCTTCCTAAAAGCAGCGAGGTCACTTCTGTAAACACTGGAATAGT
Organism: Nothoprocta pentlandii; assembly: GCA_013398315.1. Taxonomy (NCBI): domain Eukaryota; kingdom Metazoa; phylum Chordata; class Aves; order Tinamiformes; family Tinamidae; genus Nothoprocta; species Nothoprocta pentlandii. Next base: position 472,430 of record VZSG01000192.1, on the reverse strand, counting down.
TTTCTCAATGCAGCACGCGATGTCGTGGGCTGGCTCGTGTCGGGGACGCGTAGGTTCAAACTTGGACAAGAAATAAGGTAAAGCTTCCCTCCACTCACCTCCTTCACACACTGCTTCCCATGTCGGGAGGGAAGCGGGTGAGAAAAAGCACTCACTGACACGGATGTTCTCATCCTCTTTTCGTCCTCTTTCCTCTCTTCTCGTCCTCATCCTTTTTCCTCTCTTCTTATCCTCTTCTCATTCTCTTTCCTCTCTTCTCATCCTCTTCTCGTCTTTTCTATTTTCCCTTCTGTGTGCTAGGAGGAAAAACAGATGTCAGCTCCCATACCAAGCACCTTCCTGAGAAGCACAAGAAGGGTAAGGATCTCAGGTACCTGAGAGGAGACGCAAGGACCCTCCAAGGATGCCACGAGCAGACAGGCACGGCAGGAGATGACAAGAAAAGTGATGTAACCAAACACATCAACTGCACTGTCAAGGTTTTTGGAGACGTAAGCTGTAATTTATTGCTTCATCCGAGACAGGGACCTATGGAACCACTTTGCTGAATTAGCAAGACAACAGCAGTTTATAGAAGGGCAATATGGCAAAGAAGAAAAGAATCTTCCATAGGACTCCATAGAAACTCAGGCTTTGCTTCTGTCACCCTAGGTGAGAGCCACTTGGGAGAAGCACAAATCGTTGCAGACAAGACCCTGAATTCCTTATTCTCATTGATAAGGATTGGCCTCTGCTTTCCCGTCTGGTAAAGAAATCAGGCAAAATATCTATTTTCATTCGCAATGCTGAATCGAGCCTTTCCACGTTCTCCAGCATCACCACCAACGGCATCTGCAGGCCCTTTAGGAGCTCGGCTGGTTATTTCAGTACAAAGCCCTGGGTCTGGACCATAGGCAAAGCAATGACCATGACTGTGTTGGCAGGCATCTGTAAAACACACATTGAAGAGACCTGGAGTTCAGTGCGAGAGCTTTGGCAGTGACAACATTCATCAGACAAGTGGCCATTAGTTCCAGGTGATCTGCTCTTCTTGACATAGAAGAGGTTCATTTCAAACTCTTTTAATTCAGGGGGTCTCATCATAACACAAAAGAAGAGCCGGAGCTGAGAGCTGTGCAGTTTACGGCTTCCGTTTTTATGGTGTCAGGGCCACTGCTGCATCACAACAGCATTAATACTTCATGTTCCATTGAAGGCTCATGGTGGAGGACACTTCTGGGCTGCAGATAGCTGACGTGCATTTTTTTTTTTCTGTATTACAGTTTGTATTTGCAATTCATATTCATGCTTTGCATTCACAAATTGGAAAACATCACATTAACCCCTTGGAGGGTAAACAGAGAGCTGGGGCACAAGACATGGGATTTTTTTTTTAACTAGTAAGGAGAAGATAAAGAACTTGCTTGGAAGGATTGACTAAGGCCTAAGGCAGCCTGCATGGAAACCGAGCAGCCACTTGCTGAAATTACCCAGTTCTTTATACCTGGAAAACAATACTGAGAACATTGTAATACTTGTCACACACGCTGAAAGGGCAATTGCTAATTTGCCATCCACCAGCTTCAGATAAACTAACCATATCTACATCATCCAACTCCAAATCATTCTCTAAATCCTCTCTTTGGCTCTTCCATTTAGAAGTCTCTGTCACCAGCTCCAAGCAACTAAGCCAGGGCCCTGGCCTATAGACTCTGTTTTGTACCATGATATTAGTGCCTAGTCAGAAAGTGTAAATGGGTTAAATCAGAGCCTTTTATTACAGCAGCACAACAAGTGCAATGAGCTTAAACAGTGCCCTAGTTATTAATCAGATGCAAATATATCATAAGATGCAAATACCATAATTTTAGTCCCTATTTTCCATAGATTTGGTGGGGGGGGAAAAAAGTATATTTATGACTGTGCAAATGCTGTCACGTGGATGCAAATTTTGCAAACAAACAGCACAGCTGATTACAATGAAATTAAAATATTCAGAGAGAAACATTATAAACAGCAGAAAATGCCAGTGCTGGGAGGTGAATGAGAATTACCGTCCATTTCCAGACAGTTTTCCATCCAGTTCTGTCCATCCAGTTTCAGACACTGACGAGCAATATATTTTTCTCCTGCTTGGCTCAAGTATCTTAAGGATACTTGGCTTCAAGTATCCTTGTATTCAAGTTTCCTTTAAAGAAAAGGGATTCATATATATTCAGAAATATGGATGGTAGTTACCACTAATGATCTGCTCTACCCCACTGTACATCCTCATCAAGGAAATTCTCGGAAAATCACACTAGGAAAAAAAAGCAGGGGAATTTATTTGGAAACAGGACTTTGAAAATATGTTGCATTGCTCTTTTTTAAACTTAAACAGTACGCTGGGTGCAACCTCTCACTTAAAGATGCTTGATATAGAGACCACTCATTTTCCAGCACTACTTAATGTGCTCCTTTGAAGAGCTCCAAGGTAAACAAATCCTAAGGAAATGTTGCTCAACTTGACAGAATCCTTTCAAGTCTAAGAAAAGAGCAAGCAGCACCCAAAATAACCAGCTGCACTGAAAGACAGTGCAAATCTGGACCCCAGATAGCTCCATGAGCATCCAAAAACTTGATCAGTAGATAACGTATTTCATTTAAAATCATCAGGCAATTACATTTGCATCATTTGACAGTCCAAGAGAAGATAAACTCTATCCTTATTCCTATTTTCTAGAAGTCCCATATTTTCTAGAAGTCCCTTCTTGAAGCTATGAATGCTCAAGGTCTGTTTCAAACAAATGCCTTTGTGAGATGCTTTCTTTGTGAAAATACCGGCTCAGCTAAGCAAACTGGCTCTAAGGAGGAGCATTTTTGCGGGGTGACAGTTGCAAAGTGAAATGAGCTGCAATGGAAGCACCTGCTGCACATCTGCAACCCCAGGTGCCTATGAAACCCTAGTGATTTTTGGCTGAATCACTAACTTTGAGGTGATTTTGAGAGCACCCACAAGGTGAGACTGAAGCCATGATGCCAGTGTGAGGGCTGCAGTGATCATGGCTGGAAACAGCACACAACAGTGGGGCAAAATCTGCTAAAAACATGAAGGCCCTTTAGGAATTCATCTCAAAACATTCCAGAAAGCAACCCAGCATCTTCATACATTAAAGGTAGTAAGTTAGCACTGAATTATTTAAAAATTTACTTAGATTCCTTTGCTTCATCAACAAAGGTTATTAAATTTTTAATGAGTAAAAATGGTGCTATAAAACTAATGAAGTTGGTTTTACTAGGGAAATGCAATAAAGAACACTGCCTTTTATTTTAAAGGAAATACATACATTTAGTACAGTGTGTCTTATAATGTAATAAAAGGAAGATTACTGGTTTTCATGGTTTTGGTAGAAGCCCCCAAGCTTGCAGTAGTATCTGCAAGAACAAAAGCACCATCCTTCAGCAGCCATCATGTCAACCTCTTCTCCCCTGAGTCTCCATGGGAGAAATTAAGTGTGGGGAAAAAAATAAAGCACTTTTTATATGTGTTTATATGTATTTATGTGGTCAACATGCTTACCTAGTGCTGCCTTCTGGGATGCCAGGGCAGGGGAGACACTGAAACAAACAACCAAGCTGATGACAAACTAACTCAGTTGACATTCAGCAGTGTTTTAGACCTTCCTCTTGCTCTCCAACTTAAGCCAGTCTTGGCACCACAGCCTGTAATAAACTGCAGCAAAGACAGACAACCACGGGGCTCAACATCAAAATGCATCATCATCTTGCACGTCCTTTTGGGATCCTCTTTCTTATCATTGCACCAACCCTCTGCTTACTATTGACCCAAGCTGGTCATTTGCTTTTTCTAAAAGGACCACATGAAACCATGGCACTGAAGCATTAGTGTGGACCAAGGCCACATTTTTGCACCAAAACCTTGAAAACACATGTTCATCATGCTGCTCTGGGCTCACTGAGTCAGTTAACATCAATGTTTGGCCCAAAGCTCTATTTCTGGACTTGGGAGAACAACTTCTCCTGCACAGAGGTTGCACCAAATTGGGCTATACTCTGGTTTAAGTAGCTCGTTAGAAGTTGCTATCTTTGCCTACACACATGGCATGAAATGTGGAAAATCACAGAGAAATTCTTTCCTCTTTGGATGCTCTTTGCCTACCTTAAGTCTAATCGGGTTGCTTTGAGAGCCTGGGGCAAGGCAGGACCTGCCAGAGGTGGATAAACAGGGAAGCAGGGAAGGCTTCTCCACCATCTCCTCTCTTTGCCCTGCTGCAGGGGGAACATCTAAGGGTGAAGGTGCTCAAGGCATGTGTTGCCATAGGAAGAGCTGAACCACTTCTTGGCTTCCCAGGCAGGGCTTTGGTTAGGAAGCCAGATTAGATATTTGGCACCTGCAACAAGCACAACAACAATATGTACGTAGATTATGTTCCTCTAGAGAGGGGGTTTTTACAGAAACACGTAGGCTAAGCCCTTACCTTGCTGTAAGTTCAGACCTGGGAGCTGCAACAAGCAATTCCATGCACCCAGTATATTCAAGGATCATATCCAGGAGTTTTCTCTCGCGTGCTGGAAGGCAGCAACCACGTGTGCCCACGAACTCATTAAAGCTGCCAAGCTTCCTCCAGGCACCACCACCCCTTCCCACACCAGGGTTTTCAGCGGCTTTCTCCTCCTTTTGCTGCCACTGGCCCTTCCTTTCCCTCCCTTGAGAGAGGGTGAGATCCAACTCACGCAGAATCAGCAAGTTTGGCCTTGGGACCAACCGAAATATAACCTGAAAGTGCACAAAATGGAGCTGAAAACCGTCAGCACTCACCACTCTGACCAATTCAGTGACGACTTCTATGCCTACAGCAGAAGCAGGCAGGAATCATCCATATTATTCACACACGTAGGGTCATCTTACTGTCCCCCTATTGCAGACCAGGCCTCCTATTTACTGCATAACGTAGAGCTCCTCGTCATGTCCTCCAGATGTTTTAATTAAGCTGAATAACAAAAGTCAAAGCCTAATCTCTATTTTTAAAATTAGTATCACATGTGATTAACTTAAGTCACTGTTTCATACATTGTGTTAGATAATTGCTTTCTAAAACAAAGAGAAGTGTAATTTGAAACCACATCTAATCACTATTTGTATCACATAGTGAATGTTTCTCCCACCTGTAAAGTGTGATTTTTGATGGCAAACCCTCAAGCTAATACGCAGAGGGAAAAAAATGCAAAACAAGCAATAAAAAAAATCACCATGAACATTCAATGAACGCAAAATAAAACCTGAGAGCAAGATTGATTTTCAAAAAGAGAAAGAAAAATCATTATTTTCTTGAAGAGCAAGATTTGGAAGTTCCTCAACACTGAGCTCCTCCCCACGAGCCCAGTGATGCTGATGAGTCCTGCTTCTCTCTTCCTTCGGCCTTAGAAGCAGCAGATAAAGCAGATGATGCTCACGTATGATTTTAAGGTTATGCTTGTTGTGATCCACCTGCCAAAGAAGCTGCCTTGGCCAGACTCATAATCCTCCCTGTTATCCATCTCACTGAAGGTGGGAGGCTGTCTCCAGGCAGTGATTCCTCCTGGGAATTCCTTCCCGTTCCTTCTGGGGAGAAATGACTCAGAAAAACTTCGTTTCTTCAATGCCCAAGGTCAACAGTGTTAGTGTAAGAGCTCATTGAAGGAATGAGTTAGGAACTTAACTTGGAGCAAGCACATGTGAGCATCCTAGTCTTTTCTCTAGCTCTACGAGCAGCATAAGAAAAAAAGGGAAAAAAGGACTATGAATAGTGTTGTTTTATGTCATTCACAAGAGCAGAACATCTAACAACAGCTGCTGGCATCACCCCATCTTCTGGGGAAGAAAGGAAAAGGATAGGTGGAGAGCCAAGGGAGGAAAACTTAGGAGATGCTCACGCTGTGATCACATCATCTCAGTTCCCCCTCTCTATAAATGGCAGTGTGAGACACTTAAGTTTTCGTGCAGCAAACAAATCACCTTAATTGAACACAGTTTTCATTTGAAAACAGGCCGTGGAGCTTAAGGCTGAAGTCCTCCAGCGAAAATGGCCCTATGATTTATGTCAGTGCTGGAAGAACTAGAAGCAATTTGCAAGGTTGCACATGAATAATGCAGGGTGAGAACAGTACAGGATGAGACCATTGAAAGAAAGTAAATGAAGTTCCTTTAAAACTGGTACGTATAGAGGGAAGTACTTTAGCGTGAATTATTTACCAGTGCTGCTGATACTGCAGAACCACCACAGAGCACCAAGTATTTCAAGTTCTAGGACAGCAGCGGTACCATCAATTCCAGAAAAACTCCTCAAATGTATTCAGGTCTATGAATATGCAAGCGAGCATGCTAAAGCAAGGAGTAGTATGTAAACTCTGTAACACTCAGTGTCAAGTTTACGGACTTAAAGCTCTGAGGTAGAGCCTAATCCATGTCAGGGGACAGAACAAGCAACAGAAGTTGCCTTACATGAACCTACCTGAGACACAATCCATCAGCAGTGCAGATGCAGGCAGTTTCTGGTTGTGCTATTATAAGACTCTCAGTTCTACCAGAGTTTCTGAATTATTGCATTTTAACATGTTTCTATGTTATAATGCATGCACCATTTCTACTCAGCCAAGCAAATTTACAGAGTCACAGAATATTCAAGGTTGGAAGGGACCTCTAGAGATCATCTAGTCCAACCTTCCTGCT
>VZSG01000192.1:452871-465056 GCA_013398315.1 Nothoprocta pentlandii | reverse complement strand
CTGGTGCCTGGGGTTATTCCTCCCCAGGTGCAGGACCCTGCACTTGTCCTTACTGAACCTCATGAGGTTCCTCTCTGCCCAACTCTCCAGCCTGTCCAGGTCCCTCTGGATGGCAGCACAGCCCTCCGGAGTGTCGGCCACTCCACCCAGCTTGGTGTCGTCTGCAAACTTGCTCAGGGTGCACTCAGTGCCCATGTCCAGGTCATTGATGAACAAGTTGAACAGCACTGGGCCCAGTACTGACCCCTGGGGGACACCCAGTCCTGCAGTGTGTCCTAAACACAAAAGGAAAAGGATACAAACCAGCTATCCATAAGAGATGAGTGTTTCTTAAAAGCACAAGCCAAAGCCCAGTGTGTGGCCACACAGTCAATACCCTCAGCACAGCTGGGGATTCTCATCCCTGAGAGCTTAACCTGCATCCAGGAGATGCCACTTACCCACAGAGTGGGAAATGAACCTGTTCCTGGAGCAGATCCACCTGAAAACACCTTCCTACACTGAAAAAAAACAGACCTGCTGGAGCAGATCTCCTGAAGAACAGTGCTATTGGTGAGGAGCATATTGGTGGTGACACTGAACCAAACTTCTCTTGACCCTACCATGTGTATGTCCAAGAAGGGAGCCCAACGAAGCTAAGCTGAGGAGCCTACCCTGCTTCATCCTTGTTTTATTCCTGTTTTACACCTACCCAATCAGCAGATCAATGTGCCTAACAGCCACCCAAAGACCCAACAAAACCCTTGCAGGCTGCACTTGCACCCAGCAGTTACAGGTGTTTATCACACCATACCCCAGCAGCCTGGAGAAACACAAGCCAAGTCTGCAAAACACACTTAGCTTCATGCTACTGTTTAAACCTGGGCATAGTAAAGCTAGGTCAGAAGTTCTGTTTTTGGTTAAAAAAGCAGCTTTTCAGGTAAGCAAACGTTTTCATGGAAGGGTTCAAAAGCCATCTCTCAGCTACGCCTTCCTCATCCAGTAGCTAAGCTCTCCACAGCATTCCTGTCTGGGGGAAATCACATGGGGAATGGGTAAAAAAGACACCCCCAGTTTTATTCCTTTGAGGGTGGAAATGCATGACCTTTATTCTAATGCAAACCTGACTCCTCACCTAAACTAGAGAACCCCAAAGAAGCAGCTTTATTCCTAAAACCCAGGAGCAACCAGCAGCTTCACTGTAGTTTATCTGACTCAGGAGCATGATAAAAAAAATACAAAATCAAACACAAACCAACAGGAAACAAGCAGTCCGGGCTCACGTAGAGCTTGCAAGCTGCTGAAGGACGTAACCTTTCATGCTCCTTAAATGAATAAGGATGATGATGGTGCTGAGCTGTGACCGTGAAGATGCCACCACCGAGGAGGGTGTTTAACCTAAAAGATGTGACAGAAACAAAGGGTTTTGGCAGCAAAAAAGGACCTTGCAGCTGCTTCCACATGTGTCACAAGCCTCACAGTAAAGGGAAAGTGAGAGTTTGTTTTTTCTTTGGTAGTAAAAGGCAGAATCACAGGGGAAACATACTGAGCAGCATCACCCTATTAATAGCTACAAAGTCCTAACGTGCACTTAGCATTTATACACCACTATTAGTGTTGTTATTGGTGGTAACATGTGCTTTAGCATCCTTTCCTACCGCTGCCCATGGTGGAGAGCAGGTAAATCCACAAGCTGAAATGAGGTTTAATCATAGAGTCGTAGGACTCCTCCCTTCCTGCTCTGTTCAGTTTGGTACTTCGGATGCACCCGGGGAGGTCACATTGGGTACCAGGAAGATTTTCTACATGGGAAGAGCAGTCAAGCATTGAAACAGGCTGCCCAAGGAAGTGGTGGGGTCCATGGCAATGTTCAAGAAACCTGCAGATGAGGCATTTAGGGACATGGTTTAGCAGGCTGGTGTTGAAGGACTTATGGTTGGACTCGATGACCTTGAAGATCTACCTACCAAAGATGTGGTAGATCTACCTACCTAGACCTATCCTTTGAAGTCTACCTAACTTTGAAGGTCTACTCTACCAGAGATGGCAGGAGCACAAGTTTAATCTCCTATTGCACTAAAGAACCCACAACTCTTGAAAATCCCAACTCTTCCCAGCAGTGCCCACCTTAGCATTACCAGAGCTGCCAGATGCATCAGATGTCACTCTGAAGGGCGCTGCAGGAGGCCATTTTCCATTTGTGTGAGCACAAAACACTTGGAGAGAGATGGAAAAAAAAAAGACAGTTATCACCAGGAAACCCCACATCAAGCAAAGAGGAGAAAAATAAACCTACCAGCAACTTCTTGCAGAGCACTTAAGGCGCGGGCAACATGTCTGAGAGCTGCAAGCTTGGCCACACAGCAGAAGGTAAGAGGTGGCAAGACCACACGGCAGCATTGGCAGGTCCTGGTCTCCAAACCATGCTGAAAAGCAAGACAGGCAAAAGAACAAGTCATGTTGAGAGGGGCACCCATGCGAGGCTTGCACTGGGATGAAGGGGCTACATTCTGTGCTGGTGATGATGGACGAATAACCATTGCTGGCAACAGTCACAACAAAGCAGGTGTTGCAGGCTTGAAAAATCAGCTGCTATTTCTACAGGAGTAACTGGAAGGCAACTGGGGTTTTTCCTTTGCCTTTTTTAAACTGTCAAAACAATAGCGGTACTTGCTTTCAGTAGGCCCAAGGGAGCAGCCTTGTGCTGGGAAAACGACACCGTGGCAATACAGACTCTGCTGAAGTGCCTTTAATATCATCACCAAAGCTGTTTAAAAGAAAACTTAATGCTAGTTGGAGATGATAAAAAAGAACTACTGAAAAAGAAAACCCTAAAGAAAGGGTTTTTTTCCCTACCACTAAGGAAAAAGAAAACCTCTAAAACTCTGTGTGCAAGGCCCCTAGCTTTCTTGACAAAGATACTTAGAGAAATGGATTCTAATTTCTTTCCAAAGGCCATACTTTGGCATGAGAGCACTGAGCCACCAATTGAGTTTTCTCCTTTTTGTGACAGCATTATATACCCCATGCCCAATGCATTTATTTATTTACTTATTCCATAAGATGGAGTGGATTCTGATGGACCAAGAGGCAACCTCATGCCGAAGCTGTGCTGGGGGCCCGTTCCCGCACCAGCTCAGCTTGATGAACTCAGTCAGTGCGTCAAGTGGCAGCAGCTTCTGGCTACTAATCTGTGAGGTTTGGGATACAGAGGACACCACGGAGATGACACATTCACATATTCTCATTTCAAGCAGGGCTCTGAAAATAGCTGGGCTCTGTTGTGGAGGCCCTGTGGTACCAGGGAGCTGCCCTGAGCTTCCTGTATGTACAAGCATCCCGCAACAGCAAGGAAGTAGTTAGGCAAAATTCATGTTGTGGCTACATTTAATTCCCGAAGATTGGTCCTTTATCCCCCCTTTTCTGGAAATGACCAAAAAAATGACAGAGAACACAAAGCAACAAAGTCCAGGTCCTTTTCAAGCCACTCTAAAGGAAGGGGGATCTACCGCTGCTCAAGACAACTTGACATCCATGAGCTGTTGAAGGTGCTGGGCCCATATGACCCGATATGTTTTACAAACTATTGTCTAACCAGCTCCTGGTCAACCCTCTATCCTGTTTTTCTTCGTCTTTCCCCTTGACATTTTTACATGATGGCCCTTGCTCACTTTCACTCTTTTCTACTCCAGATAATGAGAACTCATTAGGTTAAGTTTTGACTTCAAACACCTCTGCAAGCTTCACACACCAAAGGAACCAGGGCAGGAGGGAGCAGTATAGCATAGGAGGCTGACAGCACCAAAAAGCATCTTCTGATCCAACTCCAGAACCAGGAAATGTGTCAGGTGGGAAGAAAAGTTGTACTTATGCTGGAAGGGTTGGGGTTTTTGAAGGTGTTTGGCAACCTCAGTCTCAGTATCACCAGCAATTTTTGATTGTATCTCCTGACCAAGTATCTCCTGTTCCGGTCCCAACCACCTCCTCCTTGGAAGGCTTTATCCCATGGAAGAAATCCAGATTTCACACCTCGGATTCATTTAAAGAAACCTGTGTGCCCCCCAAGTCCCAAAGGAGCAGGGACCTGCTCCTACAGCTTGCTTTCCCTCAAAGAACTGAGCTGCAACTGAATGAATTGGCCACCAAAAGAAGGGAAAACACACAAAACAGCCCAGAAAACAAAGAAAAAATAGGTCTGCACCTGCAAGGGAAAAAAAATGCTCATACAACCCCTACAACTTTAAAAATCATGAAATGAAACTAGCTCTTCCTCAGCACTTTTTTTCTCACTGTCCCATAGGGAATTCCTTGCCCGAGGTGTTTTTATAGCCCTATAAGATTATTATCCTTTAAATGGTTTTCTTCCAATAGGTACTTGTCAATAAGTGTTAGACGATGGTACCTGTGGCCATTTAGGACTAACTCTTCATTCCTCCACTTCAATCTTCTCTACTGATCATCTCTGCAGCTAGTTTGCAGCCTTATCAGACCTTTCATAGCTGATGGGTAACGTTTCCTACGTTCATCTTCTTGCATCTGCCACAAATCTACATCTTTTTACTGATGACATGAGCTTTAGCTGGAATCTTCTTTTAAACGTGGCTTCAAACTTCTCTTTTTTACACATATTTTGTCGTATCTTTAAAGCATTTACACAGCAGGACTGAAAAAAAATGCCAGCTACTGCATGGACCTGCTCATTTTGTGCACTCTGTAGAGCCTGTTTCTCCTGACTCTGTAGACAGATCCACTCATAAATACAAAACACACTTCCATTTTCAGAAGGCATCAAGCGTGATCTCAGTCTTGACACCTTGCTAGTTATTCTGCCTCCAAATCTCAGCACCTAGAGGAAAAATACCATGTTTTGCTCAGGGAAAGGCATCTAAAGATGGGCAACTCCTGCCAACCTGGCAAACTTCAGTATGAAAGTCTCTGCATTTTGAGGAGCCAAAGGTCTTATCTGGGTGCTCATCAGTAAAACTTTAAATGTGCGTTTAGAGGATGGACAAGGAATAGATTTTTGAGCTAATTAAAAGACATAAATAATGTGCTAATGCATGAGATACAATTTTATGCAATTCTTCCTTTGTGATTCAGTTCAGATGAGGGGAAAGCAATATAGGTACAGTACTGCTGCATGCTGGAGAGGAGACTGAAGCATTTAATTAGAAGGCATTTTGACCAGAAAATTTCCATAAAACAAAATAAAACAAAACAGCACCCTTCTCTGTGCTCAAATTTGCACACTTTCACAGTCATGAGCTTACTTGGACTTGACAACAGCAGCTAAATTCCTTCAATTAGCACTGTTAATGCTGACCCATTTGCCCCAGAAGTTTTTGGCCAAGGGGATGCTGCTGCTCTGCCAGACAGGCCCTCTGTGCAGCACACCTTGGAAATGGGAGCAACACACCAGGACAGGACCCGGAATGAGGAGGCAGGCAAAAAAAACGTAAAGCAACACACAGGATGGAGGAGTTTTGCTACCTGCCTTTCACCATCACACAAGGGGAAACAAGGGGAGAAAACTGCAGCATTGCCTGGGACTTTGCTTCAGTTTGTCAGCATCACCAAGTTTCCAAACCATTTCTTCACCGGTTCTTCACCGGTTTCTTCATAAGAAATATGAGGCATCTAACTCCCAAGACAGGTGCAAACCTGTTGCACAGAGCACGGACCTTTCTTTTACCTGCAGCTCAACACATGCCTTTTGCAAATATTTGCATCCTTGCTCAGTTTTCAAGTACACTTCCAGCAAACGAGGTTTCCTTTAAGCAAGGAAGATCCACCAAGCTCTCCTCCTCGAACTGGGGACTGTTTCTTAGTGTCCTGCAGAAGATGTCCTTGCTCCTCCATCAAAATCAGAATTTTGGAGTTGCTGTTTGAAACACCTGTCCTTTTCCATGCCTGTCCTTTCCTGCCTTGGAGCCAGTGTGATCTCTAGCAAATAGACACTTAAGCTCCAGCCTTGGCACCTCTTCCACACTGCTTTGAGGCTTAACCGTCCCAGCTCATAACACATACAGCAAAACCTCAGTTCCTTCCATGGACTTGTGGCCAGCTCCTGACCTCCAAGGGAGCCAATTGGCGCATCCAGCTTAGTGCTTCCTGGAAGAGGACTCTGACAAACTCCTTCCAAAGCCAGTTTACTGAGCCTGTCTCCAGACAGATAACGTTGCCTGCCAGGGGCCGCAAGTCTTGGCTCTACTCCCCTAGCTTCAAGCCAGATTTATTCTAAGCAAGGACAGTGGAGAAGCTCTCTCACCATCCTGAGATCATGAGTATATGGGAAACACTCCCTTTCCTCCCAACAAAAAACAGGGAAGATCTACAGAGACAAAAGAATTCTCAGTAGCACCTTAGTGGCAACAGCACATGGATCTTGGCCATTGCCAATCAATTTTCCTTTTCCTCTCCCGTGCGCCACGTGCTTTTCCCTAGTGGATGAATTAACTCCAGGCACACACATGAGAGAGGAGAAGAGACACAGTCGGTCTCGGGATGTAGCAGTCATTACTAACATGAAAGGCACTACAGCTGTGTGAAGGTCCCCCAGCTCTTCCCTCTTTCTCCACTGCTCACCCCCTGCCTAAGCCACTTCTTGCAGTGAGGTTTTTGTGAGTACAAAGGAGAAGAATTTTTAAAGGGCACAAGAAAAGCCTCAGAATAAAAACATATATATATATATTCTTTACCCGTGGCTTTCACCTCTTTGTTACTCTCCTCCAAGATTCCTTTCCTGTCTTTAAATTCACAGCCAAAGAGGATATAGTTTCCTTTAAGGCAAGCTTGATACCTTGACATTTTTCCGATTTACATCCTAAGGAAAGGCTCTCTAAAATGAGAGCTAGTTCCCACTACTGTCAGAAAGCATCAGCTCTCCCAGCTGCCCGTTACCCTCTAGCATAAGCTTCTCTCATCCAAATCCTCAAGCATTAGTGCCTTCAAGAAAAGAAGAACCACTCAGCAAAGTGTCAGAAGGCAGAGAGGACAACCCCTGTATCTGCTCTGGTGACTTAGGTCTCCCTGCTAATCCATCTGGATTACAAGAGCCAGCTTGTTCTTGTTCACTATCTTCAGCTAAACACTGTGGCCTCTGAATTCTTACACGTCTTTTGCTCTAGTATCTCTCAAGTAGCTAAAGAGAGACAATAAGAGAGCCAACCTATGAGCAAAGGCAAGTGCAGGGTCCTGCCCCTGGGCAGGAATAACCCCAGGCACCAGGACAGATTAGGGGTTGACCTGCTAGAAAGCAGCTCCTCAGAGAGGGATCTGGGAGTCTTGGTTGACAAGTTGAGCCAACAGTGCCCTCGTGGCCAAGAAGGCCAATGGGCTCCTGGCTGCATCAGGAGGACGTTGCCAGCAGGGCAGGGAGGGGATCCTGCACCTCTGCTCAGCTCTAGTGAGGCCGCATCTGGAGCATTGGGGGCAGTTCTGGGCTCCCCAGGACGAGAGGGATGTGGAGCTTCTAGAAAGGGTCCAGTGGAGAGCAACAAATATGATAAAAGGACTGGAACATCTCTCGTGCAAGGAGAGACTGAGTTGTGCCTGTTTACCTGGGAGAAGAGAAGGTTGAGAGGGGACCTGATCAATGTGTGCAAATACCTGAGGGGAGAAAGTAGGGAGGAAAGGGCTAAACTCAGTGGTGGCCCGTGATAGGACATGGGACAATGGGTCGCAACACAGGAAGATCCATGTGCATGTGAGGAAGAACTTGTGTAGTGTGAGGGTGCCCGAGCCCTGGCCCAGGCTGCCCAGGGAGACTGTGGAGGCTCCTGCTCTGGAGATCTCCCAACCCGCCTGGATGCGCCCGGGTGCCCCGTGCTCTGGGTGTCCCTGCTGGAGCAGAGGGTTGGACTAGATGATCCCTAGAGGTTCCTTCCAACCTCAGCCACCCTGGGACTCCTTGTACTCAAAGCAACCAACCACAAACCAGAGCAAGGCATTTACTCAGAGTAACCTCTAGCTCTTCTAATTAACTAACCTCTAACTGCTCTTGTATTAGCTGCAGAACACTGTTCAGACTTCCCAGCACTGGCTTAAGACGTAACAATCTGCACTGATCTCTAGTAAGTGCTGCTTTCCTCTGCTCTACCTCAAAGCTAGCTGTTGATGTGCGTTATTGATACCCATGCACACCATTTTATCATTAGATTAGTCTGAGCTGAACATACATGCTTATTATGGATGCCATTAGTACAAAGAGAAGGAACTGAATAGTTCCCAAGCAGCTTAAAAGCTCTTTCATGCTGCATAAATTTAACAACTAGGTACAGAGATACTGTGTATTTTCTCATATAAAGAAGATTCTAGGGTAGGCAAAGATATAAATAGGAGAAAATAGCGCATGAAAAAAAGGCAGAAAAGTGACAAATACAGCCGAATTGAGATGTAAAATAAAATCTACTCAGGAGGTATAAATTGATAAAGGAGAGATGTGTGCTAAACAGGCGTGACAGCCCTCAACACTTATTGCCTGTGGCTTGCTGGAGATCTCTATCACAAATATTAATGTCTACATAATTTTAGGCAGATTAAAGAGAGATTCAGTGCTGGAATTAAATACTCACTGACCAGACGAGCTCCTTACAGCATAAGCTCCTTCTTCTGTGTGTCAGTACGGCAGCTCTGTAAATTACCTGTAGGAAAAGCAGCTCTGGGGAGACACATATGTGAAGAGCAAGGCATTCAGGGGGATTCTGCGAGGGCTGAAGAGTTAGCCCCAAATTTAAAAATTCAACTACGCCTTGCAAGATGAGGAAGACTAAATGGTGAAGAACGTGGTTCAGTGGATACAGATACACGTGAACACCAGATACACACATTCAGCGAACACCACATGCAGGTACGAGCACAACACGTGGCTCCCGAGGGCTCCTGTGGGAAGGCCAGAATTTATCTTTTTTTTTTCTCTTTTTTTTTTGTCTCCTCCCCATGGCTGGGATGGTGGAAATGAGCAGCCTCACTTGCTAAAACAGTGCGTCAAAGGGAAGTGGAGCTCTAGATAGAGCATATGGAGCCTACAGGACAGACAGGAGCCTACAGGCCTGCCTTTGAAGCTGCAATAGCTGAATCTTTATTAGACGTCCTTGCTGGAAGGCTGTGCCGCTGGTAACGTTTAATGCACAATAAAAGCTCTTTTCCTCGACGTGTTTCAATGGGTCTGGATTTCGGTGCTCAGAAGCCAAGACGTTTGATGGTGAAGGGCACTTATTCTTCCAGGAGGATCAACGGAGCTGTAAAATATTCAAATTAATAAATACTGGGAAAGAGGAAACTTCCATAGATGAGGGCCAAGTGGTATAGCAGCAAAATTCAACTCTTCCTGCTTGACCACATCCCATCCCTTTGGTCCTCCCAGAAACTGGAAGTGATTGGTATTTCTTCCCACCGTGCCTAGTTGCTCTGTTACACCTTAAATTAAGAGTTAATAAAGGGTCAATATTATTGCACAAATGCCAGTGCATTTACAACATAAATAACATTATCCATAAAGAAACCAATCTAACAAAAAAAAACATGCACCACATGAAACCATATAGTAAAACACTACTAAATTCTAGATATTCCTGCCTAATGATTTTTTCCACTTACTCTTACAGGCTTTTTCACTTCTCAGCACCGTTCAAGGGCAACAAAGCAGTGATTTGCTCCTCTCAAAGATGGTCCCTATACTGCCGCATATTGCAGCAGCACCTCCAGGTCCATGAGACGAGGCCTCCACCTCGCTGGAAGTTCAGGTCCATAGGGAAGAAAGGTCCAGGCCTGCTCTGGTACCCAGAGAGGTGCACAAGATGCCCATCTATGTTCCTCTGCAAGGACTGAGGAAGAACAGAGGACCATGTCACCTACCTTCTGCCCCATGGGGGCACTTCAGACACCAGCTTCAATGAGGAAGAAAGAAGAGCCAGCTCTTCTTATAGAAAACCTGAAACAGGAGTGCTTGCAAGCTGAACAGAACAGCAGCTTTTACACTCACTTATGTCCATGACATGACTGAGCCCTTCTCCTTAATATCTTCACTAGGATGGGGCTCCCACTTTTGCTCTGGACCTTCTCACCTTTCGCTGCTTATCCTTAAAGATCCCATTTTCCAGGGAAATATCCTCAGCTGGGGAGATGAGCAGTGCTCTTTCCTCATGGTGTATCCGACCTTCAAAACTGTGCCACCAGTTGGCCCTTTTGCTCTAAAGCTCATTTGTAATTGAAGTCATTTCTCCTAGGTTCATCAAAGCCCCAGGGTGTCTGGCAAGCCCTGCAGCAAGAACTGAGTGACAAACAGGACTTTGTACCTGGATTCTCTTCATTCAGGAATAAAGCTGGAGAGGCTTCCAAAATCGCCCATCCTAGTGTCAAAGCTGAGCTTTAAACAGCAGCCACAAGTAGGAGATACTTTTAGTGCTCAGGATAGCTGCAGGTTACCTAGTTTGCCTTCAAATTGCCCCTTTCATTAAGCAAACACCGTATGAGCTGCCATTATCTCCTGATAATGAGACACACACTGCGAAGTTGAGAGCTCCCAATACACTGGCTTTTTATTTTTTCCTTTTGCTTTTATTCTTATAACGTGCATCACCTTCATCTTATTATCATTAAAATATATCCGGTTGCTTATGTGTTTAAAGCTAATAGTACTCCTTAGCGTTTTGGATGCAAATACATTTAACTACCAGAATGCAGAGGCATGTGTGGCAGGATTACCCAAACCAGAGTTTACACCAAAAGGCAACTTGAATCTAGTCCAGAATACAGTAAAATGGCACAGAAAGGCAGCATCTCCCATGACGTAGCAGCTCCAAGTTAACCTCTCCAGCATTTTCAGAACAGATGCAAACCAGTAAGTTCAACCAAGGTTTAACACGAGTGTTTTTGAGAGAGTTTTAGGGTCCTTCAACTCAGTCTCAGCACGACCCCAACTGCAGCCAGCACCATAACCTCATGAAAGACATCTGCCCCAAACACATCCTTGCCATTAATGAGGAAATAGGAGCAGAAAGGAAAAACAAAATTGCTATGAGCAAAACCCTTCTATCAACCATGATGCACCAGGTCCCACCCATCCCAGAAGGTTACAGCACCCAATTCTATTTAGGACGCTATAGAAAGCAAAGGGATCTCTGTCTCCTAAGCTTTCCTTTTGCAACAGCAAGATAGCAAACTGCTTGAAGAATTTGCTATGTTTCCAGAGGGCCTCAAAGCTCTACCTTTGCAGAACAGATTTCGTCACAGGTCCTCAACACCTAAAAGCTTCCGCGGTGAAAAATTTCTAGGCAGGTTGCAGAACTAATCTGTCCGACGTCAACATCCCGACAGTTTGATTAATTAGCTGGTCTTGGAATAACTTGAAGTTAAGCACATCAAACAACTCATTTAAATGTGTCTAATGCTTGGGTATGCAAGAACTACTAAGGCAAATAATTGGATACTAAAAAAAAAAATCTTTAATTTTAGAAGAAACATTTACAGAGAAATTCCAGTATTCCTCTTCCTAAGGAGTTGCACCATACTTGCACTTATTACTGTATAATAACTGGAGTTACAACATTTACTATGGGAAGCTGCACAAAGGCACCTGTGGAATTTAGGTGCTCAATGCTGGTAAGGAGAGAATAGTTGGCTGCAAACTTGGCTGACCCCCAAAACACAGCACACCGGGTTTAAAGAAATGTAGTTGATCAGCTATAAGGCAGAGGACTAATTGCCCCTGCATTAGGACTCAGATTTTATTGATAGCATTAAATATCTCCCCACTAGCGGGGCAGCATTAAGTACCAGAAGAGTTCATTTAAACAGTAAATTGCTTATTTGTAAGCAAACAAGGCAAATTCATGGTGGAAGCAACCGCTTTGGAATGCAAAGTAAACGGCAACCGTAAAATTGTCGGCACCCTGTAAAATACAGCCCTATAAAACCACGCAGGAACCTCGGCCCTGGCACACACTGCACATGCACACGAGTATCTGCCTCAAGGTAAAACAGGGCTTCAGGCACGAGGGTGGGTAGACAGCTCTATATTTTTTGGAGAAAAACACCGAAGGTCAAAAATACAACAGATCTGGGACACGGCTGGAAAGGCAGGAGGAAGGAGCTGCAAAGGAAACTGCACAGAACAGTAGGTTGGGAGAGCACGAGAAGCGTGACAGCAAAATATGAATAAATGGTGGTTTATGCAGTGCAACCTGCACATTGCAGAATCTTTTCAG
>VZSG01000192.1:441171-452852 GCA_013398315.1 Nothoprocta pentlandii | reverse complement strand
TTTTTTTTTTTTTTTTTTTTTTTTTTTTTTTTTTTTTTAAGTCTAAAGGAGTAAAATTTAAGTCTAAAGGAGTGAAATTCTGTACCTGTCAGTGAGACGCACAGCGGAGAGCAAGACGGGTAGGAGGCCTGGCATGCATGGTATTTGAAACCACAACAGCCCATTTATAGCTTCATCTTCCCCTTTCTGCTTCTGGCAGGATGCAAGGAAGCCTGTTTGCTTTGCATTCTCCTCATCTCAATGCCATGGGTTTGCCTGAAAGGAAGGACAATTCACAGCGATGTGTCTGCCACCTTGTGCATTTGGTCCCAATGGAGAATTTGAGGGACGGGCTCTAAAGGAAGACCCTTTTATTTCTCTAGCTTAGGGGACATAGTCCAGCCGAGCAAGACACTGGTCTCAGCTTTGTGAACACAAAGCAGAGCCAGAACCACCCAACCCCATGGGCCTCCCTAGGGGCTGCTTCTCACCTGCAGCTTCATTCCCCTTTACCATCTAAACTGGACAGTGCAACCAGACCTTCAGTCCAGGCTGCTGTGATAAAAGCAATAGCCAGGAAGGTCTCCAGGGGCAGAGCTGAAACTAATGCCAGGCAAGCTGGAAACTTCCCTTTCTTCCAGGTAAGTTACTGGGCTTTCAATCTGAGAGGTGCTGAGAGCAGATCACCCTCCCCTGCTGTACCTGCTCACTCAGCAGTCTCTGAAAGCCCAGGAAAGTCTCCTGACTGGCGATGTTCTTGTTCCTAATGCGTTTAGGAAAGTTTAACGCAATTTGGTGACTTGTTCTTCATATTTCTCTGTGCCCTTTCGGCTCCAATTCTGAAATATTATTGTATTAGACAAACTGCGAGGTCCTCACCACAGGGCAAGGTAACAACAGGAAGATAAAACACTGTGCATTAAAGTAAATATCAGTTGTTTTTGCACAGAACTTGGATCAGTTTTAGTTTTTTTTTTTTTAAAAAAAAAACTCTGCTCTGTTTTCCTTCTTTTAAGGCTAACATTTTCAAGTGTTTGCTTTCTACACTGGGAGAGCAAAGTGAATGGTAATCTAACTGCTGGGGAGCAAGGGTGCTGTCCAAGCCAGGTTTACCTTGCCTTCTTCAAAGCGTCAGTAGCCAAAGAAACCCCTGGAACTTCTCCTCCTCCTCCTTCCCCAAGGTTTCAGCCCAGAGGCATGGCCTATGTCAGCTTGTGGACTGCGGCGCTGCTCTGCGTGGCCCTTGCAGAAGCTCAATGCATCTCTTGCAGGTGGAAGAGCTCCTCATATGAGGCCCTGATCCTGTGCAAATTACTGCATTCTCCAGCTATGGCCCCTTCCAAAGGTGTGGTCTGCCCCAACACGGGCGAAGGGCATCACTTTCCACAAGCAGCGGCACATAAGCAATCCCTTCTATCACCGTCACTTCTATCCTCCTCCAGAACTTCAATCCTATTGACTCCAAAGCCACCAACAGCCAAGAACTGGCCCTACTGATGTCTCTGGAACCACAGCAGTTGTGCTAAGAGGGCTCCCTGCAGCACCCCCTTCCATCGTTCACCACCTTTCACATACAGGGAACCTCATCAACCTCCCCTTGGCACCAGATGGGCCTCAGGGAAGCACAGGCAGCAGTCTCCATGACACAGTCTACCTTCCTTTAAGAGCATGGAAACTCTTCCCTGGAAACCCAACAACCTGCTGGAGCAGCAGCTGTGCAACGGGTTTTACCTGATGTGGAAGAAACTCGTAAGATTCTTCGGAGAGAGGAAACTTTTTATTCAACATCCTACAATCAGTGGTTTCCTGCTGCAGGGCAGGAACTCGAAAGAAAGGAGGTCTCATTAATGCATAAGGAACAGGGACAACTAAAAGGCACAGGGCAGTTTGAGGTGCAGGATTTCGAGGCTGAAATAGGAAACTCAGCGATCACTCTGCAGCTGAAGACACTCACTATTCCCCATGACAGGAGCAAGAGATTTTCTCACTAAAGCAAGAACAGCCACCAAGCCCTATCTGAACCTCTCACTAGCACATAGAGGGCTCAGACTGTAGCTAAAAATCAGCAATCAGTAAATTTGAGCATAATTCATCCACACATCCCCAGACAGACACTTCAGTTTAGAAATTAAGGTCAATAATTGAGCCCACTGTTCACAGCTTGGTGCTCATTAATTTTCTGATGTTACAGTTTAGTCGGCTCTTCTGTATCAATCCTTCAACATGACAGGCTACAATCACTGACACAGTGACTCCTTGGAGGATAACGGTACTTCTGGCAAAAAAAAAGCCAACTTCATATACATTTATGCACACCTGTGCTTGAAGTGTCTTTTAATTACTCCTCTTGACAGAAGTGTGTTGGTTTGATTCGTTAAACATGTGCTATGCAGTTGGTTGCAAAGCATGGAGAGAGATTCTTGCCCTATCTCCAAGGGGATTACAAAACTCCAACTTCTTTTCTTAATTATTTTTAATTAAGCATCGATAGTCCCAGTTAACTGGCGGGGAAAACAACTAATGAGCACTCTCATGCAAAGTGCAAGGTCTGTAATAGTGGTCTCCATTGTGCCTTCTTCTGCAGAAGACTAGCAGTCCCGAGTCCCATTTGCAGAAAAGGAGAATACAGTTCACAAGGTAGTTTTAAAACAAATACATTTCTTTTCCACAAAGAGCAAACCCAAATGGGCAAAACTCAGGGCATGTGTATGAGATGTGAAGTGCTAAAGCTGTCAGTATTTTCCTTCTGTGCATATAGACATCAGAGGCCTTTCTTCTTCAGCGCTCTTCCACCGCTCTACCTTCTCCCTTGGTGAAGCCAGAAAGCAACTCCACCTTGCAGAGATGTGTCATGAAGACCTCAAAGCTAATACTACTAAGCAAAAAGGGAAGCACGAGGCATGCGGGACGACATGACCAGATATGGTGCTGACCAGGAGATCCCACCTCAAATTTTCCTGTTTCTCACCTGCTGTGGTGAGACCCAAGGAACCAAAACTGCACTGAGTGAGGAGGAAGCGGGAAGGAAGCTCCTCTCCAATCTTCTTTTGGTGAGTTAGAGACATAAGTGAGTATAAGAAAAGGTCAAGCTGGTGCAAACTCATCATGCAGCATACACAGAACAGGTATCAAACAGTGGTGCAAATGCTGAAGGAAAGGGTACCCTTTACAGAGGTGAGTCAGGACCCACCAAGTCCAACTCTTACTTTAAGACACTCTTAAAACCCCCTTAAAAGGGCAGCATGAAGTCAAGCCAGAACATCCCTAACCTGAAATACCAAACGTCAAATATTGGGGACCTGTAGCCCTGTTGGCTGGTGCTTCATTGTTGTTTTCTTTTCCTCAACATTTTAATTATTTGGTAATTCCTCACGGGAAATCTCTGTCCTAGTTTTCTAAGGAAACACAGGGCTTCATAATTACATAAAGCTCTGACAACTTCACGGTTAAAGAAGAAAACCGTGCAAGAAAAAAACCCTGTGAAGTTTCAGATGGTAAACAAGCAGGAGCTAACGGCATAAAGATTAAAAAGAAGGATTTCTTATTTGGAGCACTATTAAAAATGAACACAAAATAAAACGGAAGATGATTTCAGGTTGTTTTAGGTATCCTTGAAGTTTGAATTTTCAATACTTTGAATTTAAGATGTGCCCTCCCTGGCCTGGGTGACAGGATTTTTCCCCAAGCAGAATGAAGCCTCTGTCATTTGAATTCCCCCATTCACTCAAGGTTCTCAGGGCTGGGTTTCTGAGCAGGAAAACCAAAAACTGATGGAAAATTTTCAGCCACTTCAAAATCCAGGCACCTACCAGGCCCAAACTGCCTCTCCATGGCACAGAGCGTGGCTGAAGCACCAAAGTACCAGCCCATCCACCTCCCAAACAAGCACCCTTTAAACAGCAACGTGCTGTTTAAATCCATCTCTCCTTCACAGCACTAATGTTCTAATGCATCCTTTAATAAGGCCATCTTCCTTGCTCATAGCTTCACCAGCAGGACCGATGGAAGGGACACAAGTCCCATCTCTACTTCACTCCAGTGTTTATTTTCCTTTGGGGTCTTGCTTAGGGCACTGTTCACTTGAGCATTACTCCAGATTCCTTCCTACAGCTCCATGCCTGTGGTTAGCATGGGAAGATGCCTCTGCATGCCGTG
The DNA here is from genome assembly GCA_013398315.1 of Nothoprocta pentlandii. Taxonomy (NCBI): domain Eukaryota; kingdom Metazoa; phylum Chordata; class Aves; order Tinamiformes; family Tinamidae; genus Nothoprocta; species Nothoprocta pentlandii. Next base: position 448,718 of record VZSG01000192.1, on the reverse strand, counting down.
CCAGGCTTTTATTTTAACAGGATTCCCTGTCAACTTGCACGATTCAAGGATGGGCTTTAGACTCATCTGCAATTCCATATTGTAGGGCTATTTCTGTCCAGACAGTAAGAAGCATGGGGAAAAAATGGCAACTGCTCTTCCCACAAAAATTATCATGGCCCATCCTTCAAAATTCCCACATCTCATGATCCTTACTTACTCCTCTTCATCAAATCTCCAGGAAGAGTCAACTAGTAAGACCCTGGCTCCTTATTCCTCCTTATTCTCCTTATTCTCACCAGGCTGCATTTCTATGCCTCACAGCAGCTTCAGCACGATCATCAATCACTCCAAGCTCCTCCCAGCACCCTGCCAGACACGTGAGATGCCAACGTTTTTCACACGGAATAACTTCTCTTACACATCAGAAAAGGGACTAAGAGCAAAAAGAAACTCTAAGGACCTCCTAATTTAGTAGGATTTTATACATAGTTCAGATTTTATAAGTGTTGGGAAGTGTTTTATTTTTTTATTTCTGTCCCCCTCCTTTCTTGCAAAATTAGAAATCTGCCTAGTCACAAAGCCAGTTAGAAAAAGACTGTTTACTGAACAAGACAGAATTGCTTGTGGAGAGGTAAGATGGAGCTCTCCTGAAATACAAGATATCTTGGCTGCAGTGTCATTCACTTTCCAAGCAAGTAGGACCTCATCCTTGAGGAACCTTTGCCGTGTCTGGCTACCTACCTTCCAGCTGGGCACTGAAGCACCATCCAGGAGACTTGCCCCTTTTGGAAAATGGGCCTTTATCACCCAAAGTGTTGGCTTGTCACAGCTGAGCTGAAAGGCCATTAGCCTTTAGCTGTAACCGTTGCCTGTTTGGGGGCTATAAATCAGACTCCCTGCTCTCTTTACAACAGCACCTTTCTCAGTCTCCTTTGGTTGGTGCCTGGGTATCATTATACAGTGAGGACAGGGAGTGTGTGGCTTTTAGGCAGTAAATGGATACTAATATATTGCGCTTTAATACGTAAGCTTGTCATGGTGTTGCAATAGTCAAATGATTTATGAATTGAAGAATCAATATAAATAAACTCTGGTGCATACACACCGTGGATTTATCCGTAGAGAGGGGTAATGAGAAACTGCCTTTTGCTGCCACCCACAACTATGGAATATAGTTATTTTAATAGACAAACATGCTATTTATTGCTGTCCATCCCGTGCCATGGAAATCTGGCATCCCATCAACCAGAAGAATAAAACAAAACCTTTGCACGTGCTAGGAACTTGTATATATAGAACTTGTAAGCATGCTAGGAACTTGTCTAGGGTCATTTAGTGCCCAAAGTAGACGGCAAATGATAATTCCCACAGTTCTCCCAGGAGCAGCATCCAAACGGTTGGCATATTTCTATATTCTTTCATTCAAAACGCCTATTCAAAAGTCTCCCAAGCAAAGGCCTGCTTAAAAGACGCAGGTATTGAACACCCACCGTTCTGAGAAAATGCCTAGGAAAAAGAGGGATTTAACTCCTGGCCTGTCTCTGGTTTGAAAACCATTGCTCTGATGAAATGGCCTGCAATGAAGGCAAACACTCTTGGGAAGCACATTTCAAAAGAGCACACAGACACAAATTAAAAACATAAAAAGGAAAAATAAATAATAATAAAAAAAGGAGTTTGGAAAGGCAAAAGCCAGAAGAGTCTTACAAAACTTGAAAATTCTTTTAATGAGCCACATCTCCCTTCCCTCACTCTGCAGGTTACCTTATTGCAGCAGCAAGCAAGCAAACCTTGAAAACTCCCAGAACAGAAGATAAACCACCAGGCCTGCTCTTAATTGCAGCTTCTGTCAATGCTAACTGCCATCTGTGCTGTGGCTGCATTGAAAACAAGGGAGAAAACCACCCTGAGGATGGCTAGTGTGGAGGCCAGGCTGAAACAACACACCTCTCTAACACTTGATGAAGCTCTGCCAGCATCCGAGCTGTGTTCTGCTGGGCCCACCTAACTCCTCAAGGACTTTTAGATCTGTTCACTGCCCAAACTCACTTCTTCCATCACCCTGGCTGATGCAGGGGTTCTTCATTGCAGGCTCTGCAGCCTTTTTCTTTTGGTGTGCACGTCAGTCCACTGGACCGAGCGTGGTGCTGTAAGCAGAGGGAAACAGTGTGGGAGGGGAAGATGAGGCTGTCATCATCTCCGAGATGATTAATTCACAGCAAAAACTAAGCACACAATTACCTTGCCTTGATTTGTGGAGTGTCTATCACAACTCTCCAGGCACATTAAGCAAATTAAAAATACAAATATGTTACAACAGCAAGGACAATAAACCTCTGTAACCCACAACCCTCAAGCAGAATAAATTAACGGCCCTTGCTCATCTACCAGGAGGACGAATCTTGCAGCATGTCCTCCAAGCCACAACGGCCAGAAGATTCCAGGGAAGTCGCTTTCAGAGTCCTCCAGGGGAAAAACCAACCAAATCAACTGTGTTTCCATTGGTGTCCTTGAGGGATTAGGGGTTTTACCAGCACATTTCATAGGTAGCCCCAGCGGAGAGACGAGGTAGAAGAGGTGGAGACACGAATGTGACATGGACACAAGCCGGATGCTCCCTACTGAGTCACAGGCTGATGTGGAGCAACCAACGGAGCTTTTAATACCTCCTGCCACGAGCTAGCAACACCACAGAGTCAAATCAGCCATCCTCTGGCACAGGAGTGGGTGGGCACGGGGTTTTCCTCCTTCATGAAAGCTGTCCCATCACAGCAAACCTGCTAATGGAGAGCACCAGACAGGAGGAGTTCCTGTGGTTAGCAGTTGTTTGAGTACACAAAGATTTTTAGGCTGTTAAAATAACAGTTTATAGATCTCTTTTCATGACAGCTGAACTGAAAATGAAGGTTTTTTTATGCCATAGTTACTAGCTAGCAGCACACAGTGTGTGTTTCACATACTCTAATAAAGGAGCAGAAGTATTGCATAGGACACAACACTGCCATCCCCTCTTCTGTCTCCTCCTGTGAAGAAACCATCCAACCTATTTTCTATCTAAAATAAAATTATGTCACGTTTTCCTCACCTCACATTCTAGAGAAAAGTAGGCTGTATATAAGCAGTATTAAAGCATGCATCTCAACCTCACCTCCTATTGTTACAGGAAACCACACTGAAATTTATCCAGATGCTGTCAACGTGCAAATGTTGTTTCCATACTGTTTAAAAGTCACGTGCCACTTGCATAGCAATTTCTTTCTCTGCTTTCTCAACAAGTGTTGCTCTGTAAACAAGTGTGAAAATGTCAGACTAACGTATTAACATTTACATGAGCGATTAAATTGAAGTATTTTGCTATTTAGATTTATTAAGGGAACTGATTCAAAATCCTGATAGGACATCCATTCCATCCCTAGCATTTCATCTTTCAAATACAAATTTTGAAAACAGCTCCTCTATTTCTGAACTGTTTTGGGGCAGAACAGAACAGAGCAGAACAAACCACACACAGGTTCTCACTCTGTGTAAGTGCAGGGTTGTTGGAGGCAGATCTAATTGAAGGATGTGAACCAAAAATTATGACATTTATTCTCCACACTGCACCTGCTGCAAGAAAATGCAGTGTCTTTGCAATATATACATCATGATATACCAGCTGAAGATTCGTTTCTACTGATGATTTCATTTTTTGGAGGCCAGAAAACCATTCCCGTTCTTTATGTTTAGCTTTCTATCTTGGTCCTGGGCACCAGCTTAAATACCTCAATGTCCTGGTGGTTCTCGAAAGGCATTCATCAGTTTTGCCTTTCCACACGAGAAAGGCAAGGTCAAGAACAAGGTTGGCAGCCTAAATCCCTGTCTCACCTCCTACGTCAGCAAGAAATGCAGAAGTTCCTGATCGGTTCCAGCTGGAGACATCTCCTCTGTTTGGAATTGCCACTTCTATTACTGGAACACAGCAAAGGGCAACTTCACCAAAATCAGCTGTATTCTTCTGGATTTAAAACAACCACCCTTAGGCAAAAAGTTGACCCAACTTCCTGACCTCCAGTGTGGTATTCCCAAAACACACCACTTGCTAAGCTGAAATCCTGATGAGAATAAGAGCTCTACAAAAACAAATGATTAGCATCAGGGTGGACCTACACAGGTCGAGGAAGGAGAGGCTTTTGCTTCTAAATCTTTACACACATCCAGAAAGAAAGGAGGCACAACCAGGTCAAGCTGGGTTCCAAAGCACTGCTTGCTAACATATCCTGAGGACTTCTCAGCAAGTTATGCTGAAATGTTGACTTAAATGTGACCAGCCTTTCCTATCTGATCCACACACGGTGTCTACTTCACATTGCATCTGCTGAAGTGATTTCACCACTGTGTGGCCAGCCCTGAAGGTTTCACCCTGCTCCTCAGGATGCTTAGCTATTTTACAGGCACTGTAGCAGTCAAGAAGATACTATATAGAAAATATCAACTCTTACCAAAATAAGTGTTCCTATTGTTCCTACACTTTATGGTCATAAAGAAATTCTTGAAACATATTCCTGCCTCATTATAAACACCTAGGAAACAATGAAGAAAAAAAACAAAACCTTTAACACAGTGATAACATTTCAACACTCCAATAGGATTTTTCAAACTAATCTCTTAAGTTTAGGTAGGAAGAGCTCACACTTTCCCAAAACACTTGTTCCTGATTTAAAACAATCTGTTTTTCTAGTCCTGGTGTCCTTCCACCCATGGTGCGAAGGAAGTACACTCATTTTTCCACAGAGGAGATAGGCTGGGATGATTAGTTTTACAATGGCTGGGCTTCTCTGATAGAATGCTACGGTGAATAAATTAATACAGTGATGAACAAGTGAGTCAACTCCTGACACGCTAAATTAGAACAAGGACCAGATTTATGAGCCGCATGCTGGCACTCAGGGCGACACGTTCCTTGGAGAACAATTTCTGTTTCTTTTTAATGGAAAAACACAAGACTGACATACAACACTAAAGGCTGAGAGCTTAAGATCTGCACGGGGGGTATGTTAGATCCTAAAGGCACCCAAAGAATATGCAACACATGCAGAAAGTAACATCCTCAGCACAGAAACACAGGAAGGAAGAGAGGAGAAACTAAAATACACCCACCATTGCCTGTCTCATCCAACTCCAAAGCAGCTCAGCTCACAAATCTCATTCACGTACTGTGAGTAACGACCAACAATGAAGTTCCAATAAACAGGCTTCTGTACTACCTTTTTCTTCCGCTTTTTCCTCCATTCATTGCTTATAGACACACTGAGAATCCTCCCCTTAATAGAGCCAAAGCTGTTTGAATATTTTTGGAGGGATGGGAAGAACTTCCATTCACACTCCATAGAGAGTGAAGATGGCAACCCAGCTTCTGCAAATAGGCAGTTGTTTTCACGGTTCATCATGTGTTCCTTGTGGTTTCATATGCAATTCCTTGACCGTGTGACTTATAGAAGTAATCGGCATGGCACAAATGGCAATCTCACAAACCTAACTGCAAAGCAAGTTCTTTTTGGTGAATATTTGAGCACAGCAACTTCAAGATTTGATATTTAACAACGCTGTGCTTATGACAGTAAAATTCCAGTTTTGCACATTTACAGACAAGATAAAAAAGGACTCTTTGCTCCCAACTCTAATTAAACATCTGTGGGAAAAACGTACCTGCTACTAAATTACATCCTCTCCTACTTCTCTTTTGGGAAAACTCTGCAGAAATGATGGAAAATTAAATGTTGTCACATATACGGTCTCTTCCTGGGAAAAGATGGTGGAATGGCAAGCAGTGTACATCTGTAAGGAGAGAGAAACATGCAAGACACTTCCTTGTAATGCAAAAAAGTTGTTCTGTTTTTTATTTTTTAGAGAACTTTTAGTTTTTATATAAACCCTGTAACTGTGGTCCAAGGCATCCTCTCAAGATTTTATCATATTACCTTAAAAGACTGAATCCAGTTCAGGAGAGAGCCCATACATAAGAACATGAGTCTAAGATGCCTGTGGTCATTATATTATAATAAGAGACATTCTGCAGAAAACAGTTTAAAACGTAAAGTCTTTTATTATTATTATTATTAAAGTTAGCAGGCGTTATCATATTTTTTTTTTCTGTAATACTAGCAGAGGAAACTCCATAAGGGGACTTAATTTATACGTACCTGCTGCTTCCTCTATAAATTCTAAAAGCACTTAAATTATTCCAAGCTGACAAGCTGACTAATGCCAGGATTTGAAACACTTGCTATAATGTTAGAATGTTCTCAGTGCATCTACTTTTACCGATTTGATTTAATCCTTTCCATACGCGTTTTGATCATTTTGTAGTAACTATGACTTTCTCTGGACTAAGTCCAGGTGAAGAACCACAGAGATCCACCCTTCATTCTTGTCATCTTAAAAAATAAAAGAAAAGAGGAGCAAAAACAATGCAGTGTGGAGCTGAAACACCCATGCCTCTTGGGATATTGTGAGTAAATACAACAACAACAAAAACAAACGAAAACCCTCCAAGTCCCCCCAAAAAATATTTTTGGTGACTCTAGTGCTCCTGGACCAGAAGTATTTCTAGTCTGGATGGTTGTTGAAGACTTGGACCGACCCTAAACTTGTTGAAAGTTTCAGAGCAGCTTCAATAATTACCCATTTACTTCTATTCTTTCTTCAAGCCCATTTTTTCTCACTAAATTCTTCAAAGACACACACAGGCAGAAACACTTTTCAAGGCAAAACAAAAGGAAAACAGATTCCTAAGCTGTTGCTGTTTACACCTTTAAGTCAAAGGCAGCTTTATCCAAATGAGCTTAGAAGTTGTAATGCTTTCCCACAACCACTGGACTTTGGCTCTTTTTCTATCGTTTTTCCTCTTTGTAAAATTTATCCCATGAAGAAATCCAACTCAATTCATTTTTTTTTTATCTTGATAAAAGATATCTTGATAAAAGAAGGCAACATTTTTTATTACTATCCATAGTAAAATATTTGCCCACAGAAGTGGATTTTCTCTGCACAGACCTACTCTAAAGAACCTGGAGAGTCTTTTATTTTTTGTATTATAAATGTTGCATAAAATCAATATTATGAGCTCAGCAAGTAGCTTCAGAAAGAAATGCTATTCACAATAACTTTACATATTAGGTTTTCTCTGCATTCTGGGGCTAAGAAACTTTGCAGTAAGTCCAAAATGAATGGAGTAAGTAGAGGAGAGGAAGAAAGACTATATCCCTATGGGTAATTTGAGCATCTCTTAAAGCCCAGCTGTGAAAAACATGTTTTCCTTCACAAAGTGGGACATGGGTGCAATCTTGCTCTGCTCTGGTGTTCATCCCATCTGAATAAGGTGTCAGTGTTTTGCTTTCCTACATTTCAGGCTGTCTGGAAGAACAACATAGGCAACTATCATCTGCCCCATTCACCATCAGGAGCTCGCTAAGGATCATCCAAGATTCTGGAGAAGAGAAGGCTCAGAGGGGATATGATTAATATGTATAAGTTCAGGAAGGGAGAATGCAGGGAGGAAGGAGACAGGCTGTTTTCACTGGTGGCCA
>VZSG01000192.1:398221-439806 GCA_013398315.1 Nothoprocta pentlandii | reverse complement strand
GGCCTGTCCCAGGGCTCTGGCACCCTCCCTGCTAAAGGATTTTTCCTTAAGTTCCTGGGATTTTTTTTTAAACAGATGTGCCACTTGAGGCCCTGAGGGGCAAAAAGATTTGCAAAAGTCAATGTGCCAGCCCTGTACAAAGCTGCTAAGATAGACCTGACCCATCTCCAAGGTGGCACCATGGCATTTTCTGAATGTTGTAGCTTCAGTGACGATGGAGGAATACCTCCAGCGGTGTGAAATTCAGTTTGTTCGATGGGTTGTGCTTGCCAAAACAGGCCAACTGCCCCCTTAAAAAGCAGCATTCATATTTTTTGCAGCATTATGATCAGACTATGAAGGGTTTCCACAAGAGCTAACTAGCACCTTCCTCGTGGTTTTCATGGACTTTCTTGCTGCCGCTTGGAAAAATGAAACAGATGCGTTTTAACTACCACAGGTGCAGGGTAATCTCATATTAACGCATCCCTGCCAAGCCTAAACATAGGACCTGCTTCTTCAAGGAAGAAATCATTTTGCAGGTGCATCAGTACCAGCTATTTGCATGGTGGCTCTGCAAGAAGGACCTTGACACAGTTGGACACCAGGACTTGTGCAGCACCCATCCAAAGCAGCAACTCTATGGTTAATATATAACAACCACAGAGAGCACTTGAATGGCATACAGCCCAATATTTTGTTTCCACATGCTGCAATGCCATTCCTCCTTATCCAGTCCTCATTGCTCGATGCCCAAATCACAGCTTAGGAGGAACACTGAATGCATCTCACCTGCTTTCCTGTCTTTTAAAGCATGGAAAGATTTTGTTGCAGTTGTTGAATTTTCTATGAAGAAAAGCCAAGGGAGATACTAGATATAACTTAAATGTTGTTGTGCCCCATAGTATACTTGGTATCAAAAATGAAAGTTTGTCAAATTAAACTGTTTAATGAAAATTATTTTCCACATAAAAAATATATTCAGATTGTTAAAAGAACCAAAATATTTAACCTTTGTGGAACAAAATATTCACCTTCTATTATGAAGTTACTTTTCATTTCAGTATTTTCTTGGAATTTATGAAAAACACAAGGAAAAATCTCCAAAAATGAAAGCTATATTGTTTTTCAACCCTAATGCAGTACTTGAGACACATTCCATTTAACAGGACATTTATATGAACTGCTTTTGTCCTGCTACAGAAGAAAGGAAACTTCTTCTGAAAAGAAATTTCAAAATTAGGAAACTCAGCTCAAGACACAGCTCCCACATGGTTTTAGTGGATATGTGGGGAAGATAAAAATACACGGTGTAGCAGTTAAAAAAAAAAAAAAAGATGAATTTTTCTATCACTCTGTTAGTTAAGAGCTCAAGGCTATTTAAGAACGACTTTACCAGTAGTAAAACAGTTCATTCTGTGTCTCACACATAATTGACCATGGTCCACAAGGACACCAGTTTTAGTTCTCAAAATACAAGGTTGACCGTTTCATGAATTTCATTTCTCTCCTAAGAAACAGTCTCTGGACAATAGCATATTTCACAAAAGCTACCACACAGCAATGTAGTTGTATAATATAACTGCAGTCTCTCCGAGTCATTAATGGAATAGGACAAAATAAAATAAATGCTTGGATGCCTACTTATGTTCCATAAAACATAAGCCTTTTAGCATGGAGAAACAGTTCAAGTGTCATGCCAAATATGAACAAAAAAGGATATAAATTGGTCACACATTGCACACTGGTCAACTTCTCTTAGTGGAGGTTCATGAATTGGGCACCAAACTTTGGCCCATTCTAGGCAAGACTTAAAAACTTGCAAGTCAAGATATGTAGAACATGAGCTGGCTATTCCAGCTAGAAACAAAGTCAAGAAAACTATGGATTCCAGTCTTTGAAGGGCATCAGGAATTAATGTAAAAACTTGAACATGTAGCACAGGTGACATGTAACATTCTGCATCTCCAGCTCGAAGATGGCCTTTTAAGTATGTGGGTATAAATTACATTTGAGGAGGAGTGGACTTATGCTATGTGGGACAAACCCACCTATCCGAGAACCATATTTTCCAAGAGAGACTAGCATTTCAGGGAAGTGAAGGTTGTTTTCTACTTAAGAATGTAGAAAACAAGATCCTAGAAAGAGCAACGGAAGCTGAGAATTCAGAAATCCATGTATGCACAATTAAAGCAGGCACTAAAATTTGCTCCTATTTTGAAAAGCAATAACAAAATTAATTCCTAAGAGGAGGAAATCTTGAAAAATTAACAAATATAAATAAAAAGGCCCACAGATCGTACAAAATATAAGGAATAACTACCTATATTTAAGTTGAATATGTGTTGACATGTGTTTTGACGTGTGTAATCTTCAGACAAACGTTGTAAAGATAAAAGATATCTGGATTTCTAAGTGATGAGAAAAATGCTCACTTTTACTCTCTAGGCCATTGGGCCATGACATTTTTTTTAAATTGCAATTAAATGCTTGTTTTAGTTTTTCATTTTTTTACCAATTTGAAATCACAGGAAAAAAAGTTGGGAGCAGAAAGAGTTGTTTTATATTGTCAAAGCAGCGGAAGCGTAACAGTAACCAGATTTGCCATAAATTTGTGAAATGTTGCCCTGGGCAAACTTACATTAAACAAACTCCTAATTTGTTGTATAATTATAACCAGTTAAATAATGCCATTCAAATATAATGAATAATGCAACCCTCATTCATATTCACTAAGCATTTTAGTCCTAATCATTCCCATCAATTTGGACAGTTTGCTTTTGGGGGCAAATATACAGTGTTAGCCCATGATTTTTTTTTTTTAAACCAATTTATCATCTGTAATTCAGTGAAAAGAAGAGTGATGTTGAATGAGGGCTGATATACTCCTGCTCTTCACTGCAGTTCAGGAACAGAAACCTCTGTTTGTTATCCCATACATATTTTCAATGTCTCTTTCCCTTTGAGTCAAAGTTCCCATTTCCTTTCTCTTGGGCTCAGTTTTCTTTCGTTCATTTCCTCCTCATCGTTGCGTCTTGTTCACGTAACCTCTCTGCTCCCTTATTCTTTTTATTTTTACTTCATTTCATAACATTTGTTTTTCATTTTTTAGTCATGAAAAGCTCTTTACCAATTAATTACCTCCCTCATCTGACTATTACTGCAACCAGAAGCTAACCTGGCAACTTGATGAGGTACTAAAGGGCAAGTGCAGGGTCCTGCATTTGGGGAGGAATAACCCCGGTCACCAGGACAGATTAGGGGTGGACCTACTGGAGAGCAGCCCCGCAGAGAGGGACCTGGGTGTCATGGTGGACGACAAGTTGACCATGAGGCAGCAGTGTGCCCTGGTGGCCAAGAAGGCCAATGGGATCCTGGGGTGCATTAAGAAGAGCGTCTCCAGCAGGTCGAGGGAGGGGGATCGTCCCCCTATACACAGCCCTGGTGAGGCCACATCTGGAGACTGTGTCCACTTCTGGGCTCCCCAGTACAAGAGGGATGTGGAGCTGCTGGAGAGAGTCCAGCGCAGGGCTACGAGGATGATCAGGGGCCTGGAACATCTGCCATATGAGCAAAGGCTGAGAGAGCTGGACCTGTTCAGCCTGGAGAAGGGAAGGCTGAGGGGGGACCTGATCAGCGTGTATAAATACCTCAAGGGAGGCAGTGAGGAGGAGGGGGCCGGCCTCTTTTCAGTGGTGGACAGTGATAGGACTAGAGGAGATAGCCACAAACTGAAGCACCAAGAGTTCCACAGGAACTTAAGGAAAAGTCCCTTGACAGTGAGGGTGACAGAGCACTGGAACAGATTGTGCAGAGAGGCTGTGGAGGCTCCTTCCCTGGAGATCTTCAAAATCCACTTGGATGCCACCCTGTGCCATACACTGTAAGTGACCCTGCATGTGCAGGGGGGTTGGACTAGATCTCTAGAGGTCCCTTCCAACCTCAACCATTCTGTGATTGTGTGACACCCTAGGCCCTCATGGGATTTGGCCAGTCAAAATGAAAGACCAAACAAGACTGAGAGCAGAACTAGCTCTTTCATTTCATTCAGGGACTCTACTGGTGCCCGTCTAGCAAGGAGGTGGGAGACCCTGGCATGAGTCTCCCAGGATTACCTACGCTGTTGGGCATGAGTAATACAGCAGTCTAACATAAAATATTGATAGGATATACCAGTCTAACCAGCTGTTGCTTGACCTGTACCATGGCTATTCAGTTCAGACTCAACCCGACATGAGTCCCTTATCTTTCAGTCCTCATCCTTAAGTATAACATACGTAGGCAGACCAATGCCAACTCTCTCCAAGTGAATAGGAATTCTGGTGAAATTGTGTTGCCCAATTCAAGTCAGAAATAGCAGCCCAGAAGACAGCACAGTTCATAATTCATAACCACAGATATTATTCAGGATAAACCCCTCTTCACTAAAAGATAGACGGGTGCATGTAGCCATGAATGCAGCAGAAAGCCTGCATAAATAGTCCTCTCGGTCCAATTTATTTTTAAGAAAGAATAAAAGCTGCCTTTTTTTTCCTCAAGGAAACTCCCTAAAGGAGAAGAAACAGAATTAAATTCTGGGCCAATTCAAACCAGTGGCTGTGAGCTGAGCAGGATGAAAATTAGCCCCCATAACCTCAATTTCTGTTTATAACTCTTCTGCAGATGGTTTTCCCTGAGCCAGGGGTATGTAACTGTGCCAGCTCTGCTGTTTACTGGCATCCTATTGCTCTCCTATCAGTAGATCAGCTTTCTTCACCTTTACGGTCCTCTGCCTGAAGTGAGATAACTTCATTTCCTCCCATGAGTTGAACCCTAATTTCCAGGTAGCAATTTGTGTATGATTGACAGACCTGTCACATACATTATTCTGCCAAACAGAGACATATCAGCTTTTTTTTTTTTTTTTTTTTTTTTTTTTTTTTTTTTTTTTTTTTTTTTTTTTTGTCATGAAAATCTTTGTGCACATTTTATGGATGCAATCCTGGGAAGAAAATGCAGCCACTCTTCCGCCCTCACAGGTAACTGTGCTGGGCTATGGGCGCTTACGAGTGGGGAGACTCCTGAGCTGGTGAGACATTATGTTGACCTAATGATGGACATTCCCAAGGTTATGACAAATCCTGGACTAAAGGCAGAAGGATCAAATTGAGGAGGACAGTGAGACTAAGTGAAGCAGAGGGTCAGAGAAAAATTGTTATCTTCAAATGCTTGCTTGGGAATAAGGTCATCTAAAGAAGAACCACCTACAAGAGATTTGTGTGTCCCACTGCTGGACCTTGCAGCAGGACCTGCTGCAGGCTAGGCTCAAAATCAGGCTGCTTTTATACAGCATCTTTCACCCTAATGAGCTCTCCTAAGTGTCTCATGTTTCAAGAGCTGTCACTCAAATTACCCTCGTGCTCCCAAGGTAATTCAGTTTTCCGTTGTCCCTCCTGCAACAACAGTGACATGAAAAACACAATGTATCATCAATGAAGGAATAGGCAGCAGCATGCCACTGAAATTCTAGAAAAAAATATTTACATCAGCCTTTGAAGGATTTTGCAAAATTCATTTTTTGTGCGTCCCCCATCACTGCTTGTCGCACACTGACTCACTGGACTTGAGCAGCACCAGACATTACAGCAGTGCAGCCCCACTGCCGTACAAGAATCACGTTCCTACCCTTCAGATCTCATCTCTCCAGCAAGAGACAGGACATCCCTTCTGCCCTTGCTGTTCTGCATCATGATTAAGTTTAGAGGAGAAACCAAGAGCAACCTCTCCCATGACATCCCGCCAGTGAATACTTGAGGCCTCCTGTGAAAAGGCTCCCCAAAGCTTCCCGGTTTTAACTCTTTAATCCTCTTCAAGCATCAAAGATATTACCAACAAACACTCACCCAAATTAAGAGCCAAATAGAATAATCACAGAGTCACAGAAAGATTATGGTTGAAAGAGACCTTCAAGATCAAGTCCAAGTCAAATCTTTATGAATGCTCTGGATTCTCTGCAGCTGGACATCAGGCATTTCACCAAAATCTGCCTGCTTGCATACACTTGCAGACTTCCAAAATACTTGTGCTTGCCTCATGTTTGCAGCTTACATTAATTCTCTTTGCCTACATTTCACTCCCAGAAAATCAATGGCACTCGCACATTATGATCATCATAGAACAATTTCCTTTTAAGCTTGCAATGCATTATGTAATCATCTATTAATGATCCAGGTATGCAGTTACTCAATATTTAAAAGATGCAAATGCCACATAGTGACTTCAGCTTATGACTTGTACCAAAACAAAGGCCTTCAAAAAAAAAAAAAAAAAAAATCAATCAGCTCCTTCAAAATCCATTAAAAAGTACTATTTAATGTGAATGTTTCCCTTTAAACCTTAGTGAGGTAATATTGTCTTTCCTTGTATTAAACTTTGGAAGGACAAACCTGTAAAATAAAAGTTCATTTTTTTCCTTTTTTTTTTTTTTTTAAGCTGATCTTCAGCATTTATAAAAGAAAGCCACCTCTTTCATGGTAACTCACTGAAAATAAAGAGTTAATCATCATTTTTTTCTCTACCTAAAGAAAACAAACTTACCTCTATCTTATGTGGCACGTGCTTGAAGTGTATGATCGTGAGATAGATAATTTATTTCTTATCTTTAGGAAGTAAAGAGAAATCTGGTTAGCTGTTCTCTTATCTTCAAGGGGCTGTCCTCTTTACATTCAAGTTCTGCCCTTGAATGACAGATACCTCGGGACCCGTAAATTAAAATTTCCTTAACTTGTTATCTCACAGTGTGAAACTTACCATTAATTGCATTGCTCTGTATCTTGCCACTCAAAGCAAAACCAGCTGAGGGCTTTTGGAATTTCTACCTCACAATAAACATGCTTAATTTTATTTTATTATATGACCTAATCAAAGCACAGAGCACTGCAATGCAATTAAGAGAAGATGAAAACAGAGGCCAGACATGAAATCCCTCTTTTTGGAATGTTCTTTCCACCTTGGGCTCAGTGGATGCCAGGTTGGGTTGAGATCTTGGCTTTACTATTACTGCCACTTCCGAAACCACATTTCCCTGTATCCAAGTATATCCAAGTGTCCAAGTATAAAGAAAGACCGGTGTGACCCATCAGGCAGGATGGCCCAGAGGGAGAAGCTGCCAAGTCCTACGTGTTATCATGAGGAACAGACACAGGCTTTAACTTAAGGGTTATACTTACTCACTTTGCTGAAATAGTGCCTTGTTTGGGCACTGTCTAGTAAAATACATTAGGTTCTTCTAGCTGTATGAGGGGTGCAAGTTTTATACACTAAAAAAAAAGCATTGTGAAAGAAGAACATCCTAACCAAGAAGCCCATATTAGTTACCTCTTTTGTGATTTCAAAGCAGGCTGGTCATGTAATATTTAGTGGGATTCAAGCTTGCTATTGATTGAAAAGGACTCTGTTTTCATCAAAACCTTCTTGTTTGTTTCTTGTTTGCTTATTTGGCTTTTGGCAATTACAAGAAACCTGCTGTTGATTTTTCACAATACAAAACAAAACTTGGTCAAAGATTCCTCCCCAAGCTCTATGCTAAAAATCCTTATTCACTTAAAAAAATGTATATATGTATATAGTTGTACGATGCCTGAAATTAAGCCTGCTTTACTCTCCTAATAATACTCTTAGCGCAGGAGCCCCACTGAAATTCTTGATCCCCACCCTAACCTGACCTCCTATTTGATAAAGAGGGCCATGTTGAAGAAAATGAAGACATTTCCAGGTGAAGTTTCGCTACAAAATGTAGGAACTTGTTATTCGTCAGCCCTAGTGTTGCCAGTGAAGGAAGAAATGGAGTAGTCCTGTTTTATTGATGGCCACTCGAACAGGATGTCTTCAACAGGAATTAAAAGTTTTAACTGTAATGGTAGTTAATAAAGTCACTCAAAATAGGCATGGATAAATGACCTGAAGGGTGATTTCCCTATTTCTCCCATCATTTTTTTTTCCTTCTCAACAAGGATGCCAAAAACCCTCCTTCAGTCCCTACCTCCTTGATTCCCAGGATCGGCGAGCCCTCCAAAAAGGGAAATTTAGCAAATCCTTCATTTGTCTCCACAGATCATCTTTAAAGAAAAGGTCTTCTCTCTACAGCTGCCTTCAGGATTTTGGGTCTTGAGGGAACTAAGCCTTCAGGGGTGTTTTCCTGTAACAAAGCTAAAAATCAGTTCTAGTTAAAAATCCAATAAAAATAAATACAACTTTCAAGATGTTGTGCAGACTCAAACTGTGGATTTCAACACAAAATGGCAGAGGAAGTAACTTGCTAGTGAAGGGCACTGAACCTAAAAGACAAGCCCTGCTTGCTGAGCTCTTGCTGCCCTTCTGCTTCTCTTGGCGGTTCCCCTATATTCACCATACCATCCTCCAAGGCCAGGTGTCACCTCTAGCATGGGAATAGCCTGTGTGTTTAGCTCTTTCCCCAAGGTCAAGAATAAGGTGGTTTCAAAGGCAGGTTTACACTGTTACTGTCCTTTGTGAAAGACAGAGCCATTTAATCCCCCTAATAGTGACTCCAATTGAGGATTCATCTGGAATACACCCTGGGCTTCACAACAGAGTGAAATAACGTGAAAGAGGTAATTGGGACCACAATTTCATACCCTTTTATACTGTTCCCCACTTTAGCATTACCTTGCTAAGAACTACAGTTTATTTATCTACTTTGGTGCCAAAGCCCTAGGGATTCGGGATATTATACCAAGTCCCCTCTTCAGCAGCACGATGATGACACCTCACCAGACACCTTATCTGTATTTTCTGTATTTCCTTTATCACAGAATGGTTGAGGTTGGAAAGGAGCTCTAGAGTCCATCTAGTCCAATCCCCTGCTCAAGCAGGGACAAATATATGAGCTGGAACTACATATGAGTTGGGACTCAAGAGGTCTGAATTCACGCTCAATTGCTGCTTAGATGTTGTATGGGCAGCTGGATGAATCTCAGAAGAAAAACATGCAGTTTGTCCTTCTCCATCCTTCTCCCTCCCAAACTCTTTCACGCTGGGAGTTTTCAGGATTGGAAAGCCAGAAGGGACTAACAACCATCTGGGGCTTGCCCAAAATAGCTGTAAGTCATCCCCAGAACTCTACCACAAGCAGAGCAGCTCCTCCAAACCCTCCTCCACCCTGGCCCTGGCCATGAAGAGGGTCTTGCAAAGTGTTCCTCTCCTGCAAAGAGGGATTGGTAGATTGTATTTGGTGAAGCTCTTTCTCTCCCAGACAAAACAAGGAGGTGACTTCAGTGTGGATAAAGGTCCCATGGTGGCCCTAACGCACCCCTCCTCAGGGGTCTGAGAGGACATCTCACCTCACAGCAGCTGCTTGGATGAGGTGGCTTCTTCTCCCAACAAATGGATATAATATCCGGGCAGTTCTCAGCCAGAGGAACATTCTGCCTGGCTGTGGAACAAAACCAAAGAAACATTGGACCACGCCAAAAAAGCACAGTCATGTGAATGGTAATTGCTAAATATCAGGTACCTGGGCATCTACCATGTCCTTCATGTCCTTTCACCTCCAGCAAACTGCAAAGCCTTTATATTTATAAAGGATACTGCTGTTCGTAAGGCGGAGGAAAATGTGGCCAATAGGGCTCAGTGGGTCAACCTTTGCATGCAGCCCAGAAGATGGGGAGCTCTCTGGAGCATCCCATCTGGAAGAGAAATGAGACCAGACCTGGTCAAATTCACCTGCAGAGGAGACCATTTGCCTTGGCAATGCTGTGTGGATGAGTGGGAACCTGGAGGTGAAACCAAGATGCACAGGGAATCTGAATACAAGTTTTTCATTTCATCTCGGAATTGTTCTGCAAATCTTAAATCCTCATTACAGTTTAAAAAAATAAAATAAAGCTTAAAAATACAGCCTGGCAAGAAATCCCCCTTATTTAAGAACTACCTATTTCATGGTTTTGATTTCATACAACAGAAAGCAAAACATCTTATTCTTTTAGAAGATGTACATTTTCTACAAGTACCTTCCTAAATTTTAGGCTTTTGTTTCTCTTTCATTCCCCCCTCCTATTATTTGCTTTCTCCCAAGACTAGAATAAGGTAGGCAATGTATATGCTTTTCCAGGCAGATAAATATATAGTACACAGTGCTATAGATGGTGCCTGGGCAGTGCAGACCCACAGAAGTGACAGGTTTCAAACACAGGGCCAAGGGGGTGAAAGACGAGATGATTTTGCTGGCTGGACACAGCCAATATTACACATGCCCTTGGTAAATGCTGCACTACTTGGTCTAAACACATTTCTTTTCCTCTTTATTGCTTTAAACCATCCAAATGGCCAAACAAAGCCTATTCAAAAACCGTCTTTGAAGAACTAGACTTACCACAGGATACAAGTTCCTCTCTAATCTTGTCAGATTAGGCTCTGTGTCTTGTTATTTATGTTAACCTCTCAAGGCTGACCTCAATATTGCTTGTAATCTAGTGCTGCCGTAGTTCCTCACATCTTCCCAAACATGCTCTTTGCAACCCCCAACTTGCCCCCTGAAAAACCCTAGCCAAATCATAGCCAGATGCTGAGCACTTTGGGAGAAATACTGTAATAACAAGCAAATGTGTGTAGGAAAAGGCCGAGGAGAAAATCCATTCCAATAATAAAACATATTTCATTTTCTAGTTCCTGAGATATTATTAAAAAGAAGGAGCAGAACAAATAGGCCAGGCAACATGAAAGATATGTTGACAGAGTCCTAGCAAACATTCAACAGGAAATTTGAAGTTAAGACGATGCTCCCATTATGCCTTTTCTAATGGCATCCACTAAAGATTTCCTGGGCAGGTTTTCATTTTATGTTGAAAGCTAAAGATTATAGTAATCTTAATTTAATATGTGCTTTCTCTAGTTGTAATAGCTATTTAGAACGTGAAAAAAAAAACTTACATGGTTACAGCCCTTTTTATTTAGCATTGCATCAAGCAATGGAATAAACAACGCAAAAACACTCTTAAAGAACATCAGACCTGCAAAATCAAGCACTCGGGAGGCAAAAGTGCCAAAGTGCCCTTAGAAACTTCTCAGCCCACTTGTTTCATATGTTTAAGAAGACAGGAGGGTAAATGCAACATGGCGTTCCTCTGCCTTTATTGCTAAGAGAAGGGATTTTGACTGGATTTTGATCTTAAAGCAACACATGCCTGTATGCAGTCAGCCTGCTCACCTACCTATGTCTCCTCGATCAAATACAACCCAAATACCCAGTCCAGGGAAGACTTCCAAGAGATCCATTGACAACACTGACAATGGACTTAAAGTCCACTGAATATTGCTGTGCTTGCACTGTGTGCTGTTGCAAAAACACACGGAAAGACTGTAAATAAAGGGCATTTCTTTGCTAAGAGGCACCTACCTTTTCAGAACCACTGGTTGTTGTCCTCACTTTGGTCTTCCCACATGGAGACTGCCCATGCATTAGTCTGCAAAAGCATAACATTAGCACAAAATTATTAGCTGACATAAGCCACGTGCAAACAGAACAGTTCAATGATTGAGTTTTTGGCCCATTCATCTCCCGAGCAGGTCCTAAGTGTGATAGGAACTCTCAAGACAAATGTTTTTACAGGTCAAATTTACCTGTTTGTCTCCCTTTTTTTTTTTTGGCCATAGTCATTATCCTTAATGTACAAAGCTGATGAGAAGAAATAGAAGGGTTTTTCATGTTCACTATCTTTGATGGTCCTCTTCAATGTTTCTGAATTGTCCAGAGTACAACTGAAAACAGAAACTGAAGTGCTCTCCATTGCCTTCTGCAGGCAGCTGCCTCTCCATGGCTGACAAAATATGACAGTTCTTTGTCTGTGGATTTCAGTTACATGGTGGAGCTGAGCAAAAGGAATACCCCTCACACCTATCATGGAAGAAAAAAATAAGCTTTTTCACTGTCCAGCATGTAATTTTGGTCCTGAGCTTCTAGTTAGCAGCACGGTTGTATACAGCATTTTTCCAGTCATTATAAGAGCAGGAGGGGAAAAAGGCTGAAGTGCAGAGAGTTTAACACAGAGCTTGTCTTATTACCCAGTTTTTGCAAACTGTCCATTGAGATGGTGGCTTGGGAGGCATTACCTGATGTTTTAATAATACATGCATTCTCCCAGCTAGTTCCTGCTCTACTGCTTAGCTTGATTATTCCTGGCATTTCACCCTAAGGCTCATCCTCTTCAGAGGAAAAAAATAAGCCAATAATGCCTTTGCTTTTTGAAAGACAGGAATTGATAACTAAAAAAATATACTGTATTCATTAAATGCAAGACTTCTTAAGTCACAACCCATTTGCTACCCATACCTTGCAGGCTGAAGTCCTCGGTGTTTCCTGACTCCCAGGCAGACTCTGTAAGTCACTATTGACACCAGCTGGTTGTCAGAAGCAAGGACAAGGGGAGAGGCTGAACCCCCAAATTCCCATGTTAATCTCATGAGCACTGGGGCTATTATAGCCACCACCTTCACAGCTGTGGGAGGAAGGAAGATATAAGAGGTCAAGGGACTTCATTTTTTCAGATGTTCTAACAGGGCCACAGAGACCACATTCTAGCTATTAAGCCACTTTTGTGCCTGAAGATGCCTTTTCCCCTCAGAAAATGCTTATTTTTAGACACAGCCTGTACTCTGTATACAAAGCAGGAACATTTTAAAAAGCAAACACCAGCATTTTGATAAGGACAGCTTCATACAGGATTCCTAGGTGTGTGATCCCCCAAAGACATCCCCCCATCATTAAAGAGTTTGAAAATTCAAATTCATTTTGAATTCAAAACCTGAAATTAATATTGCACTTTGGTACGTCAGAATTTTTGGCATCCTGTACCACATCTAGCTCAAAGACTCATGCACGTTTTCCTGTGCACAGAAGCATTTTTGTTTGTAACTTACTATTTGCATGGCTGTCAGGTGGAAAGGGGCCAGTGAAGTGTTTGGAAAACACTTTGTAATCTTACTCTTCAATTTGGAATAAGTAATAAAGGTCAGGAAGTTTTTTTTTTTTTTTTTTTTTAAAAAAGACAAGAACACTTACACTGTTAAATATCTCAATATGATCTCTAATGAGAAGAACTCCACCAAGCACAAGTGAAATAGTGGGCTGGTGAACTGAGCTCACCAGGAGAGAAGCACCAGATGTATTTGGGTGGGATAGTGAAAGATGCTCATGGGAATTCCAGGATTTCAGGGAAATTAGAATTTTGACAGAACAAAATTTAGAGCCTCACTCAAGCATGGGCCATTTACCAAAAGGAACAGCTGGTTGTTACATGTATATGATGCTTTATTCCCCCAACTGGTTCTCACTGGGGATTGGTATCCATTGACTATCACAAGGGTAGTCCCATCTCCAAGCTTCCCACTTAACCTGACTCTGATAGCTTGAGGAGTGGGAGAGATAAGGCTCTCTTGTTCCTGATAACATTCTTCAGGATTTATTACAATGGATGCCTGCTACTTTACCAAAAAAAAAGCCTTTATTCTCCTTGCCTCTTTTTTTTTTAAATATATACCATACATTTGTTATTACATGACACAGTAACGAACTAGGAAGATCTCATTAGGTACTCGGGTCTTGACGATCCCAGTGCAGCTCCCTCTGGCTTTGCTTTCCAAGCTCAGTAATTCGTGAAATGTTTCAACATCCTCCTTCTCTGCAGCTGACTCTTCCCATAACAAGAGCCACATGTTTCCTGACAGGAACAGACCAAAATTGGATGCAGCAGTGCTGATTCTTCCCAGACTGCCCAGGCTTCGTAAAACACCACCCGGTTACAACAGGGCGGGACTTGACTCGTTTCATACTCCATAACCAGGAGGGAAATGGCTACGGAAGCTACAAGAAGGAGCACAGATCCCGTATCACTACCATAAAATAAGATTATACCTTTTTAGTCCTATTTAGCTTAGTGTTTTAGGTTTTGTTTAAAAAAAAAAAGGAAAAAAATGCACATGAAGTGAAGAACAAACCTGGTGAGGTGCTTTTCAAGACCATCTTCATAAACAGAAAGGACAGCCCAATGAGACAAATGTTTCTCTCCCAGGTCTTTCATAAGACCTCATAGAGCTTGCTAAGCACCTTCTTCTGCACATGCAGAAAGTTAGGATTAACTTCCATCTTCTCCACGGCTCTCTGTAAAGGACCTTGTGTATTTATGTGTCCGCTCTGCTCAGGCTCACCAGATAGTAATTTGCTGGCCTTGTTTGCACTTGAGGAGTTGAGGGTCTTCCCACCAAGCTGCCTCTTCTGCATCCACTTGGCCCTTCCTCCTGCTCTTCACCCCTTCCCTCATACCGATGGCTTCTCCATATGGCCTTTAAAAGGGCATTGCCATTGCTTTTTCCCTAAGGGAGTCACCAAATAACGTCCAGTTGCTTGATGGGGCTCCTAGACTTCTGCTCTCTACGGAACTGACTTCTGGGGAAGATCAAGCATCAGCTCCTGTCTTGCAATCCACAAAAAATAAAGCTCTAAAAAAAGCAAAAGCTGATCTGTTCCCTCTGCCATCACCTCCTTGTTTTAATCTCTGGTGCAGTTTGGTTCTACTAAAAAGCTGATTCCATCTGCAAGTTGAATTCTTCTGAAGTCTGAAGCCTAAATTCCCTGAAAGGGCTCCCAGACTGGGGGGGTAATGGCTCTAATTAACCCAGAAGTGCTCCAAAATATGCAAGTCTGCATTATTGAATCCTCTGTCACTAAAATAGAAAAACAGCAGTTGGGGGAAGCATCTTTTTTTGTTAGCTTTTACATATAATCAACTCGGAATTTATGCTCCAGGAGAAGGAAATTTAAATATTGGAAAAGTCTGAGAGAAATTATCGAGAGCAGAACACAGGCCAATATTCGAGCTGAGAAGTTATTTAAAGGCTTGCAGTGGCATAAAAGAGATTCCCCTCACAGGGAGAAGGGAGGGAGAGAGGGAGGGAGAGGAAGGATTCCCATTGCTGCTAAAGGAAATGAATGTAGCATCTGGCAAGCAAGAAAGAAACATGTGATGATCTTAGCTGATGCTGACTGTCCTGAGAGGAGGTCCCTGTATCCACAGAAGGACAGGAGGACCCCAAGTGCCTCAAGTTCCTCGATGGCTTCATCTGACCCCCTGATATGGGCCAGAAACTCATCCAGGGAGAGGTAACAGACCCACAGCAGCAAGTGAATCTCATGCTGCAAATGCTCCCTGGTTACTTCTCACCGATAACTGGATTTAAGGCAGCTAAGGAGACCCGGGTGCCTCAATGACACTTGCAATTTCCATCCCCAGCACGTGGGTACGGCTGCATTTTCTGTAATGCTTGTAGGTGACTTATGAACTCACCTGACCACAGTTCTCCTACAAATATATTTACTAACTTTCCTGTGAGAGTTTTCTCTCTAGAACGTGCTATTTAACAGCAAGGAGAGAGAAAAAGTGGGCTGCGATTATAGAAAAGAATTAGAATAATCAAAATCCATTTAGCACCACTATCGTTGTTTGAAGGTGCTACGTAAACTCATCTTTGCAAGCAAGGTCACTTAAAAACACATCGGAAATTTGTTTACAACAGAAGGAACAACCTGTTCACGGAGACAAGTTTCTTGCTGCTTCCAGACTATGTTTGGGGCAGGAGAGCAGAGGGCCAGGCCAGGCAGACGAGTGAGCTGCTTTACTCATCAGGACAAAGGATCTGGATGACAGCAACACATAAATCTATTCATCTCTCATCTCCTTGGGTTGCCTGCGGCACAGGGGGAAGTGATTAGGGTAATTGCATCCAGAGCATCCACATGGATTATTTTGGTCCCTGCAGAACCCCAGCCACAAGGAAACATCAAGGAGAAACTCCTACCATTTCTCCATGGGGAGGAAGGGCAGTGGATAATGCCCAGGGCAAGCGATATAAGGCTGGGTATGGAGGTATTCCCCACGGATACTCTCCAGATGGTCCTGCACAGGAATGTGGATGGTTAGAGGTCTGGAAACCTCTGGGCTGTGTTGGCCAGGGCATGGGGCTGCAGAGAAGCCTCTACACTGTCACGCACACCTGACACCAGTGATTCAGACTGTGAGAAAGGAGCAGAGGAAAAAAGCAATCCCATCCCGGCAGGATGGGAAGCAGGACCAGCTTTCCAGGGGGATAGGTGCAGGGAAGGCAGCATTCATGTTGATGCTTGAGGGCTGCTCCTTGCCTTGTCCATGGCTTCGGGCTCGGGCAGTTTCCTGCCAGTCAGATAACAAAATACAGTTATCTGCTGATTTACTGGGGTTGCTTTGACCAAATATATGTATATAAATTATATGTAATTTCATATATATGTAATTTCCTGATCAGCTCAGACCCCCCCATCTTTGGGTGAGAGGACATTTCTGCACATTGGTGCCAGCGGGACTGAGCCGCGCAGGCAGCCAAGCTCAACACTTGGCCACCTCATTTCCACACACCACTGACTCCGACAGCTACCAGGTTACCTCTACCTTTCATGAGTTACCTAACTCCAACAGTTAGAGGTATAGCTTCTAAAAACCAAAATGATATCAAGCCCAAGGCTCTGTTACACCCAAGCTTCTCACCCTGAGCCCAAGTGTGGCTGCAAACCCGTCACAGGCACCAGAGAGGTGTAAAATTGTTTAGCCTAAACAAGGATCAGGCCTTCTTGTGTTCAATATTAATTATCACTCCTACTTGCCTCGTTAAAGAGGAGCTCCATTAAAGCTCCATTAGAGAGTGTGTTTTTTTAATCAAGGCCTAAATTACAGCGCACACTGCAATCAGAGGAACTATTGTGTGGCAGCACCAACAGCCCAAGCTGTGTGTACAGAGCAGCAAAGGCACTGAAATAAAACGCATTGTTATGCTAGGCACAGCATTGTGAGATAAATCTGCATAATATTTGGGTTCCCACCAAAGCTATAGGCACATAAACAAACTTAATACCACCGATTATTCACTGAGTTACATAACGCGTTTGCTTCCCCTCCTCTAATTTTGCCTAGCTGCTCTTCCCTTAATGCAAGGAATCAGACCCCTCATATGCACTACAGCACATCAGGTGCCCGTCCTGAATTTGCAGGTGGACATGGCTCTTTTGATGCATATTTGTATCTCACTTTGAAACTAACCTGCCTGCACCCACCTGGGTTTGTAGTGCTCTTTTCAATAGGACAACAGACTCCCCCTCTTCTCACGCAGAGATCCAGCCCATGCTGCAGTACCACTCGCTTCCCAGGTTTCAGCACAAGGAACTTCTTATTTTCCTGCTTACTCGCTGCAGGAAAGAGAGCCTCAACAGGGAAGGAGCAACCACAGGAAACAGGGGGCATCCAAACAGCCAATTTTTCTAAACTTTTCTCAGATATGAAAAAGCAATCAGCCCCTTTTGTTGCCTTAAGTGCCTTGTTCTCCCCATTTCACAGAAATTTGGGTGTGTTACTCTGCACCCACAAGTTAACTGCTTTTCTCCTCCAGTAACCTGCAGTTTTCTGGGGCCTGCTTTACACTAGCAGGGGTTAATGAGACCAGCAAGCCCTCTCCCCATCCAATGCAACTCACCAGCAACAGAGGTAAGCTGGCCAGTATAGCTCCCATTTTCCTGCTGGAACACGTTCCTACACATTGGGATTCACTGCCTCTTCAAGAGAACTGTTGTCAATAAAGAAGGGAAGTTTGAAGTGTTCTCATCCCTAACTCATACGACAGCATTAAGTGCTCTTAACCAGCCAACTTACTTAACTTGATCTTGATGAAAAAAAATATTACCTGAAGCTGCCCCGACGCCCCTAGGAAGTCACCATGTCCAATATTACTAAGGAGCCCCCATCAACTTGTCCCAGAGGAAAAGTGACTCCAACTGGAGATGCAGAGCTCACATGCAAAGAACACATCACGCTGCAATCAGCAAACCCAATTATTTCAGCCAATAACCTACAAATCTAATATTATGTTCTGGAATGAATTGAGGAAGGATCCTGACTCACGGGGCAGTAAAATGACAGAAAACATTCCCTGTGAAAGGAAACAAAGAGAAAAACCCAATCCCAACATAACGCTAAGGTATTAGCTCTCTGAAAAGAAACCTTAAGGGTTTAACAGCTAACTGCATGAAAACAGAAGCCTAGGCTTCAGCAGTGGTCAAAGGCAAAGGAAAACTCCAGGTATTAGGAAGGATGGAAGCAGAACATCGTGAGACTAAGTTTCTGGAGCACCTGCATCTTCAACACTATATAGAGCTGCAGTCTTTCCTTTTTGAAGGACAGCAACACTGCAAAAATGGAACAAAATACAATCAGAAAAAGTTTGGTCAATACCAGATGACCAAAGCCTTCAGTAACAGCTTAAGAGAGTGAGGGTCCTCAGCCTGGAAAATGAATGTGACACCCCAGCTTCTTCAGAGGTCTCTACTTCCCTGAGAAGAAGGAAAGAAGAAAGGACAGAGTTGTGTCATCCTTAGAAAGGCTGAGAATAGCAACAGCTTCATGGCTGGAGGCAGCATGCAGAAATTCCAAATTGCAAGTCTCTTTGAAGACTTAGCTCTTTGTCGAGGCTTAGGCTCTGTATATTCTGGATCAGATGCGAGTATTATGGTGTTTTAAAAACAAATGTGTAAATTAAGCTTCAAATTTTCCTACTAAAGTCACTTGAAGACGTAATCCTGCGTGCATTCGAGCCTCCTGTTTGCTGTATCAACACCCAACAGAAGTGCTCAAAGCTAATGAGCTACACTGTTCAGCAAGCACACAATGCTTCCACAACCTCCAGTTTACAAATACTTGCCCATGCTTCTGTAGGGTGGTTTATTTTGGATACATTTCCCCCTTTTTTTGGTTCTCAAAGAGCAGTGTGTTCTAACACATAGCAAATATTTGCTCCGAAGAGGCACAAACAGCAGATACTCACACAGGTGCTGAGTCTCTCCCATCCCCATGAGCCCCTCCTCAAAGGGGCATTAGGGTCATGTGCACTAAGGGTTGTGATTAACTATGAGCCACATTTTGCTGCCTGCTAATCCTCCTCAGGGTGGCAGGGTGGGAGAGGCAGCAGCAATCACTATATAGCCAAGTGGGCCGTTTCAATGGAGCTTGATGTTCATTGGACTCTTCCATGCATGTGTTAAAGGCAGGTGGATCTTGGGAAGTCAATGACACAAGGTGCTTTGGAAGGAAGACCATCAAAAATTTCCTGTTTAGTGACAAAGCGCCCAATTGGGATACCCTTTACTCTTTTACAGAGCACTATTTTCATTCTGCTCCAGCAGCAGGGAGATGATCAACTGCGCTGTCATTAATCCAGCACCTAGAGCATCGTTACGCAAGTGGTTTGGCTAATATCCTATATCCTTAAGTGACAGGAGTCAACCAGGAGAGTGTCATTGTGCACCTAACTCATAGAAGAACTGCCCAATTATTCTTCATCAAAGCCTGGCCATGAAACTTATTTGAAGCTGGCTTTGCTCGTGGTAAGTAAGAGTATAATGAAGTCTACTACATTATTCTTAGCCCAAGTTTTCATATAACAGAGGTGGAAGGGTGCCATAACTCAACTCTGTTTTTTGGCAGGATAGGTAACTGCCCTGCACTTCATAAGTGAATCTTATGTTTTTTTAAAAAAAATCTAGTAAAGCATACAAAAAATTACATGGAGCATTTAAGAACTAGCAGTAGCCCTACAGGGTGTGTGGGGGCTGTACATTGCCCCACAATACCACCATTCCTACCTGAAAAGGGTTTGTCATTCCCCCACCACCTCTCATTCCCAAAAATAACATCCTGGAAGCTGTCATTAAAGAACAGTAAGAGTTGCTTCATGTCCAGATAAGCCTGAAATTGTAGAATTTAAAGATCTGAGCAAACTATGTCCATAAATCACTATTGTGCCTCTTACTTTCCCATTTAGGGGTTGAAATGAGCTTGGACTAATTCACCCATAACTCATCTCCCATCAAGCACAGAAGGAAATCCCAACAATTTGCCAGAGAGTTGGGGACTGCATACACCAGCACATGGAGCCTCATCAACCCAGCAGAGACTCAACATGTGGACAACGATTTACATTTGCCCACCTCTTCCCATTTGAGAAAACAGGATCTGGTTGAGCTTCCAAGCTCCCTTGGAAGAGAGCAGATGGCCAGAGTGGAGATGGACACTCTTTCATGGAGCCATGGACATTCTCTCTGTCATGGCCAACACTGAGGTCCCAGACACAACACAACTGGTCTTGAAGAATCATCTGCTTGAGTTTCCTGCCCATCTGGTCCAAGCAAACAGGGAAAAAACGGGAACGTCTTTCAAACAGCCAGGCTCAAGCTATGCAACACTGGCATTCAGGACAATCATGACTTGTCCCCTGTGTGGTCATCTATAATCTGCTAAAATCAGCATCCTGTAGATAAAGCCATTATGAATTCAGACTCTTGGGAATGAACACAAGGGATCAAGTTCTTGCTGGTCAGGGGTAGATGGGCTCCTCAGCACACGCATCCTTCAGGAAAGCTTCTTGCCAAAAGGGAATTCCACCTCTGCACGCCCCAGACTTAGGCTTTTTTTTTTTTTTTTAACAGGTTTTGCAGCAGCTCCAGCAGTGTGTGGATGCCTGGAGATAGTAAAGATGGTCCTGGGAAGGCAGCACCCAGCCATGGGAAGCCACTAGGCCTCATTCCTCTTCCTCTTACAGAGGATGGGAAACTCCTTTCCATGCACTGCTCAGTGGCTCTGTGTTCCCTCCTTTGAGCCCTGCTTACCAAAGCCCAATGCCAACATGCTGTTACCCTCCTATGAGGCTGAGGAGCATCTCATGCCCTCAAGAGAACTCGGTGCCCTGTGGCTATCTGGAGAAGCCAAAAGCTCATATTGTAAAACATGAGCACGTAATTTCTTTGACATCAGCTTCTTTTAAGCTTCTGTTCTGTATGGTTTGAAGTTCATAAACCAGGGGCTGTAAAGTTGATTCATATCTACAAAACCCCTGCAAGCTGCTCATTTAAATCAGCAGGGATCTTCACATTGATCTTCCCAGGGTTAGATACTGCCCTTCAGCAGGCTGGCTTCTCCCACATTAAAGCACTACCTTGAGCCAACCCAAGGAGGCCAGTGCGATATTTCTTTCACAACTGGAAAACATCTGGGAAAGCTTCAGCTTCAAGACTGGAGCTAACACCTTGGCTGAGACAACTTTGGGACAAAATGTTAAATCAACTCCTCTGTGCCTCTGAAACAACCTTAGAGCATCTCACTGCAAGCCCAGCCTGTCTGTCTGTCCTTCACAGAGTGGGTCAACACCTACAAAAACACCCACAAGAGTCTGGTTTAGAATGACACATTTATTCAAGGATAATAAACCTAGGCTAAGACAAAGATAAAAGAGGGTCTTAGAAATAGATAGTAATAACAGACAAGCTTCGACCCAAACGAGCTCTTTGTTGGACCTTCCTTATCAGTATGGGCAATGGCCAAGGAATCCAACCTCCTTGCTTGCTTGGAGAACCTCATGGACAACACTGCCTATGCAGCAGCACTCAATAAATCCCCAAGCCCCTGGGAAAGCTCTAAAGCAGCCTCTAAAGATAGTCTGACAAATCTCCATCTTGCTGTCCTGACGGCACCCAAGTGCCTTGGTCGAATCCCACAGGAACGCAGAGGGTGCCTACATCCCACCTTCATTCTCAGCCACACAGGACAAAAGAAACAGGTAGAGATGAAGGGCTGGGGGGGGACCCAGTAAGAAATGAGCTGGTCTCTGCATCAGCTTTCGAGAAATGGTTCCATATTCGTAGAGCTAATGGAGAAGGGGATGACAGTATCTACTCCACATTACAATGTGGGTGTGAAGCACTGAAATCCTGACATTTACCATGGAAGATGATTTTTAGGAGTGAATCAAAGAACTGTCTTATCCTGAATCAGTTCTGCATTAAACCATGCTGCTGTGCTTTACACATGCTGTACTGGGGGGGTTACTATAAACCCCTATTTTACAGCACCACCCCCTGCATATTTGAGGTCACGCAACTTCCATCAAGTGCATTTTGGAGAGGCAAGGATAATATAAAAGCAG
Source organism: Nothoprocta pentlandii (assembly GCA_013398315.1). Lineage (NCBI taxonomy): Eukaryota > Metazoa > Chordata > Aves > Tinamiformes > Tinamidae > Nothoprocta > Nothoprocta pentlandii. Next base: position 417,783 of record VZSG01000192.1, on the reverse strand, counting down.
AAAAAAAGAAAAAAATCTGCTCTTTAAAAGGCTTCAAGGCCTTCTGGAAAATTCAAGAAGCAGGAAGATCAAGATGCCTATGAAGCAGTGCAAATCTTAGCCTAATCCTGATAGGGCTGATAGCAAGACAAGACACAATTAAGCTCTTCCTGATTCACATACTTAATGACATTCTCCTGCTATTTATAAGTTTGCAGCAGTTATAATTAGTAATGCTATTAGTGATACCTCATCACAGCATTAAATACAGTGCCTTTGCTTTGCAAAAAAATTATGACATTAACTTTGATAATAAATCATTTTCTCCTCGTCATCTTGTAAACTTAATTGGGAACATGCTGCACACCAAGAAAAACAGGTTGATGAGACACAGAGCCTGGGTGGCCTCTGCTCCAAGCAGGGTCCCCAAACCCAGCCCTTCCTGGCAGCTCCAGGGCTCTCAACCTCCACCAAGAAAGCCCATCTAGCAAAGCTTTATTTTCCAAATGCTTTCCCTAATCACAGTCCTAGTCTCCTTTGCTGGACTTCAAGCCTTTGGGAAAATAATAGGAATGGACTGAGAAAAAACAAGGTCAGAGACAATTGAAAACTTCTACACACTCCTTTTTCCCCCCAGCCCTGTAGAAATAGGCTCAAATATCTTTAAGCTTTAAGCTCTTCTAAGCTTGAGCTCTAGGTATAAGCTGTATGAAAGTAATGCTTTAGAAAGTATGTTTGGCTCCTTAAAGGAAAGATGGGAATATATTGTTTGCTATCATAGCACTGTGACCCTTAACTCACACCAACAGATATGAGACAGAAAAAAGCTGATTTTTCCCTCAAGGAATTTGGAACTCTGATCATCCTAAAGGAAATATCTGCTTTTCTTGCACAAACTGCAACAGGTCACCCACAAGAAAAGCACTCTTCTTGAGCCTCTGCAGCTCAAGGCTGCCACGCAGGCTCAGGAAATGCCTCCAAGCCCACTCAACCCTCCATATCAATGTTAGAGCCATGGCCAACAGCAGGTCCAGGGGTGAGGACCCAACTGAAATGGCCCTGCAGCCTCCCCTCCAACTCAGACCTTCAACACTTGCCATGAATTGTGGTATGTATCAGCAGAGGAAAGGACTGCAGGTTCCAGGCCCCCAGAGAGGACTGGGAGGGTCTTCAACTCTGGAATATGGTTCTTGGGGAGATAACAAAAGCAGATCAACCCCCTAAAACTTAAATGTTGGACAAAAGACTCAAGACAACAGTCTCAACACTGAGGAGTTCAAAGATCTCTCTGTAGTGGCATCTGTCAGCTTTGGAGATGTGGTTTTAACTAAAAGAAATGTGAATTCCTAGTAATTTTTAGGACTGCACATGTCTTCTGTAACAGATTATACCATTCTGCTGAGATTTTTTCCCCTCATATGCTTCCCTTTCCTTAAGGAGTCCAACATACTTGAAATTTCAAAATGCTACTTGAAAAGATGGCTCCTGCTTCATTCAGATGCATCCCAAGAGAAAACAAACCCTATTTCCAACAAGGGAGGTGCGGGTTAGATATAAAGTCAATTCTTACATGTCATGTATATCATATGATGTGTCATAGACTATCTACACTTCATCTGTCTTTAAAGTAGCACCTCATTTCATCCGTCCTACACAGGTATTTTTCAAATTTGATTAAAAAAGATCAACTGTTTTTGAATCAAACTTCTGGATCCCATCCAATACCACAAACACTACTTTGCAGAAAACACCATGAAGAAATCCATACTTCTTCCTCTGTGCTACAGAAAAGCCAGAGAAGCAAAGCAGCCCATTATCAAGTCCATAATCAACATGTTAAACTCCATGGAAAGGCCAATGCATGGTCAGCACTGACCCAGGGGCCAAACATCTGGTCCTCTGAATAGACTCCTCTCTCCCTGAGCAAACTCCATCTCCAAGTGAGGAAGAACTTCTTCACTGTGAGGATGAAGAGCCCTGGAACAGGCTTCCCAGGGAGACTGTGGAGTCTCCTTCCCTGGAGATCTTTAGAATCCACCTGGATGTGAAAAGGACATCCCATCCACAGAAAGCAGTCTGCACTGACCAGCCCCATTGTCAGTGTGAGCATAGGGCCCATGCCAAGCATTTATGATTCCATCTTGTGGTAGCTGGCATCTTCACACCAGCAATGTGCTGGGTGCTGCAGGAGAGCGGGTTGCAAGACAGATATGAATTTCCCCCTCCCTTGCTGAGCTGAGCTTAATGTTGGATTTGATTGAGCATGAGCACCAAAAGAAGTCTCTACCAGATGGTATCGACTGCAAGTTAATCAGATCATGCGTGGCTGTTACTTTCCAAGTTTCAAAGTGCAAAATTGGAAATGAAAAAGAGTCTGAGACCCTTTGGTCCTGAATCCTTGGTGATGCCACCTCACAGCACAAAGAGAAGGTGAGAAAGGGAATTTGCATTGCAGGATATTGCTGGCAGAGTGCAATTATACCATGCACAAGTGCTTGCAAACACAATTTCATGGCCTCTAATGAGACATGACGAAGACGATCACTCCCAGATTCTCCAAGGAAGAGGGCATGAGATGAGAGGGCATTCAGCAGGGCAGGCAGAGCAAAACAGCTCTTCTCCACCACGTGAGAGAACATGCACCACAAACCTGGGCTACACAGGTGGCACAGTCCTCTTCAGTGCTCTTCACTTACCCTTTTCCAAACCCTGTGACCTGCCAGGGGCACCAGTGCACTCAGCCTTGGTGCAACACTGGCCAGGACTTCCAGTCTTCCCAATGTCTCTTGGATATTCGGCTTCCAAGTGCAAAAACTATACCTAGAGTCCCTAAAAATGGCCTGGAGCTACCTGAGCTCCTGCAGTTGTGTGTCATGACTCTTCCTAAGGTACAAGGAAAACAAGGTTGGTATCTATGCAGGGTCCTTCCACACAACTTTCCAAACCATCCAGCTGCTCAGGACTTCTCTTGACAAACTTTTGGTTGGTAACAGGCACATTTGAAGACCAAACACTGAATTGACGCACATTATTTCTGTGACTACTTGCACACATCCCCTCCTCATCACCAACAGCATGTTCAGATTGGAGCCTCACAAGAGGCAAATCTTCTGAACACTCCAATGCATTGATGCCCGGAGACATCAGGACCCTCCTTTTGAAGGGACCAAGCAGGAAAAACAACCACCAGACTCCAGAATTTGGCCACCCTGAAGAGGCCCCAAGGCACTTTGTCCTTTGAATGGAATTAAGCCATTAGCTATAATTCTTTAAGCTCTTAACTCCCTGCCTATCGGAAGGTGCTTGTTTGTTACACACGCTCCATTATACACTCACCATGTGGCAACTCCCCTAATCTTCCCACCAAACAGGATTAATACCCTGGCTGCTGATGCGAGTTCTTTAGAGCACATAGTACAAAAGAAATCCCTCTCCAAAAGGTATCATATAGCTCTAGTTCTTAAGAGACAGGACAGGACTATTAATGGGTCCAAGAGAGGAGGAAAAAGGAAAAGGCAAGATTGAGCCTTATCCTACCACGGAAAGCACAAAAAGTTGCAAGAGAAAGAAAAAAGGGGGGTTAAAAAGCTAACTTATTTCCTCTGGTTCTTTTTCTGTTTGACAATCATCTGTCAAAATTAGTGAGAGATTAACTTTGTCAGTAGAAAGCTCTCTTATTGTTGGAAAACAGCTGTAGATATGTACCACTTCAATGAAAATCCTTCAGCTGAAGTGAATTCAATTCTAAAAAGGAGCTTGAAGGAAAAAAAGAAAGAAATCAGAGGCAGATACCTACTGCTGGATTGCCAGGATTAGAGAAATAAGCTGTAAAACAGAGGTTCAGGCCTGGTTTTGTCTGAACAACCAGTGCTTTAAAAGTGAGTTTCTTACACACCAGATGACAGTCCTGGTCTTTGGGCTTTTGGGACTGCAGGGAATAGATGCTTGTCCTGATTTAGATGGTTCCCAAAAACGAGGAAAAAAAACCCCACATTTCCTAGATCATTGCAACTCCAGATCTCAATAACCCCACTTGACATCAGTTCATAGCAAACTCCTATTGGGAACCCAGACTTTTAGATGCTTCAGAGCCTCAAAATCCCACAATATCACTGCTAAACTCTTAAACGTGCACAGTCTAATGAGATTTACCTGGACAAACACCATGCTACTCATGGGTTAACAAGCCCCTCATCACCAAAGCAAGATGTAGTGGCTGACTCTGGCTTTAATCTCATAAAACCCCTCCCACCACACCATCTATTTTCTTGTTTGCTGAAAGCCTAAGTTGGTTATCGTCACCATGAGTACCTTTCCCATCCCTGCGAGGAGACAGTCATCAGTAACCACTATCCTCATTGCATCAAACATGTGCACCAGCAAGCCATAAAGAACAGCTGGTCTAAGTTCCTACTTTCTAACCTCGATTTACCTCCTATTTGAAGAATCACAGAGATCCAAGGAGGTAAAAAACTTGGAAAGCAGAATTGTTTTGGATGGCACTTGGCCCAGGAGACCCTCTGCTTTATTCAGTGCAGAGCTGGAGCACTTCCCAGCATCCTTTCTATCTGTCCTCCCTCACAGGACACAGGTAGCAGGAGGCTGCTGTAGCTCCTTCACACCTTGAAGGCCTGATCTCATTTATGTAACTGATGCCAACACCTATTTTAAAATCAAATTCATTTCTATTGGCAGACAGTCACCAAATCCACTGTGACACCTGTGATATGACCCAACTCACTCCCCAAACATCATCCAAATTGGCAGGGCGCTAACATTCTTCAATAACAAGCAGGAAGAAACCTTTTATTATTATTTCTGGATTTCATGTATAATAGGAAATCTCCAAAGGCTCTGAGCACATTTCAGCAAGCATTTCTCCTCCAAGCTTAGGGGGATCTGCACTGTTACATGGCAGGTTATCAACTATGGTGCCCCTCATACTCAAGGCAACAGCCATCTTCAGCATCACTTAGACCAGTATCAATTGACAGCATCAAACCCTTTGTATAGGCTACACACTGGTTACTTCAGCAGAGGACAGATCTACCACTAAGTCCATTTTCCTCAAGCATTCAGACACTTAATCCTTTCTTTTTTCCCCCAAGAACAAGCAATTTCTTTGCAGCTCCAGCAGCTGCAGGTAGGAATTCCCTTTCACAACACAGCCCCCGCAGCTGCTTCCACCTCTAGCTGTTTTGCTCAACACAACCTAAAGGGATGACAAGAGCACAGATGAATCCCAGACAACTGCTTTCAATACACACAGACATGCTGTTCCTACACCCAAAATCTGCAGGATACAGCAACCAGCACCAGCTGGCCTCAGCTATCTACAGGGATACTGCCATATTTCTACAGGTTTTAACCTGTAAAATATTTTTAGTTGCACATTCAGAGCTGTAAGCAGCAGTAGGTACATGATGCAGCTTGAAGAGCATGAAAATCTTGATCAGGCAACAAATATAAGATGGAGTAATACGCAAGAAGCAGGGCAGGGAACAGGTACAAGCAACAGGATTTGGTCAAAAGACTCACAGCCTATTCCAAATCATACTGCACCCATTGACCAAACCAACAAGTTGATGTATCAAAAAAAGAATCAAAATAGATGGGTTAAGTTCCTCTGGGAGAGCTGCAAAAGCTGCAGCTATTGTACTTATTGCAGAGCACAAAACCACACAATGATGGAGGTCGAGGCTCCAGCCCCACCAATGTCCAAGCATCTGTTGTATTTCACTGCTTTCCTGCAACCCAGTGACATCTCAGAACAACTGTCTCTACAAGTAATCCTTCCCAGGTCTGAGAATTTACTTTAAATTGCCACAGTTATTGAAAACATGCAGATTTTCTTTTCCTTTCTGCATATTATCAGGCTTGATCTGTTTTTTTTTTCCATGCAGTTACAAAAAAACTTGAAGCAGAAATTCAAATCATTACCACATAAGCTATGAAAATGCTCACATTTTTTTCTTCAGCACATGTTTAATATTTGATCCTATATGTGCAATAAATGACTTTTATTGCATGTGGTAATTAATTTCCATTCACAGATATTTATGTGTGAAATTAAATATTTCATACATTCATTAATTCCATAATTTCAGAAGCTAGCCACTCCGAGGTGCACTAATCAACTTTTCCATTCGGTGTGAAAGCTAATTCTTTAATGGGCAGTAATAATTTTCTCCCCATAATAAGTCACAATACGTGCTCCGAATCCCCAGCTCCTCAAATACAGGCTCATCTTTATCAACCTCAACAACATTGTCTTGCATTTTTATTCACGGAAACTGATTAATACCTTCAGCATCCTCCCTCCCCTTACTTCAATCTTCATGTAGATTAATCACATCCTGGAATGACTCTGTCCTAACAAGTTTCTTGTTGTTGTTATGCCCTCACCTCCAAGTCCATCTCTACATCTGTATTTTTCCAAGCAGCAGATTGCTCTCAACTGGGACAAGAACATTACGGCCCACGGCATCCAACAACTGCTCAGAAGGTCCCCAGTGATAAAGCCCCTAATCTTTATGTGGCCTCCAGGGTCATTAGTAAAGGGTCATTAGTAGCACTTATTTCCCTCACTTTTTCCACCCAAAAGCTAGGCAGGTAGCACAGCCTGCTTATTTTGCTCTCCCTGTTGTGAAATATAGAGTAGAACAACATGTGTCTGCTTTCAAACACTGCTTCTTCAGCTAAGTCTTCTGGCATGCAATGGTTTTGGATTATTTTTCGGCCTCTAAGCTAAAGCATTCCAGTGCTCAGCAAGTCTGAGCTTTGAAAAGCAAAAAAAGAAAACCCAGAAAAATAGACATTCATTTATGCACTTAAAAAGGTTAATTAGATAATTTACAAAAAAATTGAAAATAATAAAATGTTTATATGTGAACACATCACTCCACTGTGACTGCCCAGAAGTAAGGCAAGATGCTTGAAGCGGGAGAGCAAGAGGGAGAACAAACTGGAAAGATCTATTGAGTCCAGGCTGTGCCACAGCTAATGATTTCTCCTCCTCAATCACGGTGCATATTCCTCAAACACAAAAGTGTCAGCGAGGAGAGATTGCTCACTCAGAGAAATTAAAACCGACTGTCATAACAGCAACTGGACTCCAAATAACCCACAGCTCTCCTGCCAGAAAAACAACCACTGCAGCATCCTTCACTCTTAGCCAGTGATAAATTAAGGGCAAGGCAAGAACTCATTGGCCCCCAAAATCAGCAACTGAACCCCAAGAAAGCCAGTCCCTGTCATGTTGGGCTGCAGACCTGCCACATATTTAGCTGTGGTAAATTTGGATGGTATTTAGATGTGGTAGCATGGAGTCAGGATCAGCAGCAGAGCTCCTTCAAAACCTGCAGTCTTCAACATGCCTGAGGTCACTTCCCAGATCCCAAATCCCAAATTTGGGGATTTGTTGTACCCTGGAAAGCAAGCAGGCCTGATTCAAGCACCTGTTTTGCCAAACGACCTCTTTCTCAATGAACTAAGTGATCCATTTCTCATGGACAAATCTGCTCATTGATGCCTCTCGAGTGACAACAGAGTTGAGTAAAATACATGGCTTATTAGTAGAAAGTTACAACTCACCACCAAAGAGTGCACTATAAAAATAGCTGCACCTGTATTTTTAGATCCTGCTTGCAAGGTTTGCCTTTGAGGAAGGTCTCAAAGACAACTGTCACATCATCTGTGGGCCTAGAGAGCAGAAGTGTCATCTTCCAGCAGAAGGAGGTAGCATCACCAACCAGGTACCAGGCTCAAGGCGATCTGCTGTCATTCCGCACTGCGACCACTTCTCATTTCATTACCAGCCCCAAGGAAACAGAGGACTGTATCAATTGCAGCTCTCCACTGCTCATTTTTCCTCAAAAATAAAACAACAACAACAAAAAAACTTATCCATCTCTTCTAGAAGGCCCACACTTCTGCCCACATCTCTGCACTAAGTATAGCAAAGACCCTAGCAGAACATGACTGCAAAGTACTCTTAACTGATTTTGCCTGCAATTTATAATTCAACACAGTGGTTTCATAGAAACTCATGTAGTTCTAGAGCCCTAGCAAGGGAGTGAAACATCTCTTGTTCTTGGACTGGGCTCACTCTATGGTGCTACTATGGGAAGCTTCTACCCAGCACAACTAGGTTGCTCCCCTGGGAACAGCTGCCCTTCAAGTGTCCGTTTCATGCTCACAGCAAAGACCATCAACACATATAAAATTAGGATGCAGCAAAAAAAAACCCACAAAGTTGGAGCTTACTCAAGCCTCAAGAAATGGTTTAACAGGATCCTTCCCCATCATGAAAAACCAACCATCCCAGTGAGATACCAAATGGGTAGGTTTAAGCTGAGGGTAACTCTTTCACAAGTCAAGCCTGACACTTCTTGTTTTGCTATGAAGTCTTCAGGCTGCTTATAAAGTTCGTCAGGAGCAAGTTTACAGGGGCAAATGTGAAAAGAGGGGGAGCTCAAACACATACTCACTTCATCCTGTGACGCAAGCCAGGCTGAAGAGGGGTCCATCCAAGAGGACAACCCCCATATGTTTGCGAGGAAGAAATGAAGTATTTCTGGGATGAAGTATTCCCCTCACACCCAAATCGATCCATAAATATGCTCCTCAAATTGGGCTTGTATCTCTAACAGAATTTGGCCTGCAGCATGGCTTTCATGTCATGCCAGCAAGCCTGCTTCCCCATCTAAAACCCAAAGGCGTTTTTATTAATATCAGCTCTTCACACAGCCTGCTCAGGCAGTCTGAGTGCAAACCCACTGCTCACCCTACTCAACTGGTGGGGCTTTCTTCTGCAAACCCAGGCAACCAACAGGAGACGCACGTGTTAGACTTGCTTTCCTTCCAGTTTAGTTACATTTTCATGCTGTTTTATAAAAAGAAAAAACTCTTTGTAGACCAGTGAAAAATATGTCAAAATGGGCCAGGAGACTGAAGGAGGGAAAACTCTTACATAACCATGACATGCAACATTCACCTCTAGTTTCCTGAATCTTTTTGGCTTTCCTAGCACTTTTCCTCTCGCTTTCAGTTGAAGGTAATGAGGGACTGTAAAGATGACACCCCTGGATCCTATGTTTTTTTCAATTAAATATGTCAGTCAAAAAGTTGGCCGGCCTACCAAAAAGGAAGTGTTTTTCACCTAGTTTATGGAAAACTCCCACTGTTGTACTAAAGAACAATAAGCCATAATCCTTATAAGCTTTTTGCATGAGAATGAAAACTTGTTGATCCAATAGAAATTTCCTAAACTTCTTTCATTCAGCCTAAAAAGGAGGAATGCTCTGAGGCAGCATCTCTACTGTCTGCAAACAGAGGAAAAAGGTTCCCTTGTTATTCTGAATGATGAGGTTTAGAGAGCAGTTGGTCAGAGCTGTAACACTTGCATTGCTGCACAAGAGCAGAGTAAGAACAAAACAGAGTTGATTCAAATTTCATTACCACAATTACTTAAAAGCCACCATCAGAAAACACAAAAAAACCCACAAGGCAACTAAACACTAACTGGAAACACTCCTGCTATGTCCAGCTATATATGTATGGTCTATATAGAGATTGTCTCTAGCTAAACTCTTCTGTAATGGCTCTGCAACACAGATAAGCACATAAATGACACTCCCTGGGGGTCCAAGACAGCTGAATGAGGGACACAGGACTAGGAAAGTGCCTTGGAGCTACAACTCCTCATCTTGGAGCAATTGAGAGCAGAAAGGAAGAGTAAATGGAGACAGGAGGAGATTAGTGGGGCTTTTAAAACACAGGAGAGCCACAGGAAGGAAGGGACATCAGAACACTAGGATGCAAGAAGCTGCAGGAAAGCATTGTGGGAAAAATGGACAACCTTCTGAAAGAGATACAAGAAAAGTTACAATAATATCTTATAATCATAAAATCATTATGTGGAAAAGACCTTCAGGATCATTAAGTCCGACCATAAACCTGCAGGCCACCCTGCCTGCTAAACCATGTCCCTGAGTGCCTCATCTAGACATTTCTTCAACATTGCCAGGTACAGTGATTCCACCACTTCCCTGGGCAGCCTGTTCCAATGCTTGACTGTTCTTTCCATGTAGAAATGCTTCCTAATGTCTAACCTGAACATCCCCAGCACAACTTGAGGACACTTTCTTTTGTCCTACCGGTAGTTATTTTGGGAAAGACACCTGGAATAGCAAAAGTGGGTAGTACTCAGAGGGCTGTACAAGACCCGGGAGCCTTTTTGCCATGTCGCTAATCCAGGTCCCAGGGGGACAACAGACCTCCCTGTGGGAAGGGTCCGCTCGGCACACGGAGCCCTTTGTTCCCCTCAGAAGGGGGTCACCCACAACAACTACCCTTCTTTTCTTCTTACAGGCAATCTTAAGTCTTGGGCTTGACTGCCTCACCCTAGACAACCCCCAGATGAACCGTGATCCATGACATCGTATGTCTGGCCCTCAAGTTCCAGGGCCTGACACCTATTGAACATGGGCACCTGTGGTGGGTGAGGTGGGCCAGGAGGGGATTCTCCTGCCACCCCAAACAGGGACCTGTTTTCTCTTAACTCCACCCCCTCCACTCCATGGCAAGAGGGGATCTGATCAATGTCTATAGATACCTCAAGGGAGGCAGTGAGGAGAATGGGGCAGCCTCTTTTCAGTGGTGGCCACTGATGGAACTAGAAGAAACAGCCACAAACTGAAGCACCAAAAGTTCCACAGGAACTTAAGGAAAAATTCTTGACAGTGAGGGTGACAGAGCCCTGGAACAGGCCTTAAGGACTCTATGATTCTGTGACTCATCTCCTTCAGTCCCTGCATGACAACACTACTGTTGAAGAGAAACACATCTTTGCAAGAACTCAATGACAGCAGCCTGGTGCCCTTGGCCCTGCAGCTCTTAGCAATATTCTCTGATACCTAATGGACTCATTGGAGGGTTTTTTTGTGTGTATGCAGTGCACTTTAACAACTCTTCCCACCTTAAATGCACTGGGATCTAATAAAAATGGAGCTCACGCTACAATCACTTATAGCTCTAATAAGGTCTTCCTCTCATACCTGGCCACTTAGCCTCATTATAGGATATGTTAGCTTAACATGGAGACAGATCAGATTTAACATGGTCAGACTTAACCAAGAGGTTCAAAATTACAGGGTAATGTAGGGCAAGGAGAGAGAGGGAGAATAAAACAAACACAAGCCAAAATACCCCAGACAACCTGTGTAATTCCAGGATGTCAGTGGAACCAGAGCTCACCATAAGGAATGGAAACCCTTTTCCTGCCCGAGATGCAATTCCATGCCAAGCCACCAGACTTATAAAACTCAATGCATCTTTGAAAATGTCTCTTGTGTATTCAGAGTGAATGTAAGGTCTCACACCATTCCATAAGGCACCAATTCACTGTCAGCCAAATGAAACCTTGTGATTGACCACCTGACAGTTCTAAATGTGGAAAAAACCCTTAAAAGGTGTATATTTTTCACAATACATTTTCTCTTTGATATCTTTTTCTTTTTAAAACTGGATATTGGCCAGCCTTTTCATTTACCTTAAACAGTATGTTTAATAACACATTATAGGCTTGCTGCGAGTGAAGTATTCTCAGTGATTTCAGCATCTCATTGATGGATAACTATTCTGTGTACTCACTTTGGATCTCAGTGGAAATACAACCACTCCTTCAGAAGCCCTGAACTGAGAGTCTTGAGACAGGTGAGAAGAGAGGAGGGATAAAAGCAAACCAAGACCAAAAGTATGACTGTAGTATCTGAGAAGGGTTGCTCTCTGAAGTAGTAAAATAGTAAAAGGGAGTAGAGTGAACCAGCACAGAAACTTTCTACCTATCTTTTGAAAAACACATATGGAAACCCAAAGGTACCACCACAATGATATCAACACCTCTGAACAGCTACCTGCCCTATACATGCTACCCTTATTTCAGGTCTTGCCTCACACCACCACATCCAGATGAATCTCAGTCATCTCTTCCTTACCTGCTGGGTACAGCAGCCTAAGTCCAATGATCCAATTTAACTATATCTCAGGTGGGTTTTGACATTTCCTGACACTTTCAGCCTGCAAATCATCTTGGAGCAAGCTAAGCCAAAACTAACTAAAGCCTCCAGGCCACTTCCCATTGCTCTTGACTGATTTTATGCAAGACTGGCTCATTTTACCAAAAAAGGATAGAACCATTTGTTAGTTAACTAACTTTGCACAGAAGAGTAGTATCTCAAGCTGAATGGCACCAGCACATCAATTCACCTTTATTTTCCAAAGTTTATCTGCTTAATTCACCCAAGTACAAAGGAAAGATGAGAATTATTCGCTTGAGGTTTACCTGAAGAGCCAATGCTCCCTCCCCGACACCTCGTCATGTCTGTTTGGGGTCTGCTAAAATAAAAGCTAATTTCAGCAGAGATCCTTGTCAACACAGCTGGTCATCAAGAACAGAGACCTATGTTGCATGAAGACAAGTGCTGAGGGCCACATCGCAGACCATTCCAGAAATTCCACTGCCAGTAAGGACAAGTTGATCAAGTCTGAACCTGCAGGTGCTTTTGAAAGGTATCTGTGCCTTTGTAATTCACCTCCAGGAAAAAACAAGCTCCTTACTTCCATCCTAAAATATCACATCATTGCTGAGCAAAAGGTGGAAGAAGTTCTTAATACTTGAAAAAAATTGAAGAAAATATGCACATATCAATAATTTTATCTGATGTTATTCCACAAAGCCTTTACTTTTAAAGGTACAGGTCTAAACTTGTCATTTTTAAAAAATGAAGATATGAGATGCAACACCTCTAGGGCTTACCAAGATGCCTGAACCCCTCAAGAACAAAACACATCTCCTCCCATTCTCTTAGCATGCAAGAGGTCCAAGCAACAGGCCCTGTAATGCAGAATCATCCTTTTTTGCTCCTTCACACCATGTTGCTACTTCAGGGTCCAAGCTGCTCTTTGCAGAACATCAGTCTCGTATCTGAGCTCCTGCTTATGTGGCTCCTGTGACCAGAAAACCTCTCAGCCCAGTCAGACAGAACGAAGCATTTTTACCTGGTGTTTTCAAGGAAAATAGAGTATCCCTGCCTTTTCAGGAAGGAGCACAGACCACATCCATGATTTTCATTTTTATCCTGAGCTCCATGGGACCTGCTTTACCAAAAGACCCTGGTACTGGAGTCATAAGACTCCATGAAATGGCATTCACAGTTTCAAGGTACAGGTATGTCTTACCCATCTGCAGCACAAACATTCTTTAAACACCTTAAACTGCAAGCCTCAACTCTAATAAATGTCCTACCTGATTAGCAGTCTGAATGTGGACCCCCAGGAGAGCAGATGCTGACTCCCAGATCCCACTTGGAAGCCCTGCAATTAATGTTGTTTAGAGAACAAGAACAAGGGAATATAGTTGCAAGCAAGGGGCATGGATGATGCAGAGCAATCAACACAACTACCTTATGCAGCCAACTGATAAGAAACACCAACAATGAAGCTCACAGGACAGTTGTCAGACTTAACAAGCCTCCAATTCCCCAGACGCCTGCCTAGGCACGTTGCCAGCTACAGATCTCAGCTGCCTAGGCAGGACCGAAGAGAAAACAAAGCATCTTTTATGTGAACCTCCTCCTCAGAGCAGGGGCTGCCTCATGATTGCTCAGGGGCCGGATCCCATCCACGAACGGGATCTGGAAAGGGGAACTTATTTCCTGTGACACCTGGAGAGCCAGCAGGACAACTGCCCTAGGGAAGGATCTCATTCCTGGGTCTGAACCACCAGGGTTCACCAGGTAGCATTCGTGGCCTATCCCTGGTAGGGAGCAAGTAGCCCCTTGGCATATGGCAACTAGCCACCCTTGCTCTAAACCCCAACACCCTCCAAGTGGACCTTGCGGAACGAGCTATGAAAGGCACACTAAAAAAACACTAGCAGACAAGATGTGCCATCAACTGGGAGCCCCATCTCTGTTCTCCTCCCTATGGAGTTTTCCTCCCTAAAAGTGGCCCTGTAGGCAGAGCAGGAGTCATCACCCATTGCAGCTGCCTGATGCTCTCCACTCTGAACAGACAGCACATCTGAAAGGACTGCAATGGGGAAAAAAGATGACAGAACGAGGCTTAGCAGTATTAAGCCTATGATTAATTTAATATCCCATCCCAGTGTTCTAGGTACAGAGGGTTCCATCTAAGAGTACAGCATAAGCATTTAATCATGACCCGTGGCCATATAACACGGTGCCATTTATTTCCATCCTGTGGACTAGCAAGCAGTGCTAGGACCTGTCATCCTCCCTGCAAGTGCTCTTCAGGCCCAAGTTTCTCAAAGTTCCCCCTGAGCTTTCCATGAGATTAATACACCTGCAAATGCCCAGACCAAACTGCTCATCATCTCCACTGCCCCAAGGGAGATGCTTCGAGCTTGCATCTCTCTGCATACCTGGAAACCCAAACTCATCGCAGCATAATGAAGAGATGAGAGTTCTCCCCCAAATTCAAGTCCCAACAGAGTGTAGGAAAACCCAGTTAAAGTGTATGAGATGGGAGAGGAGCTTTGTAGGCAGCACTTCTTACATCTGCTGCCTCCTACATTAACTCTACCTCTTCTTCTAACCCAGGAAATCCACAAGTCACCTTCTTCCCAGAGAAGCCAAGTAGCATTTTCACAGCATAGAGACTCAGATCATTTGCCTTTAGTTCCACTCTCTAGGAATCTAGAAATAGCAGGCAATCAACAAAAACTGCAATAAGCAGGTGGATTTGGAAATAACCTTCAAATAAAAGTAGAGAAGAGAAAAACATTGATTTTTTCACCTCCTCTATGGGCATTTGCTGTGACTCCTGCCATAAAATACCGAGTTCATCTTTGTTTTCCATCTGAGAAATGGCTAAGAAAAATGCTAATGCGTTAGTCAGCTATTTGATTCATACACTCCTGTGATTTTGACTATCCAAGTATATCCTTAAATAGCAAAGCCACAATTCAACAGGGTCAAGTTGCAAAGAGTTTATATTAACACCTGTGACCCATTTTATTATCTCTGGTGCAAAAGATGGTCCAGAGTGGCACAAATAAGAGCCACAAGAAGGTAATGCTCATCTTAAATAGCTAAGCACAGCACTGGACAAAAAACAATCTCTAAACTAGCCACGTCCAAATGTTTTCAGCCAGTGGCACATCTAAATTACTTGTCCTGAATGGTGCCAACCCTTCATACAGGCAAAAAGGGTTTAAACCACTAATGTCAAGGTTATGCAGGAGATGAATTAGCTGCTGAGCTTACTGGAGTCAGACAGCTAATGAATAGGTTCTCCTGACAGTATTTGTAAATTAAATGTGCCTAAGTGTCAATGATGAAGTTGGAGAACTGATTTATTATTGAAGACTTCAGAAGAAAATAAAAGTTCAGAAGGCAGAAATACTGTAAAATGAAGCCTAGTTAGGTTCTTTTCAAGTAGAGCTTATAGCAATGGTGGGCAATCTGCTGCTATAACCCTATATAGCAATAGAGGGCTATATAGGGTTATAGCAGTGCTATAGCTGGTGGGAAGGCTATACGTTTCATGAACACTGTCAGGGATGGTGACTCCACCATTTGCCTGGCTTATGGCTTGACACAGACAGCAGCAGTAGGTGCATGGGATTGAGAACCGGGCCTACAGACATACCTGTCTCTGCACCTCAGATCTCAGCCCCCATCACCTGCACAAGGCAATGCCTCTCACTGCAGCGACAGGAAGAGATGCAGGAAAGAAATGCAGAGTGTCAAAGCTGAGTACCAGCCAAGTGGACAAACAGCTCTACTTGATTAATCCAATGCCGCAGCAAAAGCATTTGATGAAGTCCTCCTAAACCCTGAAATTAAGGCTCATTTTTCCTCTCTTGTTGTGTTCTTGCGCAGAGCACTGAAGTACAATCAGGGTGATATTTAGATGACTTTGATCTACCCCCAAAATTATTCAGTGCTGTGGATGGGACTACTACATCTTACATCCAAATGAGCAATACCAAAAGAATTCACCATGATTAATGTTTTTACAATCAATATCAAATGAAGTGCAAGCAATTTGCCACTTGTTGTAAGTGTTGCTAGATTATCTCACAGTAACATTAGGACCATATAAATACCATTACCTTCTGCACTATCAGTATAAATGGAGGGATAAAATCCTGAGAACAACCATGAACAGAGAGGCATACCAAAGAGAAGCACTAACCTCTCCTTTTTCCTTTCTGCAAAGCAAGTGCTCAATAAACCCATTCTTTAAGCTACTTTCTTTAAATCTCTTATTAAGCAGCGCCAGGTATGAAGCAGGTAGTAGGCTGTGCCAAACACCCTGTTTAGATGTTCTTAACTGGGACCTTCTGTTCAGCTTTTATGCTCATGCACTTACCCATGTGCCAGGTGCACCAAGACTCAGCAGTGGACGAAGACTAAGAAGATACTTCTAAGAAGTATCAGGAAGGCAAAAAGACCATGGATTAGTTTCTTGACATCTCAAATGCTCTGCCTTTTGACAGCCTTTCCTCCATCCATCTCTGTCCAGAAAAGGGAAAAAGTACGAAACGTGGTCAGATCCTTTGGGATATCAACACAAGACAGGCCTTAAGCCCCTAGAATGGTCCATGTGCTGCAGTGATAAACCCCTCAGTACGCATGGAGTTGCAGCCACCAAGAACAGAGTATTATGAGCAATAATATCAGATAAAAACACCTTTTTAGTTTTAGACTTTCCATTGTTGTATTTTCTTCACGCACCTCCTTTCTTGGTCACTTTTTTTCTCTTCTCTAGGGCCAGAAATTGCCTCCTGTCCATGTGAGCTCAGGTGCCTAAACCAGACACTTGTGTTGGTTTAAGCAGCACAACACCAAGCACAAGGAGGCATCTCAAAGCATGCCCTGAACTGCCCATTCTCAGCAGATCTCACGCTCCAAGATGGCTGAGAACATCCCTAAGGACTGTTTCCTCCAGCAGGGACTGCCAGCACAAAGCCCAGAAACCAATACCACCTTTGGTGGCTTTGCCTTGCGAGTCCCCTTCCATGCGCTTGTCTTTTGTCACCGAGCACTTCATGATAGGCACTGAAACAGCTCCAAACCATCTCAAGCATTTTTTTTCCTCCTTTCTACCAACAATGCTCCTAGAAGAAACACAATGGAAATATTCTTTTTTTTTTTTTTTTTGCAAGTCCCCAAAAATCTGAAGAGCAACAGCATAAGGAGCATTATTGAAATCTCACTCAGCACTTGCCCTTTCTACTGTTGCAATAGTCTCATGCTGTTAATTACAGTGTTATGAACCAGCAAGACCATGATTAGCCCGTTAACCACACAACACAGCCTGATGCTCCTTGTACCTCCATTCCACCACAGCAGGGACTCACAGGTCCCACATTCCCACAAGCATCCAGCTCCCATGCAACAAGCCAAAAGGGAACAAGCAAATGCCAGGTGGCCCCATTATTCCCCATGGGAAACGCAAGACACTGGGAGCTTTGCAGGAAGCCTTTGAGTTTAGGCAAGGTTTTGCAAGGCTTTAACACGAGGGCTTGCCAGACTCAGATTTAACCCCCTTTTTCTGAGCTGCACCAAGCAGCTGGGCCCAGACCACCCCAAAACAAAGAGCTTCATAAAAGACCCAACTAGAAGAAAGGCTGAGTAGCTTAGGCTGGTTTTAATGTATAAATATTTGAGAATTTCAGGTGGACTGAAAAGGTCACAGTTTCGAGATATTTCCATGGCATTAATAGGAGATTTTAACAATCTGAATGCGCTTCAAAAATGTCAGTGCTACAAATTCTATTATGAAAACCAACAGGCATGTTTCACCTCAGCACTGCTGTCAGAAAAAAACAGCTTCAGTGAACATGAGCAGTGCAGTATATAGATAATATTCAGAAATAGATAACATATTGAAAATGTGTTTATTATGTTCTCCATGGTTATTGTAAGAATCTGATGGCATAAAGACCTATGCATCTGACTATAGGTTTAAGGTGTCATTTTTCCAATCTCTTAACCCTTTGGAAAGCAGAGATCTCCAAGGCTTCCATGAGCTACCTGCTATCCCACACCTGCCTCCTGCAGCCTAGCCTGCACTTTGCTCCCAGTTCTCCACTACCAGCACCACCAGGCTGAGGATGGGCCACAAGCTGGAGCTTCCCATGCTCCCAGGAATGACCTAACACTAAATCGAGGTCCTTCAGGTCAGGAGAACATCCCTGCAGGTCTGTATATCCAGAAGCATCTGGGTGCTCCACGAAGAGGGAACTTCCCATGGATCTGAAAGCAATGTGACACAAGCGGCCGGATTTTTCCCATGGTTCTTTCAGCCTTCTCCCACTCCAGATTCAGTTTTGCACATTAAACAACCCACATCCTAATGGAAGACCCACTCAAGATCGCTGCAGTTCCCTCCAGCTGTGTGCACATCTGAGCAGGCCCGCAAACCACAGGCTCTGTTTCCCAAAAGAGTTTTGGGAACTGGGGAGAAGGGAGGAAAGGAAAGGTGGCCAATGCAGTGCATGCTCCATGAGATGGACCTCACCTGCTGGGAGGACCAGGATTCAAGGCTCAAGAGTTGGCTCTTCAAGGGTGACAGAGAAGCCCACCACAATGCCGAGCACCTCATTCAGTCATTTCCACCCTACAGCACAGACACATCTTGCATTTTACACGTTTGCCAATAAAACAACAATGATTTCAGAGCCCAGGAGCCACAAACTTTGGGCCATTATGCACATTAACTCCTTTTATAAACAAAAACATCTCCTAAAAGCCCTTGCAGCTTGCAAGGCACAGAAACCCAAAACCCATCGGTCTTTTCATCTACTTATTAAAATTAACTCCGACATTAATAATTGATGCAATATATTATTAAGGCCCTTACGTACAGAATTAAGTAGGATGTAAAGCAAAGGTAATTTATTTAAAAGGAAGTAATAAAGTGCTGCCATTCTGGAATAGCAACCAAGCTGCACATACATTGAACTCTTGCTGGCCCTCTCCTCCTGCCTCCTATTTAAGGCCCTATTTGCTCAAGTGTTGGCTGAGACATGGGAGCTTCAGCTATGAGAGCATCAAGGGCACCAGCTGCACTCCAGAAAAGAGCTCACCCAAATCCTTTTGGGCCATGCACCTTCCAAGTGCCTCCTCTTCTCATTTAGAGGGGGAAGGTGGAGATTTGCAGGCAAGGAAGATGCTGCAGGTTCGTGGGAAACTGACCCCCAAGGAAGCCAGACTCCATGAGGGGAATCTTCATCAAATGCAGACTCTTGGAAAGGCCGAGCAGGGTTCATCTTCCCGTTTATTTCTCCTTCCTCAGACTAGCAGGATGCCCCACAACCTTCCACTCACCATTCTTTCTAGTAATGCTCATGTTGGAGTTCCAGCTCGCTGTGTCTAAAAGGTTGGTAAAATACATTAGTGATGGCCCAGCCCTGTGTCCAGTTTTCCTGGGTTGGAGTCCAACTATGTCCCTTAAACTCACAAGTAAGCCCATTTGTAGCACTAATCCTGTGGAAGTCTCAACTCCCACTTGTGTAATGTGGGCTCCCCATTCATAGAACATGTTTTTTT
>VZSG01000192.1:387790-398123 GCA_013398315.1 Nothoprocta pentlandii | reverse complement strand
TGTATTCAGGTTCCACTCCTTAATAGCCATGCGGGCTGGCATCCCCTCTTCAGCCCCCTACACCAATCATGAAAGAGCTGCTGGAAATACCTCCAAGCCAGCACCTTAAATCTGCACATTAGCAGCCTACTACTGGGAGAAGGGGAGGAGTATCCCTGTTTTTCCCCTCTCAAACTCGCACTGAAGATGAACAAGGAGGTCAAAGGGAGACCTAGCACCATAAGGTCTATTTTATCCTAGGAGGATAAAAGCCAGGTGGCCCAGCCCAACAGCATCATGCAACCACCACAAGATAGGCATCAGCAAAGGTTAGAAGGACAAATACCTCATCTGCCAAAGAAAAAGGCTGCAAGGGGAAAATACTAAGTCCTAGTGCTGGAAAAAGAATTTCATCTTCTGATACATGACAAAAAAGTTAGCCTAGTGACAAATACATTAGTAGGGGAATCAGATAACATATTGATCATCACCCGCTCACTGCTAGAGGAGCTCTTGCTGGAGCCAGGCTGAGAGCCTTGCTGTGACCCATGGATCTGCAGCACTAGCCTGGTCTCCCACAGCTTCAATCCAATGGACTCAGCTAGAAACCATGGAGAAGAGCAGGGAAGGACCCTTTGGAAAGGCACAGAGCTCAGGGACAGCATCTGTCCTGGATCTCTTCATTTAACCCATCTCACT
The DNA here is from genome assembly GCA_013398315.1 of Nothoprocta pentlandii. NCBI lineage: Eukaryota > Metazoa > Chordata > Aves > Tinamiformes > Tinamidae > Nothoprocta > Nothoprocta pentlandii. The sequence continues at coordinate 397,445 of VZSG01000192.1, read as the reverse complement.
GCTGGCCTGAACTTGCTCATTCTATGATTTCATTCCACTGAAATTCAGAGCCCTTATTCTATGATTTTATTCTATGATTTCATTCCACTGAAATTCAGAGCCCTTATTAAAGGAAGGGTGCAAGCAATCTCACCTCAAAGTCCAAGCAACTCTGGGATGCACAGCAGATGACATGGGCAGTTCCTTTCCCTGGCCACATCTTTGTGCATGTCCTTTAACTTTCCATATCAACTTACCTCACACTTTACTTGCAATCACACCTCCATGGCTCCTGCCTATGCCATCATCCTCCTTTCCCTAAGGAAAACATATTTACCTCCCTGCTCCTCTTCCATTGCTCCTTGATCTTGTGTCTCTGCTCTCGTCATGCTCAAAATCCTCATGATGGAGAGGGACTCCCAAGGCAAAGAGTTAAGTGATTAGACTGGCTGCTGCATATACACCTCTTCCTTGCTGGATGCTGAGCAGATCATGTTTTCCACAGGTATTTCCTAGCCACAGAGAGCTATTAAGTATTTAATTCATGATCTAAGCTGGAAGCATTCCTTCCTTTATAGTGTTATCTTTAAGAAATTAAATTATCAGTGCAAACAGGTGAAGCAGAGGGGTTAGCATAGTACGTGTGTGTGTTTTAATTTCTGCTAGTAAGGACTGAGAAAGGCCAGAATGCAGTATTGATCACTGGTTACAATGCTCTTAATTATACCAAACCACTATAAATCCTTTTGAGATTAAGCCTGAAAGGTCACTCTAGGATTTCTTTCACCAGGCTGATACTCTCCCTACCCTGGTCCAACCTCTCTCGCTGTTGGTTGACCACAAAAGAGATTCCCAAACTGATCACAAAATACAAGTCAGGAGTAGGTACCTGCATGGCTTCCACTATAGGTATTCCCAGCACCTTCTCACGCCTAAACACACTGCAACCGGGAAAGGCAGCAGGACAGTCCACAGCTGCATTACAGCTCATAGTGTATGATGGTGGTTACATGGCCCAGAGAAAGGCACCTTAAATATCTATTTCTAACCAGAAGTTGGCTCTCCCACCAACTGCATTCCCACTGGGCTCCCAGATAGAATGTTGGCCCAAAAGACTTTCAGGCTCCAAGTGCTCAGGAAGCCCAAGTATCCTCAGACCCAACAACTCTCAACATGGAACTTGGGTCCCATTTCACTCCAGAACTCTGTTTGAGAAGTTTCAGATATCTTTTATATGATTTTATAACACTTCCCATCACCTTCCCTTACAATCCATTATGAAAGATGAATCTCACTCTCCAATAAGCACCAGGGCCTGACAACAGATCAAGGTGAACAGGACCAGGGCATCTCTTCACACACAGATCTCCTCACAGCAACAGCTTGTGGATCATTCAGCAATTCAAGGAGGAGTGGATGGAAAGGCTTCCTTGTTTTGTTTTTTGGGACTCCAGCTCAGGATTTGGCAAGCTCAAATGCATTTCCAATAAACTAGCTGTCAGGCTATCACAAACAAAAAGCACAAACCCCAGTTTGCAAGCAGCAAGAAAAGCTAAAAGTAATTAAACATATTGGTATTGACAGGACAGCTCACTCATCTTTGTTCTCAAGACACAAGAACACTGTCTGGTTTTTCCCCCTCATTTATTCTCCCAGGCTGCAAAACTCTCATTCCACAAGCCCATCTTCACGTCCAGGTACCCAATTCAGACAAAAGCTTCACCATCCCTTTGCTTCCATCACCATCTTCAGCCAGTTTCATGCTCCAAATGCCTGCAAGGGATGAACACACTAATAACCACCACATAAACAGCCCCCTTTCCCCCCTCCATTGCTTTGTTCACCCAGGAGCAAACCCAGGGTTGCAAAGCCAGGGAACATGACCCAGCCTGGGCCCCCGATGTCCACACTGGGTGACAACTCATGCAATGGCAACACACATTTTGCTTTCCAAACACCTCAGCTGCCCACTTAGCTCACTGTGAGTTACTGCTGCTCTCTCCATAGGCGCCCAGAGGAGCTGGCAGCCCAGGTCCCATTAGTTTTTATAGGAAATGAGTATCCAAACGTGGGAGACAAGCCCAAAGTGCCCAGCTTATTAATTCACATTGGAAGATAGGGGTTTGGTATGCTGTGCGATTCTTTTTTTTCCCTTGGCCAAGCTGTTCAGATTTATAGACCTGACTGACCCTAACTAAAATCAGGAGATAAAGTTAAAGCCTGGAGGAAATAGAAAAGAGCAATAAAAAAAGATTGATCTTATCTGTCTTTCAAGCAGCCCAGAAGGCCTCCGTGCTCAGAGCTGCCGTACGGAGCGGGTCGTTCCCAGAAGTTTCAGAAGCAGTTGCTAAAGCCATCCAAGTGCTGCACAGCTTTGCTCACTCAGCCTCGTGTCTATTAGGGAAGAAAAGCAGCAAAGCAAAGAACTAGGCTAAGAAACGAGAAACAGAAGAACATACAGACATAAACTCACCTTCGGGCACTGAAATAATAGGACCAAGTGGCAGAACTGCTAATCCTGCACCAGGCTCACACGTGCAGCAAGGGATCCTCTCACTTGGGCCAAGCTGATCACCAATTTATCTGGGGGAAGAGGGGTGCAAAGGTCTTCCAGGAACTCTGCAAAGCTTGAGCAACAGCCCAATTACTGCTGAAGGCAAGTTCTGCTCTGGCCCTGATTGCTTCTTATTCTCTTCTCCCTCGCATGATTCAAAGGGCACCAGAAACTAGGGGAGCTACTGGGGTCTGCAGTCACAAACAGCAGTGAACCAGGCCCTTTAGTGGAGAGAACAGCAAAAGTCTTCCTAAGGAACGCTGTCTGCATTGTCAGCTTGCTGTTTCCAACAGTGTCAAGCTGCATCAAGTTGCTTTCAGCCTCAGCAGCCGAGTTCCCTGTTTTTTTTTGCTTCAAAATTTACTAGCATTGCCACAAATACCCCATTTTCTCTCCCCCCTTTTATTCTCCTCCTTAAAGGATAAAAATATTTCTTTTCTTGAAGCAGAACCACCCATGTAGGTATGAACCTGTTGGGAAACTGTTTTGATTTCACCACTGAGGACACATGTCCATGGTTCCCATTTTTAGTGGTGACTGTAGCTCCTCAGGGAGCTTCACCGCCCACAAGAGCCTCCACCCCCCATCATTGCTCAGATGCATCAAGGGGGCTGTAAATTGAGGACCTGACCCACACCTAACAGGACTATGAAATATCTCCATTTGCAATAGCATAACCTGTTACCAGAGGGGAAAGGGGGCTAGATCCCAGTATAAATGAACCTGGAATGGCAAAGCCAAACTCAGCACTAAGTATTGCTGGAAAAAATAGTATTAATTTAACTATGCACCAAGCCAGAGAGCAGACCGAGCTCAGATCAAATAGAAGACAGGTTAAAAACTACAATATTTATACTGACACACTCCACTCAGCTTTGGGGATCATAAGTAAATCTGGAAATGGAGAGTTTTCCCCTATTTCTCAGTCAGGCTCTGGATACTTTAGAAGTTTGTCAAAGAGCACAGAAAGAGGCATGTTTTGCTGTTCCACAAGTGGAACAGGCCTTATTTCTGACACCTTCCCACAAGTAGCATTTTCCATCCAAACAGGTTGAGAAATGACATCGAGCCAAGTGCAGGGAATAGGAATTCTCCTATTCTCATCCTTCCCACTCTCCTTAAGCAGGGATCAAGCAAATTGTGCCAGGAATGGGGCTTGGGGCCAGGCAGCCTCCTGCAGAGCAGAGCAGAGCTTGGAGGGGGCATCAAACAACAGGCCATTCCCCGAGTTTCTGCAGGTCACAGATACTTCAGATTAAGAACCAGGCACATACGTAGCAGTAACACAGGAGAGCACTATCAGCATAGACACTTCACAATTCCCCATCTCCAATCACTGCTTAAAAAACAAGGTGTTTCTGAGGCCTTTCAAGTTTCTTTTCACTTGGAGAACTGTTTTTATTGTAAGCAAACCCCAAGTGTCTCCTAGGCAACACCAGCAAACAAAAGGGGAAACAGTAGAGAATCAATAAAGGTAATAAATACAGTCAATGGAAAGAGCCTGCAATGCAATCACAGATATAGCACATATGCTAAAGAGGTTTAATTTCCCTTCATCCTAGAGAAACAAGCTCTAGTCTTACAGCTTGGGTAGTATTTTAGCACAACTCCCATTTAAGACTGTAGGAATGGCATGATTAAAACATCAGCTTCAGCATGATATTTTCATAGTAAATTCTTAATAAAATACTATTTTTGTAGCCACAGAATCCTAAACTATTTAAAAGAATGAATAATTTATTCTTTTGTCCTCAGCTAGCAAAGTGGAGCCTTGATCTTTCTAATCACAATTATTTCTACTAATTATTACTACTAATAATAGCCAGACAGTGGCAGGGAAAAAAAAATGAAAACGTACAAGAGCCAAGGAAGGGAGGGTCAGAGACATTTATGTTATCTGATTATCAAGAGAATGCCTGAGAGTTAGCAGGTGTATTAGAGCTGAAGTATTCTGTGATGTATGAAAAAAAGCTAATCCACACTTAATAGTTTTCTCCCCCTGGGTCTCTTAAAAGGGAAACACAAGCCTGAAGCGAGCTACCAGTCAACCCAAGGGCTGTGGCATCTGTCCACACAGCTACAGGGTGATCATCCATTTGCAAAGGGTCTCCAGGGCCCATCCCACATGCTGAGCCCTCCACAACACTGTCTCCTTCTGCACCACGGCAGTGGTTTCAATAGGCCACAGTGCATGTCTCTCACACTTGGAGACATGTGCATGTATCTGGAATGGTTTCCAGGGAGCTTTCCTGCATTTTCTCACCTTCAGCATGCAGGAGTGTCACTGCACTCATGTCCATCTGCTTCAAGTCTCAAAGTTTGGTTCAATGGGACGGCTCTGCTGCACAACCCAGGCTAGGTCTGGGCAGACACCTGCTCATGGAAGAGGGTGATCAAGAAGTGGAAACCAAAGCTGTAAAGAACTGGAAGACACATGAGTTGGGCAGAAGAATTTCCTTAGGGAAGGAGAAAGAAAAATACTCATGTTTGCAAAGGATTTTTTTTTTTTTTTAATAATTAGCTAGTGGTTTCTGGAGAAGTTTGGGAAGTCGCTCTGTTTACAGCTGTTTTCAGCCTGGCAGCTGCATATTCCACAAACCTCCCCCCATAACATGCGTTACAGCAACAGGGTCTGTAATCTGCATGCGAGCAAGACATGAGGCCTTCAAATTCCTCTGCTCCCGGTGCTTATTGCTCACCTGGAGTTGTAATGCACTGTCCTTAACATGGTCATCAACTGCACAGCAACCCACAGGGATGTCACAGCAAAGAGCTGGAGCTAGGAACAGCAGGGCACTCAAAGGGGAACTACCTGCATGCAAGTAGACCTGTTTAAGAGGGGAAAAAAGATCCAGGGACATTAAAAAGCCAACTCCTATTCTCATGTAATACTTCTCAGACTACCAAGAGTTCAGTGCATTTTAAAAGAAAATAAAGCACAAACCAACTCAAAAGCTCTGCTGTTATCAGCTGGCAGAGATCACCGGATTCCAGCCCAGCTGCAAACTGCAGCAAATTGTGGTTTGCCTTTTGCTCCCCATGCAAGGCAGCTTGCTTCACCCAAACTGTTTTTACCAGCCAGCCCCAGTTTCCCTTCCCTCCTTTATCTGAAGCTCCCTGTGCCCAAAGGCCGGCGTGTGCCAGTGCTGCAGCTGAGCTTGGCAGCAGTTGCTGCTGCTGAATGGAATAGCTGAAGAGCAGATGGTCACGAGAGACCTGGCCTGCTCACACAGCAGGGACCAGCTGAACCTTAATGCCACCGAGTCGGGAAATAATCTGCAGTGAACCCAGTGGCCAATGAAGCTGCATTTAAAGGCAAAGAGTTTGAGAACAGGCCTATGGAGGGATACAGTCCTCTTTGGACACTTCTTTAAACACCCTATCTCAGCTGCCTAGAGAGTCAATAAAGGGAAGCTGGCTGATTTTGAGGTGGAAAAAGGGAACCAAGATGTCAATGGTAGGAACTCATGAGAGGAAACTTCTCTGACTGGTCTTCCGGCTTCAGGACCTCCACCTACTGTTTAAATGCAGTAAATGAAGGCCCAAGAGTAACAGCAACTCTGTGCATAAGAATTTTACCTGAGCAATTAAGTCAAAATTCTATTCTCCATTAAAATGAACTGAAGCATCAATCCTGTCTTCCATGGATATTTCCAAGTATTGCTTCAAGAATGCAATGCTTTCATGTAAACATTTCTGGTAACACCTTTAGCGTTCCTCGTAAGCGCTGTTAACCTTGAATTTCTCTCTTGATACAGAACTGAAATTAATTGCAAGACCTCCAATTTTGCAAGATTGAAAAATTCTGGTGTTAATACTTGTAGATTTATAGGCCTATTTAAGTAACAGCAATAGTAACTATAAAGCTGTCTGATTTGAGTATGATAATTTCCCTGAAAATGATAATGTGGGGGGAAAAAAATCACTGTGAAAGTACTAAGATCTAATTTCTCTTTGCATAAAAATATTTTTCTTAGCATTAGATATGTCCTGGTTAATTGCTGAATTATTTTCCCTGCTACATAATTTCTGTCAACCTAATTAGTGTGTACACAGGAACTTGAGCCCTCTCAGGTTCTAACTCAAGAGGTAATTTCAAAGTTTGCTATCTAGCAAATATCTAATGATGAAAAATCTAATAGAAATAGAATATGATCATAGAAATGAAAAATCTAATAGAATCAATTTTGCACCTTCTCTTTCAGAAGAAGAGAGACATTTACATCATTTACAGGGATGTCCAAGAAGGTTAGAAATGGGTATGTAATGATACTGATCAAGTCATCCAAATTTCCAAAATTCCTCATGGAAGAGAGTCACTTCCTGAAGTAGGAGCACCAGAACCTCTATCCACATAGGGAAGAATCACATTTCTTGGTAGCTGACACAAAGCAGTGACAAAGTGAGTTGACCTGCTCTACACTGGCTACAACCACTGTGTCAGGGAGGCCCTGGGAGGTATGATGGAGTCAAGCCCTTTCTTCCTACCTGCACATATTACAGATCACATCATCTAAGGTTTCTCCATGGACATGTCTGCAGCTTTAGCCCAGCTCATCTCCTTGTCTGCACCCATCCCAGAAGCATCATATGACATTTTTGAAATGCCAGGCCCAAGAGCAAGAAAAAATGGGCGGCAATGGCCAAAGTCAGGGTGAGATAACGTCACAGGGAGGAGGATAGCCCAGCACTGCAGCCTGAAAGTTATTTTTCCCCTCATGTGGCAATTCACACTATCAGATGTGCAAGGATGGAGGCAGAAGGGCACTCCAAGCCTGTTGGAGTGTTTCAGTACCGAGCAGAGCAGGAGATTTTGTGGCAAGCAGCTGGCCACAAGCCTCATCTCACACCTTACCCCAAGGCAGACACTGCAGTAACCCTGGATAGCATTAAGCCAAGCTGGGAATGCTGTTTCCACATGATTTTACATAATACTTGCACTTAGCCTGCATTGTAATAAAGTGTGAACTTAGAGTATCTGTTCCAGACACCTACCTGTTCTAAGCAGATTGATTCAAAACAAACTGAAAACAGGCCCTCTTATCTCAGAGTGCCCATGCAAGACCTTCTTTTGAAAGAACACCACACACAAAGATCATAAAATGCTTAAGGTTGGAAGGGACCTTTAGAGGTCCCTTCCCTTATTTTACTGAGTATTCCAGCAAGGTGACCAAGACATCCTGCTCCTCCCATGATGAGGAGCAGCCAGGGCCACCTGTGCTGCTGCATGGGCATTTCCAGCTTCCCTGCACCTCAACTGCAAGTGCTTCATCTTCATTCCTGCAAATGACTTCTGACACAACAGATAGACCTGATTGTTTCACTGCATCATCCCACCTTGTGTTCAGTTATGACCACAACTATTTGTCAGCTAAGTCTTGCAAGAACTGATGCACTGCCTTTGAGAAAAACAAAGCAAAAAATAAGTAGAAAACCACATGTTTGAGAATTACAGGAAAAAAAATGCAAAATGCAGAATCCTAATGCAGGAGCAAACAAGGGTCAAATGAAACCCAGCTGATAGTAAGATGGGGAGAAAAGAGGAAACGCACCAAAAAGCTGCACTCTAAATTAAGCACATTAAGAGATAGCAAACACCAATCTACACAACAGACATCCCAGATGCACTGCCCATAAAAATAATTAATAAGGGAACAGTATGTGTACAGAAGAAATGTTAAACCCAAGGGATACTGTTAGAAAGAGATATGAAGCTCAGGGCTGATCTACAGCATGCATGGGATAGGCCTGCATGGGCCTAAGAGGCCTCCCCTGTGGTATATTATCTGGAAACCATTTGTAAAGGGAAGATACATTATTCAACCCCCCTCCCCAGGAGAACCATGCTTTAAGAATATGTATTTCCATGATACTTTCTAAAAGCAATAAAGGAGCTGTCACCGTGGGTGATTTTCAGCTCTGCTTAAAAGCCATTGCCCAGAGAGGAGGGAGGTCCTGTCATGGCACGGAGGAAGGAAGATCTCCTGGAGAACCGGGATGCTGCTCCTATTTCCTCCGCAAAAAGGAGCAACACAGGATAGCTGCAGGATGCCCCATTTAACTGCCAGCTTCATCCACCTGCAGCAGCTACCGATTTTATTTTTTAAAGCATTTTTGCCCGCAGTCCACTTGAAAAATGTGGCATTTGAACCAAGCAAAAAGGGGGGAAATTCTCCAACCACAGTGGAAGCCTCATAAAATCCCAGTCAGCTCCCAGTGTCCAACACCTGCTTTGCCAAGTTTTATCACCAAATTAAGCCATGTGGCATCACACTCCACACCTCTGCCTTATCCTGCTCGTCATCCCACCCTTTTCCCCTCAAAAAAATGCAGGGAAGAAAGGCTGAAAATGCAGCCTCAAGGAAGCCAGCTCACATCCAGAGCATTTTCATTAAAGGGGAATTATCCAGGTGTGCTCAGATGCAAGCTATATGGTGATTAGACCTTCAGTGCCTCAGAAAATGACAGGTTAAGGGACGAATTATATTTCTTCCCAGAACTTCTTTAGAATGAAGTAGAAGGAAAAATTCTTTTCTGGAGAAAAAAAAATATTAACAAGGTGCCAAAGGAGCAAAGCAGGGGGGTTCTTGAGAACGTGGCTTAAGCAGAGTCTCAGAGCCATGAGGGCCAGCAAGGAACCACTCGGGTGATTTTCCAGGACAAGGCAGATTAAGGTGGTTTAGGAACATGCAAGGAACCTCAAGGCATTTCCAGGGGACTCTGCCCAGATTTTTAAATGCCTAGTTTTACCAGGAGTGCTGTTAAGTGTGGAAATGCAAAGTCCGGTTTTACACAGGTTAGTATCTCCAGGGAGAACTACCTGGTGTCAACCAGAGCAAAAAAATATGTCTGCTTTTCCCCCATTGAGCTTCTAGAAGTTTTGCTTCTGAAATTATGGGATTAGGTAGTCAAAAGCTGCCTAGTATTACATATGATATATGATATGATATATTGAACCTCATGAGGTTCAATAAGGACAAGTGCAGGGTCCTTCACCTGGGGAGGAATAACCCCAGGCACCAGTACAGATTAGGGGTCGACCTGCTAGAGAGCAGTTCCACGGAGAGGGACCTGGGAGTCCTGGTTGACACTAAGTTAACCATGAGTCAGCAGTGTGCCCTC
>VZSG01000192.1:332477-387225 GCA_013398315.1 Nothoprocta pentlandii | reverse complement strand
AGCAGGAAGGTTGGACTAGATGATCTCTAGAGGTCCCTTCCAACCTTAAATATTCTGTGATTCTGTGATATTCTCTATTTTGTCTTATTTGATTGAAGGAGCCAATTAGACAGCCAGCTCATGGGACACAGATGGAAATCACGCAGCTATACCCACTTTAAGAAACACAACCTAAACCTAAATCAGATTAAGAATCTGCCCTGGAAGGTACCTGGTTGTCCATTTTCATAGGTACTCAGGCAATACTCTTAATACTTCCAAGTGATTAACAGCTGCATCCCCATCTAGGTGTTCTTAAGTCAGAAGTTAAGATTTGTAACTTTGGCCCCTTTTAAGAGGATTTGGCACATCAATAACTTGGAGAATCTGGGCACTCTCACTTGCCTTTAAAACTGCACTGTTAAAAACCATTGCAGCGCTTTCTGCCTTCCAGGGAGGCCTGGTCTTCAGCTTCAGAAAATTTTCCCTTTTAAAAAGAAATTAAAACTCACCTTTAAGCATCTTGCAGGATCATCTCATACACAGAAACACTATTCCTATTATTTCATTTTAGGACTGTGAATTCATCATTCCCTTCTGCTGACACCTCGTCACCTGCCTAAAGGAGGTGACAGAACGAGATGCTTCTTCTCGACCTGCCAAGACACTTTCCAGAGACTTCTGGGAGAGGCAGGAATAACAAGACCAGTTCATCTGGTGCAAGATGACAAAACTGGGGTGAAGTCTGTGAACCTGAGGTTTATCCCAGCCGCCAGGCTTTATGTGAACACAGAAGTGCCATTCAGCACTTGGAGGCATTCTCACCTGTATGGACATCATTGCTGGTGACAGGAGGGGAGCTCATCTGAGCACACCAGACTGGGTGGCAAATGAAGCCTGAGTGAAGACAACCATCATCAGACATGCAGGAAAATGACAGCTTGTCCCAAACGCAAACACAACTGGCTTAATGGGAGGCAAGGCACTTAATTCAGAGTGACAGGGGGAAAGGAAACCAAGCCACAGGGCTGCATACCGAGAGGCAGGGACAAAAAAGACCAAGGGAGCCAAATCACACTGAGCAGATCACGTTACCTGAAGGATGGATTGGTTTAGACACTTGCATCTTCACAGAGATGGGCTGTCAATGCTTGAGGCTCAGATCCTGCTGCCCTCCTACTTCAAGGGGGAATATGTCAGGATACCATTAGACAACTTGGGATGCAGTGGAAGCAGGGAGCACTAGGAATGGTTTCAGCAATGCTGGATGGGCAGAGAGAAGGACAACAGCAGCTTCTACATGAGCTTCCAAAGCCTGTTTTTCATTTACAAATGGTTTTGTGTTCCTACGCTCACACAATTCAACGGAGAGGGATTCCTGCAGGTTGGGTGTAGCAGGACAAGGTCAAGTCCAGTTTTGTGTGCATCAGTACTTGGAGTCAGGGAGCATGAGGTGACTCAGAGACACAGAAAATTGGCACAACATGCCCAAGTTGTCCACCAGAGGAGAGTCCCATGCACCAAGTATGAGAGCAGAGTCTCATTTCAGATGCACTCGCCCAAGGCAGCCAAGCCCAAGCACATGCAGCCTTAGTACAATTCATGCCTCTAAAACCAAGATCCCTCATAGGCCCCTCAAACCAACTCACTGCAGAAGCAGAAACAGAGCAAGTAGACAGCTAAATCCAAATCTAAACCCAAAAGCTTCAACATGCACATAGAGGAATATACATTTGCTATGAGAAATATCCTATGGAAGTTTGGAGCTGCCAGTTGCCTCATTTAAAGAGCAGGATTGAAGGTTTGTTCTTTCACCAAAAAAAAGCAGTAATTGAGTAAAGAGGCAGTCAGTGACTTAATGGAGAGACAAGATTTTTACCCCCCCTCCCCCCACACACACACACCTTATAGCTGGCACTTCATCTATACCTTGTTTGGCCAGGGTACCCTGAGCACCCTTGTTAGCAAGCAGAAAACTCTGCTGAGCAGAACACCTGACCTCCTATCAGGACAAGGTTAATGACACAGGAGATGATTTTCCTGAAGGTTTCCACATGGCTCTCAGCCTAACTCTTCACTTCTTTGCATACACACAAGCACTTCCCATGAACACATCTGTTAGAGAGGTGTCAACCACAAAAACAGAAGGGGATGATGCATTTTATGGGTCCATTTTAGCTCAAACATGGATCCATGTCTACATGTTGTCCTCCTAGATTAAAACTGGTATGAAGTTACACAGGTGGTGGGTGGCAGGTGTTATATGAGTAAAGAGCTTTTCTTTCACTGGAACCCGAGTTTCTCTCTTCCCTGTGATTACTGGTCTGAGCAATTACACATTGAGCTTTCCATTAATTATCTGCATTTACTTTGGCAAGGAAGGCTGTACCACATCTCCAGGGCTTTTGGTATCCCTATCAACCCTGAAAAGAACACAGGAATGCACAGCACTCACCTCCCTCCCTGTATAACCCCCAGAAAAGCAAAACAAGGCTTCCTTCAAAAAGCCTCTGTGAAAATTGATGCTGGTTTTCGTTAAGTTACTTCACAGTCATCCTCTGAGGGCAACAGGTGCATTGGGCAGCTCCAGTATCTTTATACAAGTCCAAGAAGCTGAACCTTGGTTTAAATCAACACCTGAGTTTCACTTCAACTGCAAGCAGAAACGCGTTCCTTGCACTGGTTACCAACCAAAAGTTACTGCTTGTTTAGGGATGTGGGGAAGAAGGGATCCCTTCTATAGGCTCAACAGCTTCCTCTGATATAGCAGGGAACACGTTAGGGTCATTTCCAAAGGCACCCAAAAGACTTGGAGGAGGAATGTCCTGGATTTTGTAGGAGACGGAGGGAAAAGAGCTGCACTGTTCAAGAATAAAGAGCATAAAGTTAACATGCCTCAGGTATTAGTAACTCTTCCAAACAGCCTTTAAAGAAAAGGTGGCTTTTTGTAGAGATTTGCCCTGTGTCTAGTGTAACTCAAAGACCATTCAAGGCAAAAAAGTCAAAATTGGTGAAAGTCTGAGTATCTTTCAGAATATAGGATTCAGTTCCAGTGTTTTAGACACATGTAGCAGACAGATGGGTGGAGAACAGAAAATAGGAGCAATACCAGTTATTTGAAATGAGATGAAAACAAGTAGAATCAAAGTCTCAGGCTTCGTCCAAGTATGAAACTCCTGTAGAACAGGCAGTGTTTTCTGAAACACCACCAGAGGTGAGACTGCAGAAAAGCACTCAGCCTTCCCAGGATAAGACTACCCAAGACAGGTGAAGAAGTCTCCATTTTTTAAGCTCTACTTGCATTTGGGACATAAGCCAGTCCTAACGAGGGAAAAAAGATAGTCCCCAAGTGATCTGAGGCTCATGAACTTCAGTCTCTGCCACTAAACAAATACAAGTAGCACTTTCTACAGAGACACTGCTAGCTAGTCTGCAGTCACATATTCCTGCACCTATGGCATGACAATATAGTTGTCAGAGCTTAAATTCTTCCCCAATAATAACACTAGAAATACAGCAGCAGAAAAACACAGAAAGCTTATCTCAGCAAACTCATTTTTTGAAGCATCTGAAATCCAAATTAGCTCCACTCCATTGATTAAAAATATTGCTTACAATGATTTGCCAAAAAAGTGTGTTCTGAAATTTAAATTAGGTTAAGCATTTTGTAGCAGACTGCCATAATAATTTTTCCAAAGTAATAAAATCAGTTATCAGAATTAATGATACATAAAATTCATTTTATGATTTTACTTACATTACCTTGCTTCCCTCCCTCATCTGTCTTCAAACCAAGTCCCACAGCTTTATAACGTGCTGTTACAACATGCAATGACCCTTCCTGCAGCTAACAGGACAACAACATTCAATCCAACCATTGTTGTTTGTTCAGAGTGAAATCACAAGAAAAAAAAACACACAAAAAAAGCCCCCAAAAGTGCATAGAGACAGCCCTGCAGATCAAGCATTAACTATTGAAGGCCTGGAGGGTGGCAGATGTCATGACAAGCAAGTTTCTTTAATGCCTTAAAAATAAACTGCAGAATTAGGTACTGAACTTCCCATTGCTCTTAATAGAGTAAATGAAGTAGATGCTACTCCCAAGAGATCTTGACTGTAGCACAAGAGCCACCTTCCATATTTTACCTGACCTTTTATTTATTTATTGCAACAAAATTTTATTTTTTTGTCTGCTTTTCCAGAAAACTTCCCCTTTTAGATAGCATATAAAAGCAGACAGCTTCTTTGCTACTTAACACTCCTGCTCTTTAGTTTTACACATAAGCCAGAAGCGATGAAACCCTGAAAAACACCACAAAATAATCTGGCTGCTACAAGGTGTAACTAATGAGTAGACTTTTTCATGCGTTTGTTCTTGTAGATATTGCTTTAGCTATTTTAAATGATCCTAATTGTGAGAAAGCTCTGGGCACATGATTTCCAGAAAACAGTATCTTTTAAGAGCTCCCAGATTGGACACTCAAGATAAACGAGTGACTATAGGTTCCAGGGAGTGCCTTCAACACTGCTGACTTTTGAATGGATTTTTTTTTTTTTTTTGATTGAACTGATTGATTTTTGATTTCAGAGAATCCGGAATGGTTGAGGTTGGAGGGGACCCCTAGAGATCATGGAGTCCAGCCCCCTGCACCCGCAGGGACACCCAGAGCATGGGGCACCCGGTCATATCCGGGTGGGTTTGGGAGATCTCCAGAGCAGGAGCCTCCCTGGGCAGCCTGTGCCAGGGCTCGGGCACCTCACACCAATCAAGTTCTTCCTCACGGGCATATGGAGCTGGCTGGGCTTCAACTTGTCCCCATTGCCCCTTGTCCTATCACTGGCCACTACCGACAAGAGTTTGGTCCTGTTCTCCCTACATTCTCCCATCAGATATTTAAACATATTGATCAGATCTTGAATTAGATTTGGTTGAATTGATCAGATGTCAAAGGATGGGGGAGCGGAGCGGAGGCTGTCGCCGGGGCAGGTGGCCCGGAGGCACAAAATGGTGTCAGGAGAACCAGCCCCAGGGCCGCCCCCTGGCCTGGGAAGTGATAGAACTGGAGGAAACAGCCACAACCTGGAGAACCGAAAGTGCCACAGGAACTTGAGGAAAAATCCTATGTCAGGGACGGTGACAGAGCCCTGGAACAGGCTGCCCAGAGAGGCTGTGGAGTCTCCTTCCCTGGAGATCTTCCAAACCCGCCTGGACGCAACCTCTGCCACGTGCTCTACGTGACCCTGCGTGTGCAGGTGGTTGGACTAGATGATCTCTAGAGGTCCCTTCTAACCTCAGCCATTCTGTGATTGTGTTCATTAGCACAAATGTGCTGTTTCCTGTAAGAAAAGCAAATGTAGAAAGTGTGTATACATGAAGGGGCTATCGCAGGAGAGCATGTGAGACAAGAGCAGCCAAACCCTTGGCAATGTTCATACAGCAAAGGTGGGCAGAAAGGTCCGCTTGAAATTTTATACTGAAGGCAAGTGAATTCCAAAGTCAGATATCAAATAGACTTAAAAAAAAAAGGCAAGGTTTTTTAATACTAGAAAGTAACAGTTAGAAAACCCTAGCATGAATGCAAGGAGTAACTGCTATATCTTCCGTTGTAAACTAAGATGGCACGTCCTGTAGGTAGTTAAAATTTTCATCTGTAAAAAGTTCACAATGAACCTTGATTTTGTACACCTGGAAGTATGTTTTACCGGATAACCTGCACATTTCTTGCCGTTCACATATGTTGAGGATGACCATCTCCAAACTATTTCTTCCTAGCAAGCAGCAGATTGCTTCATGTGCAATTTGTGTTTAAATATGTGAAATAAAACCACAAAGGCAAAATAAACTGTTTTTCAACCATTCCAGAGCAGTGGGACTATGAACATTTGATGCAAGCAGTGACTATAACAGCAAACTAAAAGGCAGGATTCTTATCCACCTGAATTCCTTACACCTGCCTGCCACAATAAATACTTAAAAAGGGCTTTGGCAATGGGAGAGCTGACCTAAATTTTTTGTCAGTTTGACAGGTTTTCTTTAAAGTTCAGAACAAGATGAGACTGATGTCGTTCTGCTAGGTACGCTACAGTGCTGATATTTCAATACAGCCACTTCTGCACAGCAACTGCAGTATGACTACAGGGCTGTAGCCTAAAGGAGGAGAGACACTTAATAAATCATACGGTAAAGATACGGAGAGAAGAAAAAAATATTCTTTGTTTTCTGCGAAAGAGGGCTGAAGAATGAGTCTGGATGAGATGATAAGCAGATAGGGAATCTGCAATTCTGGCTACTTGAGACTGCCCGAGGCAAGTAGGGATTCACACATGCGTTTTATACCATCTCACAAAGGGCTCATTGAGTTTGGTAGGAGTTAAGGTGCAGTAGATCAAAGCTTACTCATCTTCCTAATCTAGTTCTGGTTCCACTCAGAGCATTTCTGAGACCTTCCAACTCTTTAAACCCTAATGCGCTCGCATTTTGAACTAATGCAGAGCAGAAAAAGGCCATATATCAAGCTGGAAAAACACACATACTGCATGTGCATTTGTATTCATTTCCCAGACTATCTCTATTTCCTTTCACCCTGCGAAGGCTTAATGGTTTCACCATGAATATTTGTCCATTCACATGCAGATTTAGTATGCAGATAAAATATGACAGAATTTTCCACAAAGAAGAGATTATATTTTATGCTGTGACATTTCTATTCTTCTCTTCCTGGAGTGTTAGTAGCCTTTAAAAGATACAATAGATAAATTTAATACAAACACTTTTGTTTCAGAGGGGAAATGTTGCTGCATCTTTAAAAGTGAAGGGAAAATATTAAGATAACAAACAAAATAATTAATAACACTTAGTCTTTATAAACCATCTTTCATTTGAGTGTGGTTGCAAGCAGTTGCTGAGCCTCACAACAACAATATGGTTGCATGGCTTGCTTTTTCACGGGGGTAATCTTTGCCTAAACAGGGCACGATGGGAGGTTGATACCCACAAAAACCCTGTATTTTGGGGCAGATGGGAGAGAGAGAAGCTCACAGAAAAGCTCAGAAGGAATTAGCCCAAGAGCCGGGGAGCCAGGCACTGCTGAAGCACAGGCATTTGCAATGAAATGTGAATTGCTGGTGTTTCTGGGATGGTAGGGCAGTCACGCAGGCCCTGGTTTGCTTCTGCATATTCTAGTTGAATCTTTTCTTTTTGGATTCAACATTTGTGATCTTGTGTGTGTGTTATCTCCTAGTAAATACAGCTGCTTGCCAAGCTGGTCTGTTTAGGTGTACACACTTCATTGTAAGGTCCTGCAATGGTGGACCTGATGGTAGGCTGTCACCTTCACCAGATGTGCCAGCAGTGACAGCAGAGTGGTCACAGCCAGACCTCCCTGTCACCAGAAGCAAACTGGATTCACGGAAGAATCCTAGGAGGCCAAGGCTGGGATGAGCTCCGGGACTGGAGGTGCAGGAGTGGGGTCTCCACCCCTGCAACCAAGGAGCACAGAAAAAGAGGGAGCTGAAGCCCTGAGTGTCTCCAGACACTGCATGCTCTGTCTGAGGGGTTTTGCATTCTTGCAGCTCTCGGGATCTGGCCCAGATGATCTGATCTGTTTGGATGCAGCTGCATCGCCTGGAGACTGCAAATATAACTTCCTGGCATTGTCCCGTATGGCTACAGCCCGTGGGGGGTTGGTTTTGAAGTTTATTTCTTGGCCATGGCAGATTTGCATATGTTAATAATTCATTTGCAGCAGATAAAGGAACATCCTGCAAAATATGGCTGTGCTCTTCTGGCCACCAACTTTCGGCAGTCCTTCGGCTTCCAAGATGCACCCGCTTGGAAGCTGCATGAAATTCATTGCAATTCCCCCGGCTCCCCCTGCTGCAAGCAGAGCTTGCAAGTCACATCCTCGCTAGCAGCCACGAAAATGTGGGAAAAACGTGGGGCCCAGAAAAGCCTCTCTGCACAATACAGGTGACAGCATCAACAGCGCTTTGAAAGGAATAATGATGACTTGTATTTCATTTCAGGCCCTGACTCCTTTGTGGGCATGCTGCATCCTCATCCTTACTAGGATTTCACAAGATCTTCCTTGGCGCTCTCAGGATTTTCATGAAATTTAGAGTACCTTCCATATATTTGTACATTTCAGCCACCAGTCGAATCCACTTGAGGTTAAGTAGTAAAGCAAAGTTATTGGCAGTGATAGACAGCAAACACAACACTGCACTAGACATAAAGTTTCCCATTCCACACGTGGGAGCATGTGCAAGCTGGAAGGAACCACTAAAAAGAGCCCAGCAGGTCAGGGCAATGCCCAGGTCCCATGGAAATCCATGTAAAGTGACCTCCTGCTTTTTGTGCACATCACTGAGAATGGTCGGTTAATGAGACTTGGCTGGAATAATGAAAGTTGGTGTATTTCCCAGCTTGCTTGTAATTATATGCCCTTATTATGAATAGATATGGAATTAAAATGTGTCTAATCACAGGTCCGTTACCAAGACAAAGTGTATTTTCTCCTATTGTCTTTCTGAGCATTTAGTGTTTTTTTTATGGGTTGGCTATAGTTTATTCCCACTTAGCAAAGGGTTCAATTAGCAGGTCAATGAGAACAGAGCTAATGGATGTCAGTACAACCCTACCTATTACAGCAATGACAAGTGGGCTCCATGCTGAGGAGCAAAACTTCAGCTGAACTTAGCACCTTCCAGCAGAATAAGCTCCATTAGGGGCTTTAATTATTTTTAAGGAGCCGTGTGATGAATTTCTAATCCATCACTCACATGATTTGATGCTTGCAATGGGGTGCAGTATTTACTGCCATGCTATTCTGTTTCTGATACCACCTATGTAATGAGACAGAAAGTCTTGTGCCTGCCTGTAAACCCTGGAGAACTTTATAATGTATTTATATGAGTTGTCCTGCATATCCAAAACCCATCCTATAAGAAACTGTAAGAGTCCTGGTAGAAACAGTGCACATCAATCGTCACTGATGTCACAACATGAGGATGTTGAAATTTAGGTCTAGCAGTCTCGTGCATCCATGGGAAAAGAAGGGATTAGTTACACCTCAGACTTGCTCCAAGAACTGCCCTAAATCTGTTCAGAAACCCACTTTTTTTCTAGGTGTCCACTGAAAATCATTTCCAGTTTTGCTTTCTGTGTACTCACAATGAACTGCTTGCTTGTTGATCTACCATGATTATACATGAAAAAAACTGCTGACAGATAATGTTTATTATCAGGTACAGGCGAGAGAACTGTAGCTTCTTCTGTGGACAGTTTACCAATGAGGAAAAAAATAGATTTTGGTGATGAATTATTTGCCACTGTTAGTAGTATGTTGTAGTACTTGGTCCAGTCAGCTTAAGCTGGAAGTACATGAGTTAGGTTAGGCAGGAAATCAGGTTGGGCTTTCAAATTAAAATATCAGAAGAAAGTACTGAAATGCCATGGAAAATTATGGGAATTAGATGCTTTGAAAATCACAAGCTTGGCTGCCTTGTCAGAAAAGCTGACCACTACCACTGAGCTTTATACATCAGCAAAAATAGCTGTATCACACTTTCTTGCACAGTAGGAAACATTATTACCCTCACACGGCAGTGAATTGTGAAGAAGATGATGATGTTTCTTACACACAACATGTAATGCTAGTTAAAGCAAGGTGCTAATTTTCCTTTAGTTAATAACATTCCCACTGCCTTGAATAGTGGAGGGATCACAGCATTTCCTGCTGCCAGCTTATGTAAAGTCCAAACCCAGCTCTTCAACATGCCCCAAAAGTCCAAACACAGCTCTTCAACATGGAATTTCCCCTCATAATCTGGAGGATTTTAGTAGGTGGTTATGCACTTTGCTGTCACCTTCTCTGAAAAGTCATGGTATCCCACTTGCTTCAGTATAAAGAGGAGGGAAAACTCATAGACTGCTCATTTCCAACTCTTACAGTTGAGTGTAGCTACTATTTGTTAGTGAGGTCTGTCTTAAGAAGCACTAGAAGTTCTTTCATAAAGCCAGAAAGCAGGTAAAAAGATGGTTCTTCAACCAACAGAAACCACTGGTGGTTACTGCCCAACTCAGGCAGAGCCAATAAGCACCATTTTGCAAATCTACGAATGTCCGTGCAGGGATGAAGACCAAAAGAAACAGCAGGGAAGCATCATATACATTCCTGAAAAAACTTTGCCCTTTACCTCTGGGGATGCAGCAAATAAAAGAACCTTCTAAGTCAATAATGACCTTGAGACTCTCCAGAAAAGGGCTCATCTCCTCTGTTAAGAGAACTGGGACTTTGCATTTTTTTTTTTTTTTGGTGAAAAAGTACATCAAGGAAAGATTGTATTTTAATGCATTCTGCCCCCTTCTTGAGGGCACCTCTGAAATCCTAAACGCTGTATCTGCTCAGTTCCAAGATGGTAACGATGCGCAGGTTCATGTTCTGGTTGCTAATTTCTACCACGGTTGCAGCTCACTGTGATTATGGGAGGCATGTTCCTATCCTCTAGACACGCTTCTGCCGTATACCCAACGTCAGCAACGCAGCACGTCAACATTAGTTCCATATCCTGCTTCACTGAGTCAGGAAGCTTCCATTTCCGAATACGCCACCCCTTGCATGCAAAGAGCAGAGCTGGGAATCTAATTTATTACAGAGATGTTAACTAGACCCTGACATTAACCTGGAAAAAGTGTCGTCTTCGCTCTTTCCACACCAGGAGGTACTATATGCTCAGAGACAATGTTTCCTATATGAAATTTAATGCAAAGAATTTGGCAGTGCTGATGCTGCAAAGAACGTTTGCATGTATTTAGGGTCAGTAATGAGGTAGCCAGACTTTCAGAAGCTACTGAATTACCATATTACTCAATTACCATCCTGGTGGTGGACCTTTTCAGGAGGTTTTTCAGCTAGAGAGGAGCTGGAAGGTCAGATGCTTCAGTTATCCCTTTGCACAGGCACTAGCTTGGACCTGCTTTCCAAGGACCTCTTTCAAAATAAATGTGGGCCTCAAACCGGGCAGCTTTTCCCTGAAATTTACTGCAATCCAGGATAAATTATTTGTCAGCATCTCCTTAAGGCTGATAGAGTTCAATGGAGCTGCTTAAAATAAAGCCTAGACTTTCGTATATCCTCCTGAAAAGGGAGAGACCATCTCCTCCTTCTTCTCTGTCCTCTCTCTCCTCACCTCCAGATCTTTCTCTCATTTTACTTCATTTTTTTCTCATAAAACTTCATTTTAATGAAGTTGTGGCATCTTTTTTCCTTTTTTTTTTTCTTTCTCTCCAGTTCTTTTAAACTGGGGCATCATTTTGTGAATTGCTACCTTTGCATGTATAACATGAAAGAGTGTCAGAGGAGTTGCTTACTGAACAGGACAGGTTGTGCTGCGCACCAAAATTTCAAACCACAGTTATTACTCAGAAATTCACACTTAAAAACCTGATTGTCTTGATTACCTGAAAACTGATTATCGCTGATACCAGTTATTAAACTGATACAAAAATCAAAATAATGGCGAATAAATTACAGAAGTTATTAACCCCTACAGCCTGCAAGCCAGAGGGAGGCTCATATCTGGTGCCCGTGTCAGTAAGTGCAGTAGAGCAAAAGCTTTAAGAAATACACACTCCCATCACACGTAAGCTCACATGGCAAAAAAAGAGCAGGATTTAAGACACCAGCAAGACTCTCGGACGTTCTCCAGTTTCCTTTAAAGCCTGAGAAGAGATTGTGATGTGTAAATGCTAAATTTGCTGTGTCCATTTTCTTAGTTCATTTGCCTACCAACTCGTGTTTACACAGAGTGCATGTTGAGTGCCCTGGGGACTTTTCTGACCTACTTAGTAAAAAGCAGTGCTGAGCGGCTGATTTCCTTAAATGAATCCAGACAACTTCTCAGGTTAAATGTTGCTTGTTTTGTTTTGCAGATAAAAAGACAAGGCAGAAAGTAGACCGTGATGACAACTTTCTTTCTTTTTTTTTTCCCCTTTTTCTTTAAGGCATGACAATTCAGAAATGGTCAGCAACACAAAGTCCAGCTTCCACACATGTACAGGCAGCCTAACTCCCTCGGGCGACCGTATCTGCAAGAAACGTCACCTTTCCATCCTTCTCCCTCATCACAGCCTCCCTATGCAGGGTACATTCATACATAGCTGGCAGCAGCTGTGACAGAAATAGCCAATCAACGCTGTCCAGATGCTCAGAAAACAGCATTATGAGGAGCACGGGTCATTCTCCTGCACAAGACACATATGCTCTTTTCTAGCAAGCAATCTAAGCCACGTTGTGTCTTTTTTTGACCAACGCTGCAAGCCAAAGGTCAAGGAAGAAAGGAGTCCTGTTCCACTTTCACAACGACGTAGAAGAAACCCAGCTTCATGACTCTTTGATTAGCAAGAATGGATTCGTGCATTACTCCCATTTAGTAGTCGTACATAATCAAAGAGAAAGTCTGGAGATTTTGTAGGTTGCCGATCACAGGAAGCCATGTGCAAAACAAGTCACAGTTGACTGTTTTGGTCCTCTGCTGATGTTAACCTGTACAGCTCCACTGAGTGCAGTGGAAAGAACCTGGGCCAAATGTGGAAGTTTGGGGGTTTTTTTTCCTTATTTCCCACATTAGGCGTCATTAGGTATCAATTAGGTATGATGCTTCTGACCAGTGACTCAACTGCAGGGTTCCCAACTCAGTCCCTCACCTGCAGTATGCCAGAATTCACTTCTTTTATGGCTCATCAACTGACAAGAAATCAAAAGAATAAACAATAACATGAGGTAATGCTTAGACATCTTTTCCATAAATCATTTTGCTGAAATGTGGAATCATTCACTGCAGAATTTGCTTCAAACCTTGCATGTAAAAACACCCGCAATTCCTGGTCAATTGTGCCTAGACAGAGGTCCTCATCCAAGGAATGGAACGAGGAGGGCTTGAATTAACTAAACAATAAATCCATATCAGTGTCATCTGTTATTTAAATTACAGCATTTTAACAGTGAATGTAAAGGTCATTAAAAGATTCTGAAAAGTGCCTTTGAAAATATAGTATAAATTAGTGTCAAGTCAAAGAATGGTGTGTCCTGTTGTCCACTTTCCTTCAGATGCAGATGCAGGACAAATACCATGTCCTCAAGTGAGGTCCCATCAGGCATAATAATCTACCAGGAACGACATGCAAGCCTCACCAAACTCTACAATTATCTTCATTGTAAAATTAACTTCAATACCTTAACATTTCAAACAATACTCTAGGAATTTCATTTTCCTTCTCGCCTTGATTTTAACCCACTTCAGATGTTTTTATAACTTTTCGTCATGTCTTTTTCCAACTGTTAATTCACAGCCATGACCACTAGAACATTGTTTTTGTTGTTTTAAGGAAGCCCAATGCGTTGCAGGCCCAGGAATGGGAGTTGTAAAGAAAAAATCACTAGCAAAAACTGTGACAGCAGCACCACGTCTATAGTAAGGCAAGAGCTGATGAAACTGAAACGCTTCACAGACACCAAAATCAAGTACAATCACACAGAAATACATAATTACAGTCATTAAATAAGATGCAGTCAATTTTCACAAGCTTTTCTGTGTTCTCTCTGGGGAAAGGTACTTGGGGAGGGTGGAAAAGGTATCACGCCAAACTCACAAAAACCGTGAGCGAGTTTCTGATTTGATGTTTTCTTGCTAAGTTATGAATTGCTGCAATTTTGTGAAGGAAAAACTGAGAGACCTAAACTAGATATCCAAAGAATTCAATTCGATTGGATGATAATCAGCACGTTTCCTACAATGATCAACCGCTATTTAGTCTCCAGCACAAAGGTTGATTTATGCTTAGCTTTTCTGAAGCAGCAGCTGCAAATGCCCATTTGTTTTTTTGAATGGATAAAAAGTCTTATATGAAAAGGTTTCATCATCCCCAAAATGGTGTCCTCTCCCCACTACTATATGGATATTTTTTATCAAGCTGTAACACTGATTTTCTTTGTTATGTCTGGGAAAATGTGTTTGGGGCAGACAGGAAAGGGAAGAGGTAATTTTGTCAAGAAAGAAAAACAAACATTTTTAAATTGTTTCAGAGACTACGTGCAGAAATTTTGCGTTCCAAGCCAGCCCATCAAACTAAATGTCCATCTAGACATTACTGATGTGTGCATCTTCCCCTTCATCTAATTTTCAACAATCCTTTCTTTGCTTTTCAGATCCCTCAAGTCTGTGTTTCCAGACAGTATGTTTTCAGAGAACAAAGTACAAATGTTTCAAGTCAGTCTAGTTGAGAGAAGTTTGTTTTCCAGCTGGTGCTTTCTTCCTCCTTGAACATAAGCATGAAAAAAACACTTTCTCCTAGAAAGATATTTTAAAAAGTGTATTTTATTAGCTCAACGGCTTTACCTTTGGCTTGAAGTCTTGTTTTTGGTATGGTACTAGGAATATTTTGGCCAAACTGATCTAAAGAAGTAGCTAGAGCAAGACCTGAAAAAAAAAAAAAAAAAAAAAAGTCCTGTTTTAGGTTTAAAGAAAATAAATAAATTAAAACATGTGCCTGAAATACCACTCCCCACAGTGAAAGAGGCAGACACCAATAATAACACTGCAACATGCAAGAGACTATATGATGATAGCCAAGCTCTATGGGAGACCAAACTTGCAGTATTTTGGGAGGATAAAATCACTGTATTTGATGTACAAATAATCAGTCCTTGCCATTCCTCCTGACAGCAGTAGTGAAAAGTTGTCACCAACAAGCTGTTTCTTCTCACTCTTTATGTTCCCCATTTAAATGCCTTCCCCACCCCACTTCGAAATTATCCAACCCTCTACAGATTAATTTAAGAGAAGTGGGAAATTAAGAGCTTGAAAGAGATTTGTGTTAGATAGAAGTGTGTCAAGTGACAAAATGCTGAGCAGCAAGGGACAAGACACAGAAAAGGAGAAAAAGTGGCAGAAGGCAGCAAAAGCTAGAGGAAAAAAGTATGAAATTCTTATCATAGAAGCTCCCTTTCCAGCAGAGAAATTAGGGAAATTAGCTTGGGAATCAGGCACCTGTAAGACTAGGATAAAAGGGTGCATCCAGGTGTTCTAAGAGCTTGTAATTAGGCATCAAATAAATGAGGTAGTAGCGAGTGTGACTGAGTTCTAGTTAAGGGGATTTATCTGCTGGAGACTGCATTTTCTGCTACTAAGGTTTGGGGGAAAGAGGGGAAAAGTGGAAGGGAGTGGTGAGAACTGTGAAGTATGAGGTTTTTGCTTATTGCTTTGTGTTGAGTGTTGGTAGAAGTATAAAGGAAATATGCAGTATATGGCTCTCCTTTTGGCTATGAAGATAAGTATGGGGCTAAAAGACTGTGCCCTCTAAATGGAGAAGCTTCAGGCATCTGAAAGGAGATTAAAGTGGGCAGGTAGCAAGAGACTAAATGGTATTGGGAAAGGTTGGTGGCTAGTGCCTTGTGTACATAACAAATAACTAGAATGGAGGAAAAAGAAAAATATCATGCAGGGATCTCAGTATTGACTTCAGATATGGAGAAAAGGGGATTTTGTTTTTCTTGGGAGGCACTAAATAGCTCTCAGTGGTAGCAACTGATCTGTTCAACAGGTGTTGATGGTTCTTAATACATTCCATTTATCTGTTTGCTGTATTCCTGTTTAAATTCCAATAAAAGCACTGGTATCTCATGACTCCTGTTGAGGTGTCTTAACTATATATTCCATAGTGCTGTAGCACTGATAGCTCTTGAAATAAACCTTATCAAGCTCATTGCTTGTCTTGCCAAAACCCAAACTTAAAGCTGGGAGGTGGTGGATGAAGCTGGTGCTGCTGCAGCAACTCCTAAGACAAAGTGATGGGGAAGGGGCTTTGGGATGCCATGACTAAGCTAAGCTTAGAAGAAGAAAATATTGAATAAAGGACAGTGAGGTGGTTCAGGGGATTTCTTTTGTGGATATATATGGGTGGTGGCACCCATAGCTCTTTTCTAAGAACAGGCAGGTGGGACTGATCCCCCTGGCAGGAAAAAGGAGGGAGCTTGGCTCTACAGCCTGCAGTTATACAGCTTAATATGACCTTCCTGAGGAAGTATGTTTTTTCCCTAGGAAATATCAGTCTTCTATGCTGGTTTTGGCCATATATATGTAGAAGAAAAATGAAATCATACAAAATGTGTGGTGATGGGAAATAAGCAGTCAGTGCTTTGACAATGCTTGATGGTCCAGCCCAATGAGTCCTTTTAATTCTGTTGAAGTTTATAGAATAATTATCTGATAATTGCCTTCAGGGTCAGGTACTTTGTGGCAAATGAAACCTCAGCAGGGGCTATAGGCCAGGAATTGCTTCACTCAACATGTCCTGAGCTGCCAAGAATTGACTGACCTGGAGTTCATCATGACTTTTATACCAGGAGAGGGCAAATAGATAATGAAAATGACCAGCAATTGCCTTCACTTTCTTTAGAGAATGTTGACTTCCGTAGATACAGAGTTCTGCTGATAGCTATGATCTCTTTGCAGACACAGCAGAGTACTTGACCAGGTGGGTAACTGCTCTGGGGTAGTGGAAAGGCTTCTAGAAGTGTGACTTGGTATCTTAGCTAGGGTTGGTTCAAAAGACACTTTTCTGGGAGTGTTTGAGTTCTTTTATCTCCTAAGAACAACTAGATAAGAAGAGCAAAGGCTTGACCATCCTGGTGAGGAGGAGTGTCTATAGCTGTGTCTGTCCAGTGGTAATGGACAGCAAAAACACTCCTTTTCTCCAATAACTTGAGATTCTGTTGTGTCTCTTTCTTGTTTGTTTTTTTTATCTGCCTTTAAGACAGGCTTTCTGCTCTTAGAATTGTGTGTGTATTTTGTTCCCTTATACAAAGCTTGCTTTCTAAGCTCTAAACTCTCTTCTTAACCTATCTTCTGTGTCACTAAACAAGTTTGAAAACTTGTTTAATATTCCTGTTTTTTTCCCCCCTCTTAGCTACATAAATACACTAAGCTATTGGTGGATTGCAGTTGTAGAGTATGTGGAGCCCTTATTACCATCCCTTCTTGATGTCTCAATGTGCAAGCAAAGCAAAAGCATGAAGCGGAGAACTGGAGAGTCTAGTGTTATTCCATCACTATGTATAACCTTATATTCATATGTCCTTAAGAAGACATATAAAGTTATCTATGTGTGTAAGTATTCCCTTCACCCCTGTGGTGTTCTGTGGGCTGTCGATCACTCTGCAGACTTCAGATGTTTTGAACAGCATCTGTATAGGGCTGTATTGACACCCTCGCTCATTGCAATGTTTTGTCTAGTTTGCAAAGCAAAGAAGTAATGAGATTTTAGTTGTGCTTGGCCAAATGATAGTTTGGAGTCTAGAGAACCAGACAGCCAGTCTAAGACTTAGAAGCTCAACTAGTCTCTTAGAAGCTCAGAAGTCTTAAATTCCAGAGATATCTGCTGTGCATCAACAATTGTATGAGATTAAACCAGCTACTGAGCTATTACACACCAATTCCACCTGGGGACCTGACCATATCTGGCCTGGGGAATGAGCCAGGTGTCACAGCCCTCTATTCTTCAGCCTGTGATTTGAAGCTTGGTGCTTAAGTGTTTTGCACCATTCATCTGTCACCCTTCCCTGAGGCTCAAACTGCTGAGGTTTCACAAAAAAGGTGTAAGTGTGGGTAAAGAAACACATGGATCTTGTCAGTGCACCTCTGGTTTTAAGCAGCCCATCCACTTTTAAGCAGCTTTTGTCCCTAGCCAAGGTGACAGGGTTGACATAGCTAAGCTATTTGCATTAAACCTAAATTAAAAACCTAAAAATTAAAAACCTAAATTAAAATTAAAAACCTAAAAATTATATAGATTTTAAATCACCTAAAAAAATAGATTTTAACTGAGAACTTGATAATCATTAGGAGCAACCAAGGACTGAGTTGTGGTTGATGTTCAGAAGACTTTTTGGCATAAGTCAGCCCTGTTTTCCCTAGTGCTGATCTGTTTAGCCTTCCTTTGATAGAAAAGCTGTCCTTTTTCCTTGCTGTTCCAGCATTGCGAAGCTATTAAAACCAGCTGATGTACAGTAACCCACCCAGCCACCTGCACAATAAAAAGAGGGAATATGCAACAGACTTGCAGCACCCTGATTTAAATCCTAGTGCTCTTTGTTCTGGAGCTCATGTACACTTAACCTGTGCTCAAAATAGGGTTTTCTTGTTGTTTTTATTTACATGACACTAAAACTTTGTTTTAAACTCTAGTGACAACGTGTAGTCATTGAGCACAATTTTAACTAGTTTAATATTTTTGTTGATACTTGATTTTTTTGTTGTTGTTGTTTTTTATTTGGCTGCCTTTGTACCTGGAGGAACTGACAAGGCCACAAAAACTATGTTACTCCAGATTAATGTATGGGGAGAACTCCAGCATCACAGACTAAGAACTGCTCCCTTTGGGAGGAACAGAGTTCACACATGCAGGGGATTACAGAAACATTTTGTTATAACCTTGTGTTGGGCAGTGGAATAATTTGGTGTGTTCTTAAAATATAAATCCTGAGTGGATTACTTTCCCTGATTCACATGATGGTCTAGGAGACTGTTGCTGCATGACTGGCTATAGCAGGGGCCAGAAATGTGTTGAGTTTGAAGCCTGGGCTGCTTGGAAGCATCTGTGAAGTGCTTAAGTGCAGCACCCAGAGGCAGGGTTGCAGAAACCAGGGTTTCTGTCCCTGAACAGGGAACTGCTGTATAGACAAAAACAGGAATGTGGAAGACAATATAGGACTCACTTATGTCCTAAGAATAGTTCTTTTCAGCTTGGAGAAGAGGAATGAGGGGACAAGATAGCGAGGCTGGTGCCTTGTAGCAGCCGTTGTTTTCAGCTTCCCTTCACCAAGGTAGGATATTTAAAAAGATCTTTCTGCTGGATTCATGTGAAGGTGAGATGATGATTTATTTGATCTTGCTGTATGCTCACCAAACCTTGAAGGTGAACAAAAAACAGGAAAATTATATCAACTACAGCAGCAGGTGCTAAACCTTGCTCAGAGGGCTATTTTGCACATAAACCACCTAATTACAGCCCATGATTTATTTATTTATCTCTCGGGCCCCTGATAACATACCAACAGCTCTATTAGGTTGCATCATATTAGTTATGTCCCAGTTCTTGAAGAACATGAAGCCAGCTTGTAAGAAAGTCTGCTATTTAACACAGCCTGTGCATTATTGTTTATTTTGTGAGCTTTGTGGTGTTTTTTTAATTGTTTCCAAAAGGTTTAAACAAGTAAGGAGTAGAAACAGGCAGAGAACAACCTTCTGTTTTTTTGCCTGTGTGGAAAATGGTGACACTGGAATGCTAAAGACCAAATTTCCCTCTTTGAATGATATTGCAGCTCTCAGAATTGGAATACCTCTGAGGGAATGACAAAGCCCCTATATCTAAAAAAAACCAAAAATGGTGAAATCGCCATATGCCCTATTTGTTCCTCTGATGTTTTTGTGTCCCAGAAGGTTATTCCAGCTGTCCTGGCTCTTTAGTTCATTATTCCGAGTATCCAGAAATTTCACATTTTATGGATGAGATGGGGAGCCATCTGTCTAGCCTGAAAGAGCTTTACTTCTGCTCAGCATCCATAAAAGCAAAACAACTTGGCAAGGGTGACCAGCACCATGTCTAACCCCTACTTAGATCCAACGGGGCTCAAGTCCTGGCTATTTCTTTAGCTTCCATTTAGCATGGTAGATATTCTGAGGAGATGAATAAAATATAGTTGCAGCTGTTACACTTGGAGAAGACATTGGGAGAACATGGTCATATTCTCTAACCACTGGGCTGCGGCATAAACCTTTTTGAGGAAGTGGAAGACGAGCCCAGAAGAGTGTGTGCGAGGGAGAGCCTGGAACCAGCAGAAGCCAAAAGAAAACAAATCATATTAGTTTGGAAAATACCTGAATTTTGATGCAAGTCTTATCTTTTTTTAACTCATGCTGTTGCCAGTTCACTCTAAGTCTTGATGTTTTCCCCTCTGGACCTGCCTGGAGAGTGGTCTTTGTCCTAAGGTACAGTGACTTTTATTAGTACTTTTTTGGTGTCTATGTTTTTTTTGTTACTGTTTGCTTGTTTTCCTCATTTTTTTTCCCAGTATCTTTCAACAGTGGAGCTCCTAAGTGAGAGCAAGAGGCATATACTTGGTTTGGTGGATACATTAGGCTTTTTAGGTTGTCCACCCACATAGGAGAAAAAAAAAGGAGGCAAAAGCTTTCACTTGATACTTGTGGATTTAGTTGACTCTGATTTCAATTTGACTTGAGAAACCTGAAAATCCAGAGGATTTTTTTTTCACAATGCTTGTATAATGAATGATGTGGATTGCCTCTGGCCCTGGCCTTGCAACAGGGAGATTTTTGAGGTTGAGGAGCTTTGTGTGAGCATCTTGCTGTGAGGATAATTAGGAATTAGAAGTATTAGAAGTGTCCCCAGCAGCCAGCCTGTTCTTCCTCTTTCCCTGACAGGTTTGGGAAACAGAGAAGGTCAAGGCTTTGATTCCTCAGTCATGACTGGAAGGAAATCAGTGGTTGCCACTTCTTGGGCTGGTCTGTGTCTGCTGCCACCCAACTAAGATGAGCTGCATCCCCTTCTAGGTCTTCTCCCTGCTGCAGGGAGTCAGAAAGGAGCTGAGAAATCGCTGCAGAAGAAGCAAATATAGTGATGCTTGAGAGAGGAGATCTTGAAGGTCTGCAAACAGCACCCTTAGTGCTCACCTGCAGTGTGATGGGCTTTCTTGGCCTGCTGCTGACCTGATGAAGCATGAGCTGGCTCAATCTTAGGCGTTTTTAATGTTTTTTAGTATGTAACAGTTCCCAGAAAGAAATTCAGGCTAACGTACCAAGAGGACACTTGTACTTTTCATACAGCATTGTCTTTCCTAATGTCACTGCTTGTTTTGTATCCTGTCTCCCAGTAGTATCAGGTCTACCGGGCTTTGGAATACTGTTGGTGGGCAAATTTTTGGCTTGGCTCCTGTGGTTTGTTTTCTGGATGTAGTGCTAGCTCCCCTGTATAAGTATTTGTAAGTATTTTATAAGTAGGCATTTTATACCTACTGATAAAGTGTATATACTTACATGAAAATGTTTACACAGTTCTCATTTTTTCCTATTCAGTTCTAAGTAAAATTCAATTATTGTGGTAAAGAGATTTGTCTTGTTTTGCCTTTGAGACAACTCTACTGACTCCTAGTTAGCAGCTTGTAAGAAAACTATTTAAGTTATTTGCTTGCTGGAAAATGGCAAAGGGTAATGGACTCTTAAAGAACCTGAAGAAGGTACATTATTTCAGAGGCTGAATTTTGAGTACAGGAATTGACCTGACCATTTTGAGATCTGTGAATGAAATGCATATTCTGCTCACGTGCAACTTTGAATTTTGTCTTACAATGAGCTGGAACATACTGTCTGATTTTTCTAATGTAACTTCCTCCTGCTAATGCTTACCACCTGGCCCAAAGAAAAACCTGTCTAGAACTTTCCTTTTCTTGAGGAATTCAAAGACTTCCTTTTTAACATTGAGTTTTAAATGACTAGTATATAATTTAGAATTCAGAAGTAGACAAAAACTACATTTCCCTCTCTGCAATGGGCACATTTTTTTTCCTAACAGAAAATCCATCAGATGTGTCTGATCTTAAATGGTATATCCTTTTATCAAAATGACTTTGATCACTTGATCAAATGAACTCTTGCCTTTAACACTGCTGGTGCCCTTCTGTATTCAGGTTTTCCCATCTTTCTGTGCAGTGTTATCTCCCTGGATCAGAAGCCATCCTGGAGGTCACTTACATAGTAGTAATCTTGGCTGCATAGCGTAATGAATAAGGGCAGAGCCCCTTTGGGAAGTGGAATTAATATTTATTTTTTCCTAAGGGATACTTCTATGGACACGAGTTTCTCCTTTACCTAAAGGTGATGAGCCTTTTAGAGGAGTACCAGGCCCCTGCTTCCCTTTTCCATGTTGTATGTTGTGGTTGGCTTCACCCTAAGGAAGCAATTCCTGGCCAGAGCTTTTTACCTAAATTTGATACCCCTGTCCAGTCCCCTGCCTGAAGTAAGGAGTGAGCTTCAATTTGTAGCATGTGGAACTTCAACAGAGGATCCAGTGTGGAGCAACAAAGATGATTAAGGGACTGGAGCACCTATCTTGTGAGGAAAGGCTAAGTGAGCTGGGCCTGTTAGTCTGGAGAAGGCTGAAAGGGAATCTGATGACTATGAATAAGTACCTGAGGGGAGGATGTAGGAAGGACAGGGAGGACAAACTCTTCTCAGTGGTGGCTAGTGACAGGACAAGGGACAATGGGTGTAAGTTGAAACCCAGGCAGTTCCATCTCCAGGTGAGGAGGAACTTGGGCACTGTGAGGGTGCCAGAGCCCTAGCACAGGCTGCCCAGGGAGGTTGTGGAGTCTCCTTCTCTGGAGGTCTCCCAAACCCCCCTGGATGCGCTCGGATGCCCTGTGCTCTGGGTGTCCCTGCAGGATCAGGGGGCTTGGACTGGATGATCTCTAGAGGTCTCTTCCAACCTCAACCATCCTGGGATTCTGTGTGGTTTTTCCTTGGTGTAGGGTCTTCAGTAGGAAGTAAATATTGGATGGGCCCCAGACTGACTCATGTTTTCCAGATTTTGAGGCTTACTGGAAGGAGATTAGGAACTTGTTTCTTACACAGGTACATGTTTTGCAGAAAAATAACAGGAGACTTTGCGTTTGTGGATGCAGCATTGGGAATTGAGAGCTGGGAAACTTTGATTCTTGTGTCTGGCTCAGATGCCCTTGTTGCATTAGGCCCAGCAGTGGGAATTTGCTGCTGACAAAGATTTCCACCCTTCATTTTTTACTGCATCTCTGTTTTTTACACATGGTGATGCATGCTGCCTTAGAGAACACCTCTGTGTTCCTGGAAGCCCTACTACATTAGGGATCATGATGAATAATACATGTAATAAGGGTATTCTAGACTTTGTAGAGCTAAAATATTTCCATAAAAAGCCTAAGTCTTTGAAGAAAAGTCTCCAAAACTTTTTGAACTGCCTGGTACCAGAAAACGGTATAAAAACAGAGGTTTGAAAGGTACCACCTAGTGTTAAGTCTTGTGAGGCTTTGCATAAATATTGTTGAAAGAAGTCAGAGCAGTCAGGGGCTATGTCAGAGTCGCCAGCACGTGTAGAGAGGCATCAATAGCGACACCAGGGCACTCGGTGGCTGATGCAATAAAAAATATGCAGGGCCAGGCTGTTGGCAGCAGCTTATGCTGAACATTATGGGACATAGTGCAGGGAAGATGTGTATGCATGTGCAGTATCGCTGAAGAAATAAAGGAAAAGCGGTGGAGAAAAAAAGGAAGAAAAAAGGAAAAAGAGAGGGTGCCTAATCAGAGGAAAATGATTTCTGAAGTCAGCATTCCACACAGAGCTAAATCTTTCTTTTTTTCTGACTTCTGCCTAATGA
This sequence comes from Nothoprocta pentlandii, assembly GCA_013398315.1. NCBI lineage: Eukaryota > Metazoa > Chordata > Aves > Tinamiformes > Tinamidae > Nothoprocta > Nothoprocta pentlandii. The sequence continues at coordinate 363,763 of VZSG01000192.1, read as the reverse complement.
ATTTTAAATCGATAGTCCTAGTGTGCGTTTATCTATACAGTTTTCAGCAGAGGTATTTTACCTTTCAGTATTGTTGCTGAAGCCTTTGTAGCAGAAAATTGTAAATGATTTAGAAAGAAATGCATAAATACATTTTTTTTTTTTGCATAACTTTATATGGAAAAACTTGAAGATGGGGAAAAAGCTTGCTTTTTTTTTTATTTTTCCTGATAGAAAAACAGATCTGGGATGCTAAATACTTAATAGTTTAAAAATGATGCAACTTGCTAGAGGTTCTTTGGACCTTTAGTGCCCCTTCTGTGCTTTTTTTACACATGTTTCCCAGGGTAGGATTGGAGGCAAAATGAAATTATAGGCGTTTGTGCTGCATAAGCTTGTCAATGCCAGTCTGCTCACTGGTAAGTAGGTGACATCTATCAGCTCTACAAGGACCCTGGTGCACTGTGTTTTCCTGCTCCTGATACTAATTGAAAAAAAAAAAGAGTGGAGTTTTTTCCACGTAAATCAAAAAGGATCTGCAGCCAGAACAACATACACTAGAAACATACGTGTTAAGTGGCCTTTTATTGCATAGCTAATATATGCCAGGAGAAATAGGAGGCTGTGAAGCATCTACTGGGAAATCATAGGGTTCTTAAGTTGCTTGGATCAGTAACATTTTCACACAGAATCACTATAAACCCTCTCTGCAATGTTATTTTTTTCTGAACATATTTCTTGGGACTCTTGAAAGAAGTTCATGTAAAATGTCTTAGTTGGATATTTTTCTGTGTCTGTTTTCTTTCTCAGAAAGTAAATGATTAAGCATTTCTATTGACTTTTTTTTATTGCCTTTTTCCATACCAGTCCCCACCTAGTAACTTTTGAAGTTATCAGAGGTCAAGTCCCAAGTGAATGTATCTTTTATCAAGATTTTGTGAAAATATGGTCTGTGTAGCAGCTATTTGGTGCCCTCAATGAGGGAGGGAGTATGATAGTCCTCAGTTGTGGATCTATGGATACATCTTAGGTTAGACTGTTTAAAAGCAGCCTTTATTTGCTCTCCTGTTTGTGGAAGAGAGACAATTTTCTGTTTTCCTTGGTACCTTGAAGAGACTCATTTGACTGCCATCACCACAGATACTTGAGCCTTTTACAGCCTTTTTAGGAAGAAAGGAGCTGTTGCTTCACTACAAAGACAGGAGGGTTTATGTACTTGGTAGCACTATGGTTTTATGTTTGAGAGCCTTGTTAAATGTTTGAGCTGAAGAGTTTCTTTTCTGAAAGACAGAGGCAAAACAGTTCTAAATTTCAAGCTGATTCATTTGCTGTTATGATTTACCCTGTCCAAATTATAAGCAGGTTGTCCTGTGAATTGCAGTAATAGTTGTTAAAGAACCTGGCCATGTGATGTTTGTCCTCTCTCACTCTGCCTTGAAAGTTGATGGGCCTTGTTTTCCTCTACAGCACTCCAACAAAGATAATCTTGAATTTGGAGGGATTTCTTTATCTTTTGGAGGACCTCTTTGAAGTGATTCAGTTGGATTAACATATTTTGAATTTCTTTCTTCCACCTTCACTAACTAAGCTCTGTCAGGAGGAAAAATAAACAAGGTTTTTTTCTGCTTATTTATTGCTTATGTCTTCACTGTCCTTTGCAACAAAGCAATGGTACTCCTATAAATGTGAAGGGAGACATAGCAGGAATAGTAGTGTTAGTAGCAGGTACAACTAGCCCACGCTTCTCTTTCTGTCTATATTTAGAATTATTGCTTGGTGTACTAAGCTACTGTGTGCTGAGTGAGCAAGGAAATATTAAATGAGAGGGGGGAAAAAAGGTAATTTTCTGTATGGCACAGCTACCTGTATTCGTCCCCAGTCTAGTTTTCATCTTTCAAAAACTCATGCTGTTTTTCCCCGAAGAACTGCAAAACTGACTTGGGCTTTGGAGAGCATGCCTTGTATGAGAACGAAGTAACTTGAGATGTTTGTCTATCCAAGAGAAAGATAAGAGGTAACTTGATTATTGGTCTGGAAGAACCAATGTGATGGAGATTTCTGATAATAAAGGGCTCTCTAATCTGACAGAAGAGGCATAATGAGATCCAAGGCATCCTCTTGTGTTGCAGAACAGTCTTCAAGGACATAAATGTTTCTGTGCAGCAGTCTGCAGCTCAGTGGTAAATGCACCACAGACCATGTTGTATTTACTTTTCCTGGCTACTAGGTTCACTTGTGAGTGTCCTTGGCAAGGTTTATTGCAGCCCTTCTTGGATGTCACGATAACCTTGTCCTAGATCTCCTAGCTTGATTGGTTCTTTCTGTCCTTTTTTTCTGAAAAGTTCTCAGCCTTATGTACAAGATACAATATTGTCCTGTTTCCCTCTGCATGGAACAAGAGGGCATCATCTTGAGCCACCTTTGTCTTTTTAAACCATCTGTAATTTTTTTCACTGTAAAATGCCTAGTAGCTCAGCAGGGATCTGAAGATAGTCCCTCAGGAAAGTTGTTGATGTTTGGGAGCATATTCGGGGCAGAGATTGCTGGAGAGGTTCTCCTTTTACCATTTTCTAAAGAAATTTGCCTCAAAGATGTGATGGGGGGGTGCATTGTTGGTGTTGAGGAAGCAGGCTGCTTTGAGACAGGGGAGTAATGCATAAAAGGTAGATGTAGAGCAGGGTGGACTGACATCCATTGCTAGGATTGCTTTGATTAAACAAGTGTCTTAAACAGCAAAAAAAAAAAATCTTCCTTGAGCTTGCTTTGAAAGTGACTTTAAAAAGCAGGCATTTCTAGAAGCAAGAAGCAATTAGTTATCAGACTCATGGCAATTTATTATTAACCTCTGGTACCCTGGGAACACTCTTCTGCTTAGTCATGTGTGCAAGTGAAATTTTAATTTAATTTGTTTAACTTCCCTCTGTACACAGACAGTGTTTAGTAAATTTATTAGGATTCCTTTACGCTTTGCCCTCTTCATGCTAAGAAGTGATAGATTGGTTAGTCATTCTGAATAAGCAGTTTGTCAAGCCTGCGAGTCATAAAGCTAAGTGCATAAATATATTGCCTATTGTAGTAGTAAAAATAATGTATATCTAGCAAATTCTAATTAAAATATTCAAGATATTAATCACTCAATAGAAAGGTATTTATTAAATTGAAGTAATCCTTTTAAATGTGTGTGTTAAACTTGGAGAGCTAATGTGCTCTTACCTGAGAGTTGGTAAATTAAGATTTCTTTCTTTTTCAATCAACAAGTTCGTAAAAGGTGTGTCAAGTTAGTAAATTGCACATAAAAATGCATTTTGGAATATTTTACATTGTTACTTTGGAAAAATGACCTCAACGAAGTTATCAAGTAAACTGCTTCTACTGTAGTAAGGCTTTAAATTAGGTACATTTAATATTCATTCTAATGAAGTGTTAAGGGGTTTTTATAAGCTTTTCCATATGAAAATACCTGTTTCATAATTTTAGAGCAGAACTTTTCATAAGGTGGAATTCATCTTATATGTCTTTATCTGAGAAATATGTACAAATGCAGGAAGAATATATATTTTTGAGGTTTTCAGGCACAGAATACTGTGAATTTTACAATGTTCTGAGCCACATTTAGACCCAGTGTGAGTCTGGGCACTTTCTTGTTGCAGTAAGCTAGTGGAAGGTAATGAGCTTGAGCTTTAATCTTGCGATGCTTCACTTCTGTGAAGCTTTCTACAGAGAAAACTTCATTTGAAACCCAAGTTTTCATACCCTCGAGCAAATGGTTCATATAATAGTCTCGTGTTGTAAGGACAACTGGTCATAGATATCAAGTTGCCCATATGTTGGAGGGTCTGTGCAGCAATTTGCCCGCAGAATTTATGCTCCCAGTTTTTGACTCTACTCTGTGTGTCCTCAACATATGGGTAACTTGACATCTGTGACCAGTCTCGTGTTGTAAGGACAACTATTGTATGAACCATTTGCTTAAGGGCATGAAAACTTGGGTTTCAAATGAAGTTTTCTCTGTAGAAAGCTTCGCTTTTCAGAGGAGTACTTATAATGAAGTATAACCTGCACCTGATGCCTGTTTTTCTGGCTTTTGGGTGGTGATCTGTTTCACTGATGTCATGATAGTATAATGGTACTGCAAACAATTAAAGCATGTGCCACTGGAGTGCTGCTGTGTTCTGCTCATAAAGCAGGGTTCTGCTGTGGTCACGGCCATGCATTCTTAGCACATACAGAGCAGATAAATTGGGTCTTAAATCAGAGCAATACTGTCATATGCTATTTAGATGTGTCCTGCTTTCCTGCCAAAGCTGGTCCAGCAGATGTTTTCCTGCCTAGTTGGGATTCATAGATGTTTTTCTCCCATTCTCAATTCCTGAAAGAGAAGGATGGGTGGTTCTTGTATTGGTAGCCCTGAGGTTACTATTTTAGTACTAGTAATTAAATCTTGTTGCGTGTGGTTATGAGTCTTCAAAACTGCATGGAAAAACAGAGTCAACAGTGACAGGGAGCCTGTAAGGAGGAGAAATAGTAACTTCCATTTCAGGAGAATTGGGATGCTAATAGCATTGCTACTTGTTTACGCACAGAAGCAAACAACAACCTTATGAAAAGAGGATGACATTGTATATGCAGCTGATATGCCTTTATGTGCTTTGTCCTTATATAAAGGGTGCTCGCTTCTAGTCTCTGCATGTGTAAACATAAGCTTCTTCTGAGATTGTGCCCAAGCAGATTTGAGAGAACATTAGGCATGAATAAAGAAGATGCTTGTGCTGAGCTGCCTTCACAAACAATGTGATTTTTAAGTAATTTTAACCTTACAAGCATCTAACCTAAATAGAAAGAATGCAAGAAAAGTAAAACACAATAAATATTAATTCTGTAGAAGCTGAGCAAATCCTACTGAAATGGAGAGTAGGAAAGGGAACAAGTTAAAGACAACATCGTGAGCCATGGAGCAGAATATGAGGGTTACAAAACTAGTATAATCCTTTAAAATCTTGAAAACTGAATATAATGTGAGATTTAACAGTGAGGCTGTGGTTACCTAGTGGGCACTTATTCCAGCAAATACTACTATGATTCAAAATAGAGGTGTTCAGTGGCCCCAAAATGGACTTGAGTGGATCCTGAAGTCTTTCTTTGTTCAGGAACTCCTTTAGTAGTATATGCTTAACTCCTCTTGGCATTGAGTTTGGATTTAGATCCATGTGTATTCTGCAGTTGTGGCTCTAGGTATCTTTAGGCTGATTCTTGTGTTACTCTGGTATCTCCTAGATGCTTTGGAGGTTCTGTGCTGCCAAAACAGTACCATAAAGAGCTGTGTGAATTGAATTCAGTGCTATTTTCTGTTAATTTCTTAGTACCCTAGGAGACTATTAAGGTTGAACTTAAGGAAAAAGACTTATTGCAAAATGGTGGTCAGTTATAAGGACCATAGAAGGTCCTCAAGACAACTCCCTTTAAAGCAGGAGCACCTAGCTTGGGGAATCCAGCCTAAGAACTCTAGAAGGGGGTGGAATTTCCAATCGAAGTGCTAGAAGGAAAATGTTAGAAGAATATATTGAGGGGACTTGTACTGTGGCCTATCTGTGTTTAATCAACCTTGATTTGGGAGATCTGGGTCAGAAGAGCATGTGTTCCCTATAAAAGCTATCAAGAGCTAAGTCAGGGAGCAGGAGGGGTTTTTCAGAGGGTAGGAAGCAGCTCCATTCCATCTGTGCAAGGGAGCAAAGATGGAAAGGCTCTAGGTGAAGTTCAGAGTTGGGAGAAGAACCTAGAAGAGCTGAAGAACGAAGCTTTGTAAGCTGTAGTTTCAAAAGAACAGGAGAGATGCCTTTTTCTGAGGTACTGTCTAAGCTTCTAACCAACAAATCTTCCTCTGGAACCAGGACCAGCCTCTGGGCTGGAGGGTTGTGTATTTTACTGCTAGGCCTAGGCTGATGGTAGAAGGCAGTGGCAAGAGTTGGAGGCTGCAGTTGCCATGAGGAATTTGTGGTTCCTGAGAGTGAGACTTGGTGCTAATGGCTGCTTTCAGTGAGGAGGATGAGGAGCCTAAGGAGGCCCTCCCTGGGTAGGGAGCAAGGCTCAGAGTAGCTCCACAGCAGAGGAATGGCTGTTGATCCTATCTGTGTTTCACTAAAATACCAGCTGTCCTACACTGGCGGCTTAGAGATGATGAAAGCTCCTGTGCTGCGTAGCTACAACCATCAGCTGGAGCAGTGTCAGAGTGAGAATTATTGTGTTCATTGGGAAATGCTAAACCTTCTGAAAGACTTGGCTGAGAAGGTTTGTCAGGTTTTGGTTAAAATATCATGAGCAAAGCGTTTCCAGCTCTGAGATGGAGATTGTGGTTGAGAGGGGAAGCTCATTTAACCTCTAGTTTCTTGATTGCCAGAAGACCTATCTATGGTGGATAAACCTTCTTGCTATGTCTGTGATTTCCATTGATCCAAGCTGTCATTGCTGTCCTCTGAAGATCAGAACTATCCTGTGAAACTATGGAGACTTTTTTTGTGGGGTAGAAAATATTGCAACGCTTGCACCAATCATTAAAAATGCACAACCTCAAAAAGAGGCAATAACTTAACTTTTAGCATCAAAACTTAATCGTGGGCACAAGGAAACAGAATGTGAAAGCTGTTTTTGCAGAAGTTCCTCAAGTATTTATGCTGTGTATTGGAGAAATAAATCAAGTTCAAACTCTTGGTGAAACTTTTCCTTTAGGAAGCTTCTGGGAGTTGTGAATCCGAAGGTTTTGTTATGTTCTGGATTCAGAATGGATTCAGTGTCCAAGTTAAGTGAATATGTGGTCTTGTTATAATATTATCTATAGCATTGAACTTCTGTTAGACTGACCTCATCCTCAGCTTCTTTACAATTTTGGAGCAAAGGTATGAGAGGATCAGAAATTCCTTATGTTACTAGTTGTACTGGGGCAAATACAGCTCTACTGGAGAGAAAAAAAAAGATCATATACTAAAGAATCAAGCATCTTTCGTCCTCCCCTTAAAAAAAAATACCTCTCTAATTTCTCCCTACTTATGCTATTAAACAGTAGTTGGTATCTCTGAATATATACTTAAATCAATCTAGTGAAGTTTAGCGACTTTGGGTTTTTTCTTTACCTAGTACTTAAAAGAAAAAAAAAAAAGGCCAAAAAAAAAAAAAGCTGCATTAGTGTAATTGTTGCTGAAAAAAGTTAAGATAATGTCTGTAATGGTACCTGAAGAAATACTGCTTCTAGAAGTTTAAGAATAGAATTTTGTTTGTGGTTACAGACTTGCTTGCAGATGCCAGTGGGGACCTAGAGGGCTCTCTGGTTCATTTAGTGCAAGTGCCCATGGGTCCCTTTCCAGGCAGATGACTGAAAAATAAAGTAAATAAAAAGTCTGCATTAAAAATAATCTGCAGCATCAAACTTCATCTCAAGCATCTTAAGGCACAAGAGGTCAAAAAAAAGGCAGTGGGCAGGTTTTCAACTGCTTGTCAGATCTGAAATCTAGGTAAGCAGGGGGAAAATTCTGAATTTAAAAACTCTTTTTAAATTTTTATTTTTTTATTAAAAGAAATGTGCACAACATTTCCCAAGCTCCTTACAAGACATCTCAGTCCCATGTGAAACGTAAATCGAAGCATCAACTGCAGATTCAATGCTAGGTTAATTTTTCAATATGCCCAGCGAGGCAACCTTTTAAATAAAGATTTCTTTTGTATTAATGATGTTCTTTGCAAATGAGTGAGTGTTGTTTAAACTCTGCGCTTGGATTACTAGAGGGAGATGTACAAGCCATTTTCAGGGTCTGGTTGGGTAGGCAGCTGTGTATCTGGATACCTAGCTCTCAAAACTGTGTAAATCTTGGGAATGCAAAACTTGATGTGAAAATTTCTCCCATTTGTTCTCTCCATTGTAGCCAAAAGCACCCTGAGAGAAGATGAGTTGTGTTGGTGAGCCTCCTAATTATACACTAAGGAAGGAATTAAAGAGCATTATTGCACAAGTTAACCAAATTTGTGATTTACACAAAGCATGTGTGATAGTTTGGAGTGAGACTATTCATGTTAAAGGTGATTCTTAAAAGAGAGGTTGGGTTTAGGTGACTGGATCCAAATACCTTTCCATAAGCAATCATGTCTCTGCGGCCTTCCCCTTGACTCTTCTGACCTGTTTTCTATTTCTAGGGCTGCCACGGAGTTCATCTGTGGAGTGTGTGGAACTGTAGTGATTTCATCCCTCGTTTTAGTCCTCTACCAAAACCTGTCACCCTTGGACCTTGTTGTTCACTCCCTGCTTTTTTTCTGCAGAGGCATGGATCTAAAGCACCTGAGATTCATTCTTAGAAGAATAATTTCTTATCCCAGTGCAGTAGTGAGGGGTTTGGTGTCTCCACCTGTGCTGTGGGACAAGACCAATACTTCTGACAACTTCACAAAAAGTTGCTTTGAGTTTAGCTGGAGGATGGGAGAAAGTTTAGTGCCCCTTTCCAGACTAATTCAGTCTTCACTGGTGAGAAACTATGTGATCAAGACACAGAATCCAGCATACATTTAAAATTTTATTAGTTATTGAAGAGACATCAGGGTACAAGTAGATAAATCCCTGTTTAGATAAACTCTTCTATTAAAGTTAAATTTTGGTGTTTGTCTAGTGGTGTATACATTTGCTTGGTCTTACTAGCCTTTCAGATCTTCTGGCCACAAAAATTTGTGGACTGGGTAACTAGATTATTTTCTGTGGCTCTGTCTCTGAAGCAATTTCATAAGAGCTATGAAATTATGCTTGTATTGTATTCATGAGACTTTTTCTCCTTTAACTACATCATATTTTATGGGAGAAACTTGACTTTTATGAGGATAACTTCACTCTGCTATTTCAGAAGCTCTTTAGTTTTCTTAAGGTCTTTGTACTCAAAATGGACTTATAAATAAATAAAAGATTTGTAGAGGTGTTGAATCTTGTACCTGGCTCATGTCAAAGCCTCTAGCAGCTGTGGGTGATGAAATAAAGCTACTTGGACCCAGGTGCCAAAATGCAGATTTATGTCAGTAGCCACTTAAGGTGTACAACTTAGGACACTTCTGGCCTATGTTTCATGCTCTTTTTTTCTATTTTTTTTTTCTTTACAGACAGCCTTGACAAAGCAAAGCAATTGCTAGGATTGAAATACTGCCAACAGCTTTTCACAGAGGATGGGTTGGTTATTTGTGTCTGTCCCTACTGCTGCCTTGAAATATGTTTCTCATAACTTGGCAGCTAGTCTTAGTTTTGCCTGTGTGCTACTTTTTATGGGTTGGGGACCAGTTTGGTCCTGGTACAGAGCAGCATAGAGGTATAGGGGACATGGGGCCTTCATATCCAGGGCTGTAGGAAGAAAAGTGAAGAGCTCAGAGTAAAGCGGGTGATGTTTTAATCCCTGTTGAAATATTTTGTAGGCACACAATACTCAGCATCCCCGCTGAAAGCCCCAATAATCAATACTTTTCCTGGTGCAATCATAGAACTCCTCCATGAAATGAAGTAATATTTATTTATTTGAGTATTTTCAATTCAATTACTGTGAGCCAAGGTGCTGAGGATGGGATGAGCCCGAAAACTGGGGTTGTGTTTTCAGATGTGTTCAGGGCTGTATAAATTGGGTGCCCATTGAAGTCTGATAAAACTCATGCGTGCGAGCTATTATGTAAATACTGGATGCTTATGAATAGTCCCTTTATCATTCTGTGCAGTGCTTTGCCCTCCGTCAGAATAAGTCAGTGCTTGCATTACAATGTTACATTCATTTATTCTCTTTTGCAGCTTCTTGGATGAAAATTACTGCTGTAATTTTATACAGCCCAAATCAGGGAAGGCTGGGGACTGGGCGTCTTTTCCTTGTATTCATAATAATCCTTTTGTGTTGAAAAGTATTGCTTATGGCTTATTTTGTTTCTTGTCCCTAGGTTAATTTTGATTTATTAAAATCAAAAAAAGGCAAACCACACAACTTTTCACTCTACTCTGTGACTTCTCATTTTTTGACGTTGGCCTTTGAAGCAGAACTTCCCACATGTTGTTTTTATTATTATTTTTATGCTCATTGTATTTGACTTGTCTGTCTCAGCAGTAATAGGGTTTTTTTTCCTTAAAAAGAAGGAACTAGTGAAGTGTGGCCTTTCACTCTTTGAATAATGTCTGTTCCTCATTCAGCAGGGCTTTTTTTCTTAAATTCTGCCCGAAGTTATTTAATCTTCTTCCTGCATTCCCCCAAGTAACAGGAAAAAAAATGGTTTATGGATTGTGCAGGACTGCCATTCAGGTATTAAATACACATGGAGCGTTTCTGGTACATGGAGCAGTCCTCACAGCCTTGCCCCAGGTTGCATCCAAAAAATATCTTGTTTCCTTCACTGTTGACTACAGTTTGCATTCACAGTGCTGTAAAAGCTGTACTGAGTTGATTTTTTCTGTTATCGGGCAATATGAACCCCTAGGTATCTGGTGTGGAAGTCCTGGGTTTCTGTCTCTGGTTGCATTGTTCTGTTCAATGCTCTATCCTTGGTTGCCTTTCTAGGAATTAGAGAGGAAAAGAAAAGCTCAACTGTTTTTAAAGCTCCTGTGATTCTAGAGTTCATTCACAACAATCCCCATGATGGTCAGAGAGCTATTCGATGAGAGCAGATGTGCTCTTTGCGTTGAGGTGTCTCACTGCAAGGAGTTGGCTCCTTCTGCTTGGACTTGTGGAAAATCCTGTGCTGAGGATGTAGCTACTCCTTTTCCTTAGCCAAAGGAGACTTGCTGCCCTAGAATGTGAGGGGATGAAGAACTGGAAGTTCTGAAAGTTGGAAGAACTGCAAGTTGGAAGAACACTTCCAACTACTCAGCAAGTAGTTCTGTGCTCTGTGTGCTCCCTTGGCCTTCTCTGTCTCCATGTGAACCTTGGTGTGAATGCTTTGGGGAGAAAAAAGACAACTTTAGTGTGTGAGATGATTACAAGCATTTAGCAGCTCTTTCTTCCCTCAGGAAGCAGTGGCTGACCCAACTCAAGCGACTGAGCAGGTCCTGACTCCAACTGGCAATTATCAGGCTGTTCTCACTCCTCTGCCTCTGCAGAAGGGAGCTGCCCCTGCTGCTTGACACTTAGGGGTCTCTGGAGGGGGCACAACTCAGTTGGCAACCTGTTATATTAGTGCAGGATATGGAAGATTTGGATCCAGTTCCCTTTTCCTCTGGGAAGCTGTTCTCATAATAGTCTAAAAGAAGACCTTGATGGCTGGAGACCTTGTGTGGGAAAGAATGAGGACTGGATGCTTTTTCCTCTCCTCACCCCCAACCTGGAAATGCAATTCCAGTCAGCCTGGTGGCATCTCCAGTTTGGAGCTGGTAAGTTGTGTGAAGTTGGACTTTAACTGACTCAGTCCTAGGAAATGAAGCCTAGAGAAAAGACGCAATGCAGAAATGCTGCTGCGATGGCTTCGCTCAAGCTCAACTTGGACTTAGAGGAAACTCTCATGAGCATGAATCTTTCCTTGAATCCTCTCTTGTCAGAGTTCGTTACCCTGAATATGAATTCCTTATTTTTTTCCTGAGTTTCTAAAGGGACTATCAGTAGTAATGAAACATTGATTATTCACTCACTTGTTTGTCGTTGATTAACAAGTTGCTTTCACAAGAGGCATTAGGTTGAGGGAATATATTGCCAAGTGCCAGAAGCCTGGGCTGCTCTAACTTTGAGAGATTGAATCTAAAACTTGCATAAATGGCTTGGATGAGTTGGAGTTAATGGTTGCACAACATAACATAATGGCATGCACAACATAATTTTGTAGCTCATAAGTCACCTTCCTTTTGAGGAGATTTTAAAACATGTTGGACTTACCTGGCTGGTAGATAGCATGGGACTCTGACATGTTCTTGTAATTGGAAGGAGATTGTTAATATTCTACTGAAGCAGTGATTTTTCTTCAAGCCCAAAAGGTTTTATGATGTTCTCTTCCACCAAACTGGCTAGGAGAAGATGTGGAGACTCCTGAGTGTTTGAAAATGGTGAGAGAACTGGCATCAAAGTAGATACTGGGCACTTCTTTCATCTACTTATGAGAGTAGATACTGTGCATGCGCTGTTCTTCACCTGATGTCTGCCTGCTATAGTCACCTCTAAAGGTGGAAGCACTTTTGATTACATGCTTGAATATGTTTCATGTTTTCATTTGGAATATTTTGTGGAAGAGACTGTTTTCTGAAGAGACAGTCTGCTGTTAAGGGGGGAAATGGCCATGCTTGTCCCCTATGTGATTCATCTTCAAAACTTTCAAGTAAGTCTCTAGGCAGAGATAATAGTGGTGAATTGGGCTCAGTACTGTATTTACTTTGTGGTTTATTATTTTTTTATTATTATTAAGAAAATGTTATTCAAAAAACAAAAAACTTTCTGCCATCATCTCAAACATGAGATTCAAAGACAGTCATTTAGTAAGGATATTTTCAATCAACTTCTGCATCAGCAATCAAGTCCTTAGCACAACAAATATCCACATCAGTTAAGGATGTTTTCTATTTCAATTACAATCTTCTATAAACAGACATAAAATCACTTTTAATTGCTTCCAATAAAGCCTGGAAAATGCAAAGGAAAAGACAGCTTTCACCAATCATCATGAAAATATGATCCTAAAATGAATGACAGGGCTGTTCTATATAGTGGTTTTCTGAAGCACTTGGTGCACCTTGAGCAATAAAGTGTGTTGTATCTGTAGTCAAAATACATAGGGTTAGTTCCCTTGCAGTTGCTGTGATTTATAGCAGTGGGGGATGTGGCCCAGTGTTATTTCTTGCAGATATTTGAGATTTGGCATCTTAACAAGAGAGCCTCTTCAGCAAGCTATGCTTACCAAACAGTTAATGCTTTAAATATGAGAATTGACGTTGGCTTCTTGTCTCACGTGTTGAGATTTGGCTACAGGAAAAATAGTTAGGCCCTATAAAACGGAGATAGCTCTATCATGCTTTCATGTTTTAATTTAGCAGATTCTGCTCTCAACTGTGGGTTGTAGCTTCCAGAGGCAGTTTGGGGCAGATTGATTTATTTTCTCCCTAACAAAGCAGGGAATTGCTCACCGAGTTACATCCGCAGTGCCTCATTTAAAGGAGAGAAGTTTCCTGTGCTGTGGCTCCAGCAGGTCAGCAGATGTTTTCCTCCTCTTTTCCACATAAGGTTTAATCAGCATGTGCCGCTTGCAGGTAGGATTTTTGACCCATCTCCAGGGGACATGTATGATCTCAAAGATTCACTGCTTTTATCAAATATATTAAAGCCACAGTTCAAAAACCAGCCTGTGTCAGCAGATGAGCATGCAGGTCCTTTATTTCAGCAGATGTCCCCAGCCTCTAAATTGCTGCAAAATATTGCGCCAATAAGGCAAAAGCAATGCTAACTGTCAGATGCCTTGTCCTGCCATATGTCGTGCTTTCCTCCCTTAAAGAAACGCCTCAGGATTTGCACAGGGACAGCATTAAAAATAAGAAGTTCCTGTCAGAACTCAGCTGTTCTGCTGGACGTGGTGCCTGTGTTAGTGATGGAGCTGCTCCTCATGGGAAAGGAACAGAAGGGCAGCCACTGCTTCCTCTCTCTTGCCTCCTAAAGGCCCGTTGATTAATGTTCACTTTGATCTCAATTAGCATGACCAGAAAGCTTTCCTTTTTCCCCATGGCTTTTATAGGACCTTGATTGTATGGCTCGTCCAGTGTTAGGCCTGTGCCCTGAATCCTGAACCATGTTTTCTCTGAGTGTTGGTCAATCACAGAAGGTCAAGTTGAGGATGAGGTGAGTGCTGTCCTTGCTGATGAGGTAAGCAATGTGCATCATGAGCACATGGAAGCATCCAAACAATGGGAAGGTCTCGTGGCCCTGAAATGTAAGCCAGCTGTCCCTGTGAAACCCATGGAGATAACAGACAAGGTGGATAAGGTGGGGTTGATAAAAGCATTGAGTAGTTCTCTACAAGGAGATCAACACGGTGTTTGAAGCAGCGGTGGTGCTCAGTTGAAGAACCTTTTTGGCTCCCTCCCTATACCGTGGAGACCTGATGCTGCTCAGGATGGCCTTCATGTGAGAACTTGCATGGGAGAGGAAAGGACCTGGGATACAAACCAAAGAAAAGCGCGAGAAAAAAAAAAAAAAAAGGGCACCTGAAAGAAAATGTGTCTCACTATCTTCTGTGTGACCTCAGAATTTTGTTGGGTTTTCTGTCAGGGGTAACAAGGTCCAAAATGGATGTTGGAGCTTTTTGTAATGAAGCAGTGGAGCTGTGCAGGAACTGAGATGTAAGTAGGAGTAAGCAGAGTAGATTGAAGTTTTTCAACCCACTCTGACTTTGGAGAATCATTTTAAAGTTGGTTTAAAAAAAAACCCTTAAATTCTGGTAGTCGACTTCCCCCCCCACCTTCATATTGTAATGGAAGATTAGCACTATGCGGCTAATAGGGACATAAACTCATGGGTTTTTTTTTTTTTGCACAAGTTTTTACAATGGTGGGCATTAAGCAATACAGATTTTTTTTTAAATTTTGTCCATTTCCCTTTTTAGTCAAAAGTATGTATTGTTCAATATATTAAAATGTGTAAAAGCTCTGTTTTTTGAATGTATATTTCCTCTCAGCCTTCCAGTCTTTCAGACGGACTCAAAAATACCTGTTAATTTTCTCTTCCACTGCTTTATAACGTCTGGTGAATTTTCCTAATTCCCGAGCGTGCTCTCTGCTTTAAATAGCTCTTGAAAAAATAGGACTTTTCATCACAAAGTCTTGCTGCTCAGTGCTCACATGTGAGCCTTGCGCGCACACAGCAGTTTGATCTCTCCAAATGTTCTTCTCATTTAACATTTTGTTGGCATGAAGATTTTCTTGGGGAATGTACCTTATTCTAGTATCATGAATTATTCAGTAAATTAGCAATCATTATTTATTGTAGAGAACAAGGTAGGTGCTTCAGTGAGGTGTGCCTTTGGATGCTTCATCTTTTTAAACTTACCATAAAATAATCTGCAAACAGGCAGCTCTCAAAGCACTAATTAATGTCAAAGATCCAGTGGAACTGCAGTTCATTCTCCTAACGTATGATGGAGAGGATCACTTATTTCCTTCCTTTACTATTGTATGTATATGTCTCTACAGACTTCAAAACGGTAAAGCTGTTTCTGTATCAAAATGAAATATTCAGAAAGTCAGAATCAATGTTTTGTTCTGCTCGGTGCGCCTGGGGCTATTTCTGTGTCTTGCAGTAAATGATTAATCAGTGAAAACAATGGCTGGACAAGGCCTTGGAACATGGATCTCCATCCCTCTCCATGTCTGGCTGATTTGAAATGTGTGGTTAGTGATGGCCAAGTTAGCTTGTCTTATGCTCTCTGTCTGTGCTTCTTTTGCATGAGTTGCAGAGAAACTTTTTCCAAGCTGCTCTTGCTCATGTTTTTTAGCTAATAACAATCAGGTTTTATGTTCAGGTTGCTTGAGATTAGCTCCATCTCACTGTGTTTTCAAAGTCTACTGCACCAGAATCTAGCATGGTATAAAAACACATTACCTTCTACTGTCAAATCTGCCTAATAACCTCACTCAACCCCCAAATTTTCATTATGCAGCAGGATATGGCAAATAATGCCCTGAAAAGGCGTTACTTGAAAGTACAGAGTCCAGCTGAATCCCCTGAATAGCAGAAATACTGTAGATAACTGGCTGAAGAAACCAAAACAGTAGTAGAACTTGATTTTTTTTGTTGTTTTTTAGCCCATTCCACCCTTTTCTCCTTTTTTTAATTATTAAAAAAAAAAATACCCAAACTCCCCAAAACCCTCTCTCCCTCCCTTCTGATTAGCCTGAACTTTCCAGAAATATTTCACTACTCTCTGATTTGTTTTGCCAGACAACAGCTTAGAGCTCTTGGGCAGACTGGAGCTACAGGGAGGATTTTTTTTTTTTTTGAGAAATAAAAGTTTGCAAGAGTGTACAATCTTGGCTGTTAATAAATCCTCCCATGCCAGTGAGGAATTAGTTGCGGAGTCATGTCCTGTGAGGCTCATGTGGAACAGGAGGGAGGGCTGGCCCATCTGAGGCCATAGTGGTGAAAATTAAGAGTATTAAAAAATACTTTGAGGTCCTCCCATGGGGGGAAAAAAATGTAGATGCATTTAAACAGCCACTAGCATAATTCTGCCTATAAAATAATGTTTCACTTAACTTGGCTTTGTGCTAATGTCCAACCAGAATGTTCATTTCAAGCTGAAGACTTAAATGCAGTGGTCTTAAAGACTGAATATGTCTTGTACCTTAAAACAATGTTTGTGTATCTCAAAAAATATTTTCCTGAGTGTGTGCTTCTCTTAATTTCTTTTCCCTATGATTGTTAAGCATTTCCAAAGACTTCCCTAAGTAGTCTTGAAGGCCAAGTTTTTATTGCAGTAGTCCTCCTTGAAATGCATATGCCCTCTCACTCTAGGATTTACACAGTACAGGCTTTAGTTGGAATGATAAAATTACATTTTCTGTTACAGACTCCTGCACAATGTGTTAATATGGTTCTGTGTTAATAGATGTTAATATGTGATAGCTTTTTGTGCCTGTGCTTTTTCTGGGAAGCAGCAAAAGAAGCAGGTCTAAGAAGTTGATCATTGAAGGTAAGTGGCTGCGTCATCCATACTTTGCACTAGACATTTTTGTCCTTGGCAGGTGAGTTTTGGCTAATTTCAACAGAAGCCCTGGTGTGAGAGAAGGTTTCTGCATGGTGCTTTTCTGGGGTGACTTTACAACAGGGAGACTAAGGCTCAATGTGATGCTGAATATGTTGCCTTTTGTAGCCTATACCTATTGTGTCTGCTGCATGTGCCATTGCTGTGTCGTCTGTTACCAATAAAGAATTACCCTTCAAGGGTAGCAGCATAGTTTGGCTAATTTGGGTGGATAAATTGATTTTTTTTTCCAGCATTTCTCTATTTAACAAAGACCCTGGTGTTTTCCACAGACAGGATGCTTGCCTTCAGGATGCTAATGCAGGAGGAAGCTGTAGGTAACCCACTGAAATACTCACTGCTGAATATTCAGGAACTTCTTTAATTTATAAGCAGGAAGAGACCCTGGTTGTGGGATTTGTTCCAGAACGAATTCCTTTACAGGTCACCTGGTGGCTGTAAACATTATTTTTTTTCTTAAATAAAGATTGCTTTTATATTGGACAAACTGCGTATTACAGCCCTATGGGGAATGCAGAGGGTACATATCACATGTGATTTAGTTTTGCCTCAGCAGAATTTGTTAAAAAATAAACCAAAAAGGAATAAATTGTACATCAGTTGTGCTGACACAAAATGTTGGCAAATTGGGCATCAGGAGCGTAATAATATTCATGTTCTTATAGTTCTGTTTTATTCTGTTTTATTGCATAGACTTTATTGTAACGGTATGTTGTTGGCATTGCAGCATTTTTATTCCTTCTGTGAGATTTGAATATACTAAAGAAGTGAAAACTTCTTTGTACAGATTGATCTGTTTATCCCCAAATGGGAGCTGAGTGTGTAATTTGGGGAGGGATATGTAAATTGGATAGAGAGTAAAAGAGAAACACTTTTACATGCTGGAACTCTCAGAAAATGATGCAAATTTCACAGAACCCCAGAAATTTCTCCCCTCATCGTCGTTCACATGCAAGTGTTACATTTCCTCAGTAACATGAGGTGATGTGTGTGCAAGGGCTGTGTTCAGGGTTTCCTTTGGCTCTCATTCCCCATGTGCTGCTGCTTTGTGAAACCGCCTTGTTTTGGCGATCGGGTGTATGTTTCCTCGGAGAAAGGCTGTTCGTGTGGAAATATAGCAGTTTTTTTTCTGTTATAGCAATGCCATCTTGCTAGCCTGGCTGCTTTTATGCTCCCGTAAAGATCCCTTACGATGGTGGTGTTTGGGTTGCTTTTGTGCAAGATGTCCTCGTGTAAGCACCTTGGTGCTGCTGTGCCCGAGCCAACGTGGTGCCTGCTTGGAGCAAAGCTTGCAGCTTGGCGTATGTTCTTGCAAGTCACTTGTGTCAGGAGGGGCTCTCTTCAGGAGCTCGTTCCATACGGAATTGCAAACACCTTTGTGATTTGTTTGTGTTTTTTTCTCAATTTCAGATGACGGAGAAGGGAGAAACAGCATAGGGTGACTTGCTGGATGCACTTTTCTTCCCTGTGCGGGTAGGAATCATCATTCCTGAGTGTCCAAGCTGTGCTGGGCACTCTGAAATAAGGAATTCCACAATTTTGTGGGATTTACTTTAATGCAGCATGAATGACTCGGGCATTGACTTGGGTACAGATCCCACCCCCTAGAGCCCAGCAGCATCCAGAGGCCGCAGCTGAACTCGGAGCTCTCGGCAGGGAGGCTTGGGAATACACATAAGTCACCCGCTACGGAAATTAAAGTCTTTAGTTGACAAGACAAAGGATGGGAAGTTGTTTATTCCGATTTAAGCACCCGGGATGGGAGAGTAAAGAGAAAAACATGGCAAAGAGTGCTGGTGATGCTTGTGTTTTCCTGACCCCAAGTGTAGGTTAACTCGCACATCGGAGCTGGTCAGGAATACTGTGTTGGAAAACATTAACTCAGTGTGATTGGAAAGTCTTATTGTGATTTTTATCCAAAGCTAAATGCAAGTTTGGAGGTATGGGGCCAATACCAAGGAGGAGGGCAAACTGTGGGAAGTTTCTCTTTTCAAAGTGCCTTATCTGCAGCGCCTTAAAGGCTAGTAGGCTTTTCAAGTTAGATTTTTTTTTCTCTTTTTTTCTTTTGTTGGATTTACCTGCATGGTTTTAGACACATGAGTCTTGGTAGTAGGATGTGACATTCACAGGTTTACAGAGCCCTCTGGGCATGTTACTTAGGAAGTATTGGATCTGAGCTCTAGGATGCTTCATGGAGTCTTCAGAAATCTCTGATAGTTGATGGTTTAAGTGGTGATTTGTTTTAGATGACAATTATTTCTCTTATAGCCTGTATTTAAGTTGAGCATTTAATGAAATACACTTTCTAACCTTGTCTTATAGTAATAGTTTCTATGTACCTGGCATCTTTTCTCTAATGAAGTAGACGTACAGACATCAAGTAGAGAAAAATGCGAAAGATGCTTTCTCAGGAATAGTTTCTCTTATGTTTTCTTCATTAATGTGTGTAACATTAATGTTTGTAGGTGCTTGTGAACTACGTTTACTCGTTACACACCTGAGTAACAGGTAACAGGGTAGCAGATAGCCATTTCTAATGTAATTAGTAATAAACCTTTTTGCAAATATCTCTTAAAATGCAGTCAGATTTCAGCAGTGTCAAGTATGAACATTAGATGCTCACATTTGTTAACGAACTTACAAACAAATCAGGACATTAATGCACTGCAGTCTTGATTAAGGATCTCTCTGTGTATGAATCCACTGCAGTATGAAGTACAAACCCCAGCTCTGCTGCAGCCTTCAGGAGTTTCCTGCACCTTTGATAACACAGTTGCATGATCTTAGCATATCAAGATGGCTGGAGCAGCTGCTCTGAAGCTCGCAGTCAGGATCCTAGCAAATCCAGCTTCAGCTTTGAGTCTGGCATAATTAGGAAGCCTGGAGCATGTTTCATGTTTTGCTGTTTTTGTTTTAATAGCCAGCACACAAGGAGGAGGCAGAGCAAAGGAAGAGCTTTCAAACAAGAAAGCAGTAGATTGGTACTGTTGATGCTTATTGTCTGCTGCAGGGATTGCAGTTCTGATATTTACAGTACATATTTTTGAGGGAACAATCTGCTGTGATTTGCCATGTAATGTTAGCGCTTCCGAAGAAGTGGGGTTGAGCATGCTAAAGCTGTTGCAGTTGGGATGACTTGGGAATGCAAGCAAGGCAAAGCTTTGCTGGGAAGAGCTGTAGCTGATATAATTGGTTAAATAGGCAGGCTTTTGGTCACATAAACCTTCATGTTCAAAAGAAATACGAATCAAATGCAAATTATGCAAACATAATGCAAATTATGAGAACAGTTGCTGTAGATAAATGAATTGTGACCTTAGCTTTGGCATGTGATTTTTACCACTTCTACAGAGATACATAGCTGTAAATGCAAGTTATATCTTTCTATATAAGTAAAAAATATAAAGTTATACATCTTAATGTTATATTTCATATAATTTATAAATATGTATTTAGTCTAGTGTTTTGAATGCATCATACCAAATATATTGTTATTATATAAAAGTTAATTCATGCACTGTATATTAATATCTATACATATTACACATTTATACACATAAATATGAAAACGTATAAATGTTGTACATGTAATACATATGTATAAAACAATGTGTATAAAACAGTATGTGAATAAGGGAGTTAAAGGCTGAGGAATGGTTCTTCTAAACAAAACCATATCCCCGCCATGAATTATCATTCAACTGATAGGGACTCCTTCCCTATCATGCTGAGAAATATAATAGCTAAAGCGGATCGAAAATTTCATACCGAATGTTTTAGACCTTGAAATGTGCAGTTGTGCTTTATTTTCATTTTTAATATTTTTTCATAGTAAAAGTACATTCAATCTGAACTTGCAATTGTTTGAGGTTTACTTTATTTTTACATTTCTGTTTTCTGGTTATGTGTTTCTATATTTTGATTCTTGTACTGTAGTATGCAACAGAAACTATTTACATAATTTGGAAAGAAAATCTCTGTTAAACTCTTCTTGATGCTTTCTGAGGCTGAAATGTTCCAAAATGCAGCTATGTAGGAATATCTGTGGCTTTCCTGAAACTATTTGCCCTAAGCAGAATAGAAATCCTTAATTTCCCAGGGTTTCCACAGAATCCGTATTTACTTATTGTCACGGAGTGAAGGAACTTTGACCCATCCAGAACAGCAGATCCTTTATTATAAGGAACTACTTTTCCATTCAAATGTGTCATAATTGTACTTTACACATGCAAAATGTTCAGTGTTTCCACAGGTAATATTTATCCCTATTCTACTTGTATCTTGCATTAAGGCTAAAGGCTAAATAAGTGATTTGTCTGTGCTGCTTGAGCCATCTCTTGGCTAATCAATAATTAATGCGAATTTACAAAATAGCCATGTATTCTGCTATATTAATGTATTTCTATTCTTTTCTGATGAAACTGGAAGGTTTTTTAGGTATAGGGGCCTTTGCACATTGTGAGCCAGTGAGGCTGCCTTAGCATGAGACCTGTTACTCTTTTTGGTTAAACTAGGGATTTTACACTTCAACTTGTATTCTTGGCATTACCTTTGGTGGTGTCAAATTTCTTTGTCAACATTTTTGTCTTTTAAAGATAAAGATTCTTACTGGATAAATACAGGTTTAAAACAGCAGTGCTGTCATAACTCTGTGATAGTCCAAAGATATAAATGGGGGGAAAACTTGTGGAGAGAGGTCAAAAAATTCTTTGAAAAGCCAATATCTGAAAAGAACTTTGTCACTGTGAGAGGCTAAAACATTTGGATTGCTCATTCCAGTTTTCTGTCTGCCCACTTTCACACAGAGCTAAGAGCTCCTCCTCCTCTCATCTGATAAAGGTTAACTACCACCTTCTTACTCATGGTCCACTTAATTTATACAATTAGATTACATAAAGAGCTATAATCCTTATCCTGTATTTAACTTGTATTTTCTTTTTCTTTTTTTCAGGAGGAATTTAGAAAAGAAATTTAATTGCAAATATTCGTCTACCTCTGCCCACTCTATTCCCCTAACAAGTGATGATTACCTTTGAATTTTGCCTCCCCTATTTAAAGTAGATAGCATGGTCCAAAGTATTTTTGGTATCTCTTGTCCAGTTGTCTAGGCAACAAAACTTTCTCAAACTGAAGAGGTCTGTCAGAGAAAGTGCTTAGATGTTAAAATAAAAAGCTCTAATTTCTTCAATATTAGCAATACCTTTCAAAGAAATCTTTTACTAGTGTAAGTTTTAGTTATGGTACTGAACCAAGTAGTCTACAGTATGCTTATAACGAGAGTATAATGTCCATAAAAGCAAAGAAACTATCAAAACTCTGTTTTCTTTTTTTTTTTTCAATTTTAAATCCAAAGATTTCCAACAGTGTTTGCTGTCACACCAAGTATTTGAGTGGATAAAAGTTGTAACAGTTTTTAGATTCTCTCTCATTCAACCTGTGAGGAATATTTCTCTGAAGCCTGTATTTTATGCCATCATGTACAGGGGAGAACAGTCTGACCTGGACTTCACTTGGAAGTAGGATCAACCCTTCTCTAATTATAAAGCAAATTGAATTTTTGGAGAACTTGGGGTAGGCCAGAATTTTATTACTTGCAAGAACAATCCAGAAATTTTAAAATCAATCATGTCTGATACTAAGCATGTATTTTCTCCTCTGTTCTCATCTTTCAAAAGCAAAAAGGATTAAATCATCTTGTTTAAGGCTGAGCACAGATTGTATCTGATGCTTTTGAATTAGACCTCTTGTCAGTTTTGACAAATTTTTCGAGCTGGAGTGAAGACATTTAACTCATCATTTCAAAGGGCAAAGAGGAGTTCAAGTTTGTAACAAATGTCCCTGGTTAAAAGGAAAGACTCAAAATTGTGGTCATGTAGCTCAAGTAGCTGTTTAAATGCTTAGCTGCTGCTGACAAACCTAAAGCAAGCCTGCCTGTGACTACTGGTAATTGATGCATAAGCCATTATAGGAGTTTGCATTCCTCTTAATAATAGAAAAAACATATACTTTTTACAAAGGAAAAAAAATGCAGGTGAGCTGTCCTATAATGGACCCTAGGACCTCTTCTAATGGGAATTTAGTTACCATGGATCAAAAATCTGTTTTTTTTCTGTGTCTCTAATTATCCTTTCTAGATTGTTAAGGGCCCAAGCCTGACAATACATTGGTGAATATACAGGCTGAAGGTTACCAATGTCCCTTACTCTTCTGTACAACCTCTGCCAAGGACTGCATTTCAACAGTTGATCATCTGGGGATGTCTCATGTCCCACATCCCACATAGACCATCTGTTCAACAGGAAAGACACTTTCTAAGTCTCTTGCGGAGAACTATGGTGAATTTTTTTTCTTTTGAGGTCGATGTTGTTGTAAAAGGATTTAAAAAAAAAAAAAAGAGGCAGTAACATGCAAGGGAACTGGTGTGCTCATCACCTACTCCAGTAGCAGAACTTTCCCTTAATCTCTGTACGTTTACAACATTGCACAGTAATGAAATGGGTGTCCCAATTCAGCACCACCACAACTGTCATATTTTACTTCTGGCTTCTTTTTTTAGGTTCACTTAAGCAATTAATTGAAAGCTAAATGGAGAGAAAGAAGAGGTTGAGGTCCAAGGGCCAAAACTGCAGGAAAACAGGTGTGTTGAGAGAAACATGTTTCCTTTTTGTATATTAAGTGACAGAAAATGTTACTGGAAGAGATAGTACTTGGTTGCACAACTACATGTAATAAGAAAATTAGGGATATGTTTTCCATGTACTTAAACATTTCTTTTCTCCTTGTGACTGGAAAGAATTTAACTAATAGAAAATGTTAGCTTGTAGTCAGTAGGAATTAATACTACCCAAGCCTTTCCAATGTGTGACTTCTGTAATGCGCAGTACACAACATATATATAAAAGAAAATGGAAATCCTCAAGATAAAAACCTACAGTGTGAACAAAGCAAGGTTTTCCTTCCCTTAAATGTGTGATTTCATTTAGTTCCAGATCCGCGGAGTCATTCAAGCAAATCTCCATGACATTTCTTATCCCTGTAAGTAATGCACTATCACGATCAAAGGAGATGAGCAGTTTCTATAGCGCAATCTGACGTATGAAATAATGTATTCTGCAATAAATTTGTACCAGGAAAAGTTTGAACGTAGCAGGAAGTTATTACACTTCAGAGTACTAATCAGGCAGACGGTGCAAGAGCTTTTGCATAGGATGAATTGCAGCAGTAACCAAACGGCCAGGAAGACCAGTTATGTTATCAAAACAGGTGCCTGCACATTGCAAAAATCACTATGTATAGAAAATAACAGCTGAGCAATGTGGAAAAGGATGGCTTGGCACTACAGAAAAGCAGCTTTTATTCTGAAGCTTTTAGGTGGTTTCTCAGTAGATAGCACTGATCATTCTATCTAGGTTCTCGAGGTTCTTATATCTCTAGAACCTTTTGAGGGCTGCACATCTGCAGGTTTTGTGTTATGCCCATCTACTAAGAAATCCTCTATTGCGAGTAGATTATTACATGGAAAATGGGCAGAGTGAACCTTGGTTTCCTCAGCTTTTAAAGGTAAGGTAATTGAATTTCCTGCTGCTGAGGAATTTGCAGATGACCTTATAAACCCCCACAACATCTCTGAGACAGCAGAGAAAGTTGATATGAGAGTGTCCTGATTAATAAAAACTCAAAAGGAATCTTGATAAATTCAAACTGCTTTCTTTGGGACAAGCAGAATGTTTTCATTGAGATTCATATAGAAAGCTTCTAAGAAAGGGAAGAAAAAAAAAAAAAGCAAAGTGCTCTATTACCTTTCTTCCTTTTCTGAAGAATTTTGATTTGATGTTTTGTGACTGTAATGCCAAAATGGTGTTTTAATAATGTGATGTAGCAAAAACTGTATGTGGGGTTTTTCAGTGTTGCTTGTAGCTTCATCCCTGTCTTCAAACAAGCTGGTATATCCCACAGCAAAACAAAATCGTAGCTTAAGGGAGATGAAAAGGAAGGCAGAAAGGCCTGGGCTGAATTATGAATGAAATGGAATATTTAATTTATTCACTTACAGCAGTTGACAATCATAGTATGAGAGAGAGGTGATGAATTTTTAACCGTCTTTATCATCACTTAAACATTGGGAAGCCCTGGAAATGTATATTTTATTTCCCCACGTTGGGGTAAAAAGGTTGTCTCAAAACCAAGATCGTTGCCAGACATGCTTAATAGGGTCTTTCAGATGATAAAATATCAACTTTGAGCACTGCCTGATCAACATGCAAACTACCTCAAAAACGCTTCTTTCTTCCAGAAGAGAGTCCTCCTCATGCAGGCTGTTTTATCTTTAATAAGGATATTTTTTTTTAAGTGTGAAGCTTACAGGTGGTGTTGATTCCCATCTTGTGAGTACTCTGCACTTGGACATTTTTGGGACTACCCTCTTTGACTGTCCTCTTTGCAATGCACTTGATGCATTCCCTCCCTCTCTCCATAGGTATAGAAGCCTTCGAGGTTCTAAACCTTCTGTTAAGCACATTTTTGAGATTATCTGATTGTTTTATGCCCTATTTCCGTAAAACTTCCTTAAAGGCATGTAGCTAAGTGTGCTGGGTGTTTTGTAGGAGACCATTCCCGTGGTTGAAGTGCCCTTGGACTTGATCTTTCTCTGAAGCATAAACTCTTACGCCTTTCATCTCTTGAGCTGTAATTAGTGCTAATGGAATGTTTTTTACTGATCAGCCTTTAAAATCTCATCAGGCTAATGTGGTTTGTATACTCGGTGCGTGCATTTCATCTACATCTTTTTTTTTTTTTGTTGTTATTTGCCAAAGTGTAAACTATGTAATGAACTGGAAGGCTGTGTTCTAACCTAGCAGATAAATCATCATCATTTCAAGTAGCATCCTAGCAATATTACTAATAGCTCTGTGGCAAATTATTTCGACTTTGGTACCAGGGGGATTTCAACTTGGTGAATCAGTGATTCAGGAACATAGGTTTCTCTGTCCACTTTACTGTAAAGAGAGTAAAAAAAAAAAAAAGGAATAGAGAGGTTTTTTTGCTCTCCATGTCTTTTAAACTTTGCTGGTATTGCCATGAGAGCATAAAGGGAGGAGTTGTAAGGAGTTAATGGAGCAAAGCTGCTCTGTGCCTTGAGCTCTTCTGTAAGATCTCTTTGACAACAGCAGCAGGAGGCTTGCTGGGCTTCCCATAAAAACCACGAGAGCTACAGAAACAGCAAAGCTTGGAGAGGGTGGTTGGCCTTTCATCAATCAAAATCTGACTGTTTCATTACCTGCGCAATGGGTGGGTGGGTGCCAGGAGTATTGGGTAAATAAATAAAATGCTTGAAACGCATGAGATGTCTTCAGCAACCTGCAGTGTGCTCGGGTGATATATCATGGGATGATGTGTTGGACAGTTTCTTACAGGTATGTGGTTGTAGGTGATGGTGCTCTTTAGAAATAATGGCTATGGCCATCGTTGGGGGAAAGGGGAGTCCTGATGTGGCCATGCAGCTCAGGAGGACCATGCTACTCACCTGGAGCAGCTGCAGTTGGGTCATAGGTCCTTCAGTTATTCCTAAAGAGTCAATAGAATATGAGTTCCCTCTGTGAGAACAGCAATGGGATGCACTGACAGCACAGACATTTATATCCAGCTGGGAATTTTAGGGTGTGGGATCTTGGAAAAGAACACAGACTAACATATATGTTCCTCAATAGGAGGAAAGTGGTATTTATTGTTCATTCTCAGTGTCATGATTACATGCTTGAACTACAAAGTGTTTTGTAGAAGATCTAGAGAAGAGTTGGACAAGGACCATAAAATTTAGCATCTGAGAACCAGCTGCCAACATGCACCATCAAATGTGCAGGAGAGATAAGGACTCTCCTGGTGGTCTCTGACTGCTTAGTAGATGAGGAAGCCACTTCTTTTAAAAAAATAATGGAAAGGAGTGTCAGGACTATTGTGAGTCTTTGGAAATCGCTGTCTGTAGACAGTATTATGCTATATATGATGTATAAGTCTGGTATTTTCTTGGTGATGTATTCTGTACAAAATAAAAATATGTGAATACATGTTGCTGGGTGCCAGTCAACCTACAGCCTTAAAAATAGGACAATATACCTGACATAGAGTGCGCTGCACGTGGGAGAAGTAGCATGCGCAGTATTTGGCCATCTACTTTATTTAAAGCTATTTAAAGTAGCTAAATTACTATATGTTGCATATGTTTTTGCACATCTTGTGTTTCTCTTTTAACCTCTAGAAGCAGAACTAATTTTACAATCCCGTGGCTCTTACTTTCATGTCCAGTCCTTAATCTTTAGGAACAGGTATTTAGCAATATTAACACTGCTTCTATTTTTAAAGCTTAGTCATAGTTGAACCACCTTTGTTTAATGCTTAGCTACTGTTTGGTGCCTCCCATCTTGGGATGGTTATTTTTGCAGTGTTGTCAACCACAAACCCAAGTTGTAAATTGAATGCAATTACTTCAATTCTTTTAATTATTTTTCCTTTTTGTGTGCTCTGTGAGCATTTTGTTTTAAAAATAACCGTTCTCAAACTGCTGTAGCCATTGTATTCATTTGATTATTATTTGCTGCTAAATGTAGTGTTTGCAGTCATTTTGGCATTGCTCCTTCCTAATCAGGAGGCTATGCTGTAAGTAAACACATTCTTTTAGCATTTTGTATTGCTGGAGTATATATTTATTCCAATTCTTAATGCCTACACTTTCCCATTATGTTAAAATAGAGAATAATTTATTTTGTATTTATTAGATAATTACCTTTTTATTCATGGTCAGTGTCAAACTAAATTTGCATGAAAATTGGAATTAAATTAATCCAGAATCACAGTTTAAAACTGTTTTTATTCCTTTCTACTTGCTGAAACCTGAACTTGAAAGATATTAGATATTTAATTAGATCTTTAATGATAAATTAGAAAAGAAATAAAAAGACAGTAAAAGCTTTTTTACATTTGAGTTTAACAGAATTAACGTCGGTCACGGCTATAGAATAGATCTAAGGACTATGCTGAAATGGATGAAGTAAATACCACTTAGATTAAGCTTTTGTCTTATTACTTGGGTATGTTTTGTTAGATGCTGTCACTTTTGGTGGCAGGACTTTGTATACTCTATGCACCTCTTATGCACTTCATACGGGATTTGAGAAACTCTCATCTGGGTATTTAGAAAGTTTCATTTCATAAGTGTTGTTGTCTGTGATTTTGATCTGGATCTTTTTGGTTAAGTGACCCTAAAATCTACAAGATTTTTTTTCCCTCCCCTGCTGTAATTATGGGGAATAAGATTAGTCTTTCTCAGTGAAATTTCTGCCTTGAAATTTTTCTTTCATGCTGTCAAATAGTTTTTTGCTTACGATGTGTTTTGGGGCATTGTCCCTTCACCAAAATGAGTTATTGAGCTCTGTGAGATATTAAAAACAAAACTTTTTTGCTTTTTTTGAAATACGTTCTGTGGTTGTGAGCGACTGAACCACATTGGAGTACTAGACAAACCAGCTATAAGGGAGATGCGAAGGAAGGGAATTTCACGAACCAGGACATGAACAAAGTAGCCCTTGTACTTGTAGAGTAAGGTCATATTCCATGGTCAGTGTGCCTTGTTTGCATGTGTTAATTTTTGGCATCATATTTTGTCTCAAACTTTGTTTTTAGACATGATCATTATTTTTTTTCCTCTCTTGTTCCCCCCACCCTTGACTCTTAGAGAAGCTGAGATAGAAATTAGCATCAAGCCTTATGTTATATATTATATATAACAAACGCACTTCTAAATTTATAATATGTAAGCATTTAGGGAAAAAAAAGCAGTGTCTGACACAGTTTAATAGTGGTAGGAGTTTGTGTAAGAAGAGAAGCACCAGAGGTCAGAACTAAGCTTGAAAATCCTCGACTTTGTGGCAGTAGGGATTTATAAAAAAGGCGAGGGGAAGAACCTCTCCACTTGCATACGTGTAAGCACTCACACACAAATATTTCCATGCTCTTGTAGTGATATGAAACACAGAAGCTTTGAGCAAGTGCCTAATTAATCATAAAAATGGCTCTTATTAAGCAAACAAGTGGGTTTGTCGTGCTGGGAGGACTGTGCGTGCTTGGAGCTGTTGCTCCATGTGATGGGAATGAGCAACGAGAGCATCGCTTGTAAGAAGTGAAGAATCCTCTTGGATTCAGCCTCTTTATCTGGGTGGGAGAATGGGGCCCTTGGAGCAGCAGTTGCAGCTGTTGGTGGCCACTAAAAACCCTTGTGTGGACATCTGCAGCAGATGGAGTTGCCAACTTTGCAGAGTAGAAAAAGAGGATTTTTTGAAGATTTGCATGTACTGCCTTTCAATATGTTTTGCCACGTTTGTTCACTGACCTGAAAAAGCATAATTTTAGTATGCCCAAAATCTAATTGCATTTGGGTTGAGCGATGAGGGCGCTCGCTGGTGGCTTGGTGCCAACAGGCTTGTGCAGCAAGCACAAGAAAATTCCTCATAGATGATCCATGATCCATTTAGGGGGGAAAAAAGGCAGCTAAAACCAAGTCCTCACACCTAAACTAATAGTGGTGTTTTTCACAAGCAGACCCTTCTCTGTCTTTTTTTAAAGATACCACAGTAATATTGTGATCTAATCCGCTGCTGCATCTCTCGCAGTGTCTGAGGCCACCGTACTGAGCAAGCTGTGAAATGCCTGGGATGCAAAAGCCAAATTTTATCTTTCTGATACAAACAGTGTCACAACCCCCATTATGATTATGCACTGAAACAGATTGAGATGGAGATTTTACTATTACATCTGTACTGATTTTTTTTTTTGCTGGCTTGGATCAGCAGCAGAAATTATTCAGAGGCTCATAGCTTTGTGCTAAAACAAAGCTATATTTAAAAGCTAAAACAAAAAAATGTCAGCGTTACTAAATACAACTATTTCTTAGTCTTAGGTGATGCTAGCATGACTTACTATGTTTATCTTTCTGCTACATTCACTTTTATCTAAGGACTTGGCCCACTCCTGCTATTGTTCAGTGACCATCTTGAGAGAAACCATGAGAAAAAGCTTTATTCTTGAGGACAAATTCTTATTTGCCTGTCTTCAAGGTGGATAGATGGTGAGTATGAATAACTGTATTTGAAGCTAAGAGAAGCAGATGCTCGGACTCCCCAGACTCTTGTCACTGCATCTTTTGCTCATACTCAGAGAACATTATTATCTGCCTGCCTCAAAATCCCTCCTGTATATCTGGAGTGAGGTGGGATTTTACAGATTTGTGAATTTGGTTTCATTTTAATTCCAGAAACCTGAAAATTCCTACCTATATCTCCAGAAGTGTTCATTCTGGTAATTAAATGCATGTGTGTGTTTTTTTTTCCAAGATGCCTATGTACATATATTTCAATTTGCTAACTTAGTATTGCAATAGTTGGTTGTAGTAATTAGGTCACAGTCACTTGGATTAAACTTTACATACGGTGTGGGTTTGTGAATGCTGCTTCACTCGGCTATGGAGAAATCATGTGACCTTTGCAAAAACATCAGCTCATTGTGGTTTTGTAAGAAGCTCATAATATTTCATTCCTTGCTTGCAGGCCAAATTCCCATAATCAGATAATTTTTAGGAGCAAAAACTAGAAAATTACTCTTTCAATTCAAAACAAAATCTTCTGGCTTAAAACAGCCTCCCTGTGGGAGGTATAGGGCAAAAAAAAATACTTCATGGAAGATGCAAAGTAATCCCTTTTAGGAAAGGGATGTTGGAGCGATGGAAGGGGTTCAGTTATCCCTGGTCCTCATTCCACATCGGGTGAGCTAAATGAATAGTTTGAAAATTGAAAGACAAATTAAGGTATTATATTGATTATATATTATATATAATTTATGCAATACCTATTTATTATCATCCTTTAGTTTTTTTGGAATACTGTCCATTAAAGCTGAGCTCATGACACTCGTAATATTGTATAAACTATAGGAATTTCCCTGCTAGTCATTCCAATAATGTTCTTAACTCCTAGTAGGTCAGTATGACTTTCTGGGTTTCAAATGGTAGATCATGGCTCTATGCTGTCTATAGTGAGAGAGGAAATCATGCTTTGTGACTCTGTTTTCTTTATATCCACAACAGGTACTTGCTTGAGAATCTAAAATCAGTCAAGGAAATTGTAACAGCTGCGTTTGCTTTGTGCAAGTCATCATCTTGGCTTATTGCATATATTAGTCATGAATCAAGTCTTCTAAATGAAATTTCTTAGACATTAATAGATTCAATTTTGTGTTGCTTCAGAATCTTTTCAATTTAATCCTTCAACTGAAGTGGAACACCTTTTAAAAAAATGCAAAAGGAAAGAAAAAATAACTCTTATCTGCCAAACTTTTTAATTAGAATGACAATTTTTTTAACTGTAAAATGTATATTCCTCAAGACTCATTTTCAACACTCCAAATTAGAGGGTGTTACACATCGCAGTCTGATCTGAATATAGGCTGACATACTTCAACGCATACTCGGGGAAAACTTCCCGGTGTCCATGCACGTTTCTGTGAGCTGCAGAACAGACATTATCTTAAAAAAAAAAAAAAAAAAA
>VZSG01000192.1:292021-332422 GCA_013398315.1 Nothoprocta pentlandii | reverse complement strand
GGGTTAGTAATAAACACCTTCCTAGCCTATTTTCCCTTTGGAATTTACTTATTTTCTTTCTGTTTTTCCAGTATGTTCATGTAGGTGAAACTCTGTCACATTAGCACTAAGGCTGTATTCGACAGTGAGTGTTTTGTGAGCTTTTTGTGGGCATGCAAGCTACTTTTAGTACAGCCTTCTGTACTTAACAGGACAATTTCTGTTATTTTGTATGTTCCACAGCCAACTTTTAGGTCTCAAATTCAATGTGTATATTAGTTTGCAAAGCTGCCTGTTTTACATATTGCAAACTAAGAACAATTATGTCCATTATAAAGAGCAAAGGGAAAAGAGAAAAAAAAAAAAAAAAACCTCTTCATTGTCAAGATTCTCAGTGGCTAAACTGCTGATGTTTCTCTCTCCATAAGAGAAATGAAGTACTTTAGAGAGACATCTATATCCAAAAAACATCCCTGAATGCACTGAGCAATGTTAGTCTGTCTCTTTTGCTAAAGCTAACCCAGGACTGGCAAAGTCTTACCTATGTATTGCAGATGTGCTGTTTATCTTTTTAATATACTTTTATTAATTCATCATTTTATTAATATTTTATTATATACTATAATTTGCTATAAATACTTTTTCTATTATGGAAAAAAGCACTAAAGAACAATGTTGGCCCTTGGAAAAAGTGAAACAGGCAAGTGCATATAGGCAGAATATTGGAAGAAATTTTCTATTGATTCATTCTAGAGCAGCCTTCCAAAAAAGAGTAGTGGACAGTAACTTAATTGATTTTGAGTAATTTACCTGAAGTGAAAAATTTAGAGATAGGTGCTTTCCAAGAGCAGGATTGTTCCCTGCTGGTGCAGGAGCTTTCCCTTTAGTGCGGAGACACAGAATTCAGAAGAAAAGGTTGATAGTAAGTAAAAGAAATATTAGAACTAATATTTCCTAGAAATATTAGCACTAATTTTAGAAATTTTAGCACTAAATTTCCTAGAAACACAAATTTTACCGAAGACCTGTGCCAAGTACCTAGATATTAGAACCCTAATATAGCAGGTGGTCCTCTTACTGCATCAAATCCTGATGGCTAACATGTATGGTAGGTTCTAGCCTTCCCCCAGGAGTTTTAAAAACTTAGGAAATGGTGAATCTCCCCCAGCACTATAGGGCAGTAAGTAGGGGGCCATGTAGCCATGAAATGCATGGCTAATCATGACATTGAGTAGCATAAAACGATTCCATGTTGTCAGGATTGTCACACGGACTTAAAGATGAGGAGATAGATGTGATCTTTCAATGAGGCAAGTGTAGCAGAGAGCGCTGCTTAGACCTGTGTTGCTTGAAGCAGAACTGAACTATTAGTTGAGCAAAACTCAGTAAGGTTTGGGGGTTTTGGGGGTGTTTTTTTTTTGAGGGAGAGGTGATTTCTTGAAGCAGGGAGTTACCTGCTGCATACAGTCAATCCTGCCGCTCATTCCAACTGGAAAACTTGCTGTGGGATAAGTTTCTCCCTGCAAGGAGCACAAAGGAGCCCTTGATCCCCTGGATGGACAACTTCATTTATTTCACCCTGCAGTTTCTTATCAGTGAAACGGGGATAACTGCATTCTGCTGCCCTCAGGGGTGCTGTGTGGGTAAGTGCATTATAGGCTGTGGTGTGTTTAGATGCATTTGCTAGAAGAGCTGTAAAAATAACTGGGCAGGAGAATCGATTTCACAGAGGATGGGAGAATCCAAAGCAAATTTGGGGACGTACTGATCCGAGGCTTTGAAATCTAATTATGGCCCTGTGCTTCGTAGTGTTTTGTGTTCTCAAGTATCTCAGATCGAGTGTACAATTAGCATTAACTCGTACTGAATACAGAATTGGGATTTGCAGAAATCCCTGCTGCCGTGCTGGTTGCTACGGGATGGCAGTGTCGCTTTCCATCCATCCAAATCCATGTAATTCCGAGGCAGATTTTTAAAGAAAATTTCCAAATAATGCAATATCTTCTTATAAATATATGCCCGACACTGGAAGAAGCTTTTCAGGCAATGTTAATTCTAAATACATGCAAAGCTCAGGCACCTTTTCTCAGGAAGTGCAAAGTGCCTTTGATAAAGTTGCAAAAGACTCGTGTTTTGTGACCTCTAAGCTTTGGCTGTATTAGCAGGGTCCTACTGGGCAAAACTTTTTGCATTGGGTCAAGGTAAAATCAAAATAACTCTGTTGCCCCTACTGAGAGGTGTCCAACCTGCTGCTACTTTTCCTCTTGGCAGAAGCTTGGAAGTCACAGTATCTGACACATGCAAATGATGCTACTAATTTAATTAAGCGAACCACATGAAATCAGGAAAATTACTGTCCCTGGTCAAGAGTTTGGACTTCTTTTGTTTGTTGGAATTGCATCAATAGCTAATTAAAAGCATTACATAATTGCTCTTGGTTACACAGGAGAAGGAGCATGATGTCTGCGGATCTATTTATATTATCTCGTCTGTGACAAAAATTTGAGGATTTAATGAACTTTAATGTTTATCTTCAGAGAGGGCCAGGAGAGAGGAAATATTCCATTCGACAGCTATAGAGCTGAGGCACAGAGGGGACAGAGGTCAGAACATTTCCAATTTAATCACCAAGACGTGTGGCCACTGGTTGACTGCAGTTCAAGACCACTGCCATTGTGCTTGTTACACCAGTCGATACAAGGATTAATAGGAAAAGTCAAAGCTGCAAAATCTTGTGACAGAGCGGGAAATACCTTTGCCTGATGACTCTGGGCTTGAGATATAGGTAGGTAGTGAGGCTTGTGATTTCTGCAGCACAATTTGCGCTCTTCTTGGTGGGTTCAGGCTTCTCCTGGCCTGTTGTGTGGTTCTCTTCCTCTTCCCATGCCCCAAACCCAAATACATGAAGGGTAAAGAAGGGATAAGAGAAGCAGAGGTGCTTTTTCTGACCTCAGAACTCATTTTCCATGGTTTACACCAGTTGCCAGTATCTGACAGCTTTAGTTACCTTGTATTTGTCCTCTCTGGTGTGATAGTCATGCTGCACATTAAGCTAATCTGGTGTTGTAGGCCAGATTAGGCCAAGTATAGACCTACAGGTCTATACTTGGATGCCTAGGGAATTACTGAGGAGCCTCTGTCCTGGTAGATGGGCAGGTCAGTGCTGTTAAAATTTAGGCAATGAGAGTGGCTTGGAAATGGTTGCTCTGCCAGGCCTCTTGGCTTTTTTGCTATTAAGTACTCCTAGTTTTGAGCTTAATCTGCATGTATTTGCAGGATTTGAGGAAGAATAATAGAAGTGACCCAGCATTTGTCATGGCAAAGACATCTCTGTTGGTGATGCGATGGTGTGGAATGGAGCAGATCCCAACCCTGTTCCTTCAATAGGACTGGAAAAGATAGGATGTGAATAAAGGACCCGACTGTGCCCTGACAGATTCATCGTCCTGGTCAGTCTGCAGTAAAATTAGGCAAGTTTAAGAGATGAATAAAAACATGAAGAAAAGATGCTTTTTAAGATAATCCCAAGAAAGAGATGTGGGGAGTGTTTGGAAGCCCACGCTGCCTGTCTTGTAAACCAGCTTCCATCACAGCTGCCTTGAAGCCTCTGAGATGGGTTGGTAAAGCACAGCATTTCCCACTGACAGCCCACCAAAGCCATTTTTAACTGTTATTTAAAATCATGCGTCGAAAGACAAGAGGAACTGTCAGCACTGCTGCGATTTGATGACAGTTATTTTGATCTCTCATATTCTTAGAACCTCTTCCCGGGCAGATCCCTGCAGATGCATCTGCAAACGTGGTAACCAATAGTCAATAATTGGCTCTGAGGGAAATTTTGGGTTTGTTTTTGAGGTGTGACTTGGTATGTGTATTTGTTTCCAAGCATGATTTGCATGGAGACGGTCCTTCTACTGACCCTGTTGTAGAAGCTCTTGCGCTGAGTCATAGGAATAAGCTTTAATGTGGCACATTTTAGGTAATTTACTTAACCAGCATTAAGTTATTTAAGTATTTAAACACTATAAGCAAAGTTAACTTGTAATATATTTAAGCATTTAAATATTTTAAGCAGGTATCATTTATACGGAAAGCATTAAACTTCTGTTTCACGCAAATTTCCTTGAGATGTGAAACAATACAGAGGATTCCCTGTAATGCTGAAGGTGAAATCTGATTATCTGCTTAAAGCGGAATACACAAACATGCGGATGATTCTGAATTTTCAGATGTGCTTTCAAGCCCGCTTAAGGGAAACGGATGCCGAAATCCTATTAATTTAAAGGGAATTGGGTGTCCATGTCTATAAGAGCTTTGAAGTTTAAGCCTCTATGCAAATTAGGTGGGTTAGTCCATTTGTGCTGGTTAATAACACCCTGTTCCTTGGATGAGTGGCATGTGTTTGTGAGAGGATGCCAGGAAAGGGGATTTTTCGCATATGCAAACTCTAAATCACCTTCCATTGTGGCCATATAGGATCTGGGTAAAGATTTTTTTGACTGAGGGAACTCTATTTTCATTTTTCTTTAGTTTAGTAGAAATGATTGAGAATGGAAAGACTACCTTATATTTAGTTGAAACTTCAAGGGCTATTTCTTCTGTTATGCTCTGTGTGTTTTTGTTGGCATTTGTTCCATATGCAATATAGAAATATACCAAGTTAAGGTAGCCAAGAATCAGGAGTTCAGAAAGCCTTGAAGAGCAGTGTGTAATTCCATCTGACCTGACTGCAGGAATTTTCAGGTTTAAAGAAGGTGAAACATTGTGAGCATTCCTCAGTGTGCAAGCCTTGCTATGAATTGGTAAGACCCCTTTTTTGTCATTATAAAATACAAAATACAACCATACCTCAACCTTTCCAAGGAGGAAAGATGTTTTCTAATCCTTTCTGTCTGCTGCTCCCTATAAAACACAGGCACATCCATTCATTGACGTTTACTGTGCTTCATAAGATAGCATTCAGACGTGTAGCTCAGCAGTGCAAGCGAGGGTGTGCGTATTTGGGAGGTTAAAGGTAATTATTTGAAGCTTCCGTGGGCTTGAAAGCTTGCCTTCTGCTTAGCATCAGGCCTGCTTTTCACCAAATTCCTGCATTGTGCTTTTTACTATCATGTTCCACCGTGCTCAGCAATCGCATTGTCTGCTCTTTAGGCTGCTGCAACAATGCAGAGAGGTAATATCCCTGCACGAGCAGGGGGCAGCTTTCAGCCCGGGGCTGCTCTCTCTTTGCTGCTTGACCTTTCCATCGTGGTTTTGCTTCTTTTTCTGCAGAGCCCCATGGCACGCCTTCAGAAGAGTCCTGCCAACATCAGCTTTTCAAGCTTATCAGCAGAGCTCCCATAGCGGGAAGAGTGGTCACCACAGGCTGCAGAAAATGCCTTTCCGTAAGTCAATGAGAGCTGCTCCTGCAGTGGTTATATTTACCTGTGCTACTTCCTCCCTTCACATCTCTGTCCTTCTATCTCTTTGCAACGCAGTGTCTCACCCCCTAAATTAAATTAACGGTTTCATAAGCACTTAGTTACACCTTCCTTGTCACGAATGCTCAGTGCTTTCCTCATCCTTAAGGTTGAGAATAGGGTTAAAGTGAGACCATGCATCCCTAGGAACCCTCAGTTTTCTCCCCTGTATTATTTATGGTGGTTATAAATAATATTAGTTATACTGATGATTTTGTGCAAATTCTCTCTCCTTTGAATTAATTAGCTAATGCAGAGCTGAAGGTTGTCCAGCAGACGCACCAAAAGACACAATATTCTTTTTGAAATTAAAGAGCTTTGGGGGTAGGTGCATTGAAATTTGTTTACAATAAGCAATCGCTCTTTTTTAATAAATCAGAGCGATGAAGTTGTCAGTTTCTTTGCAAAATAGCTGAGGTCATTCCAAGGTTAGCAATTAATTTCTTTCATATTAATGAATGTGGCTATGGATTGCTAACTGGGTAGGATTTTTATTACTTATTTCCCATTTTGCTATTCAAATTTATGTAAATTTCCTGGTGGAGCTTATTGAGTGCCAACTGGAGTTGGGTGGAGATACTTAGTGCCAGAGTGCATGTAAAGTTCCAGTGGACATTGCAGCTATATATGGGGCTTTCATCACCCTTACAGAAGATCTTATAGCCAAATTGTTTAGGTGGTTTGTAGCAGTGGTCTAAAAGACCCAGTTTTGAGTTCAAGAGGTGGTGTTGTGCCTGTAAAAGAGAACTTCCATTGGTGAACATGTTGAGATTTATTTCTGACCATCTGCTTGTCGTTAATTCTGCTGTGGCCTCAGTAGAAGACTTCCCGTTGACCCATGGTATGGGAAGTTGTGGTCTCAGTAGAAGACTTCCCATTAACCCATGGGATGGGAAATATTCAAAGCCTACCAAAGAAAGTGGAAGGAGCCCTGGTGACCTCTGAAACATTTGGATCAAGTGCTGAGCATCTCCAGAACAGAGCCTCAACTTTCCTCTTCCCCACTGGGATTCTCAGTAGCTGCTACGTGGAGCTGAGGGGCAAACTTGAAGACCTGGGAAGTTGTAGAATCCTCTTTTTTTCCTGAAAAGAAGGACAAAGCAAGTGGGGTCTATGGTAAGGTTTGCTGAGATCACTCATCAGTAATGAATAGAAGGGCCGTAGTGATTTAGTAGCAGCTACTTGGCTGGTGAAATGCAACTGAGAGCACTGAAAAGCCAATAGTGCTTGGTGGTGGGTATTCAAGCTACTATTTTCCAAAAGGATAAGGCTTCTCAGTGCAGTTGGCCCTAAAAAACACAAATGTCAGAAGGAGAAGGCAGGAGATGATGGGAGGTGCATTGCATATCTCAATTGCAGTGGACCTGTAGCTACATGTGGACAGCCTTTGAGTTCAGAGCCAAGAACTTATATTGCTAATGAGGCCTATTTACTGGCCCTATCCTTCTCTTCCCTCTCTTATGCTCACACTTCAATCCCTAAAAATGGCTTTAACTTTTTTCCCTCTTCTAGCCTAAATTTCCCAGCAGCAGAATCAAATGAATGGGAAAAGATGGCCATATCACCTCTAACACAAGATATCTTCTCCCTGAAATCAGAGGAGCAGCAGTAGGTAAGGTGCTAGAGTCCTTGCTGTCACTGCTGAGGTAGTGTTTGTACTGTGCTCCTGTGATGAGTAGGAGCACAAAGCCCTAAGACAGACACACAAGGTAATTAAAAGTGGCAGAAGCAGTCCCTGAGGAGTGTGCTGCTTAATCATCAGCTTCCTATCATCATCATCATCTCCTCTTACGGCTCACCAGAAATCTCGCCTAAAGCTCTTTTTATTGAGTATTGTGGTGATATGCCTGTAGAAATGCCAGCGGAAAATTTATGTAGCTCATTAGAAGGCTGGGTAGTTTGCAGGACTTCTGATATTTCAATTTCAGCACGTTCCTCACAACCGGTGCCTGCCTGTCATTTGCTGCTTGAAGAAACCCAAGTCAAAACCCAGTAAACAGTAGTTGGTCTTCCTGAATGAAACCTCAGAAAAACAAAGACTAAAAGAGGCACTGAAGCCTGAATTCTCTACAGATGGAACTGACAGGAAATAATTTATCATTTGGAATCTTGGTACTGGTGGGTTTATGGAAGATCAAACCACTGCAGAAGTTGCTTTGGTCTTGCATTTTCTCCTGGCATATAGTTTATTTTTCACTGTGAAATGAGCAGCTCTTATTGCTCTATTTCAAATATCTTGGAAGCCAAGACACAAAAAATCAATAACACATAACACAAATTGATCAATATAAAATGCTTAAATAAAACACCCGGCAACAAAGACAAATGTTAACTGGTAGTTAAAATAATAAAAGTGGGACGTTTCCCTTTTAATAGGTCTTTCCAAAGTAGTTTTTGTCATGCGTCCCCATTGATCAAACTCTGTCTTTACCACAGGACTTCCTTGTGAGTTTTTCCACTGTGCTTTGCATTTTAATGTCTAAAGAACAACTGATAGAAGTTTTCTGTGACAAGGACAAAGCTTATGGAAGTCTTTGTATTGCTTCTAATGTTGTACCTAAACAGAAGCTTTTTACCCCCATAACTCACCATGAGTCACAGGCTCTCATAAGACTCTCCTAAGGACTGTTCAGACGGGGTAGCCAACCAACCAAAACAAAAAAGTCCCTTAGACATTAAATAAGCCAGCACCTTTCCAAGAGTCCTGAGTATTTCTTTGTGGATCTCATCCAATTTGCCTAAACAGACAGATGGATTTCTGCAAAGAGCTCAACACACAGCTGCGCTTGTGGAGAATAAAGGAAAACAACCTTTTATTTCAGCAGGACATTTGGGAAACCTGTCACCTTCATTTTGTTGGTCAGGTAGGAGTTGTATTCATTTGTAGGTCTGTCTAATATTGTGGTTGTTGAACACTTGGTGGAATTGTCTCCAATTTGTGAAAAATTAGGCAAGTTTTGCTTTTTTTTTTTTCTTTCTCTCTACGTTTAAATAATCCTTGGGCATAGATGGAGGTCTTTGGAATTTATTTAGTGAGTGAGTAGCAATAGAGAAGCCTGGGGGGCCTTGTAGTACACAGCCATGTTTAAACTCTTGTCATCAAACTGATGCTAAGACTCATTTAAATCTACATCTCTGTGATCCTTCATTGCAGAGTTTACATGAAGCAGTGAGCAGCTGCATTTCCAAACAAAACTATTTGCAAGGTGTGTTGTGCTAGTGACGAGACTAAAAGCTGGTGGTGGTGATTCCCATCTCAGCCATCTCAGCGAGGATTTGAGATTTCATTTTCAAGGGTAAAACCTTCCCCTCTACAGAAATACCGTTTCACCATGGCAAACCACCTACCCATGCCAGTAAGCAGTTTTTTTCCAAATTGCCTCTTTGCTCCATGCCTATCCCATTAGCACAGTCACCTTGTCATTCATATCCCTGTAATGATCGCTCCCGAAACATTTACGCCCTGTGTTTGGCTGCCTGGTTGCTGCTTGCTCAGTGGCAAGATTATTGATTGCAGGAGCTTATTAAGAAAGTATGAAGCAATAAGCCATGAGAGCTGTTGATAATTCAAGAGGCGAAGCTGGCAATTATATAGGGATCAGGGGGATTATTATATACAGGGCCTGGGTAAATATGACTGATTGCTATGGCACTGCTGTGATGACTGTTTGAATTAAAATGTATCATTATTGATTTTTTGTTGTTTTTTATTGCATTTTAAATCTACATCTTTTTAATGCAAACAGCCTATTCTACCCTACAGCTAGAATATGCTACTGTAACCTACTGATTTATGAATATATCCTGTGTTACAGTATTTTCATCTCTTGGTAAGGGTTTTTTCCTGTTATTTTTCACTTTTCTGATGCTTTTGAATGAGAAATTATGCAGTTGATTTTGAATTTTGCCTTTCAGTTTGTTTCACTGTTCTGTTGCCTTTAAGTTTTCCTCTAATTATACACACAGAAAAGTAAAAGGTTTTTGAAGGAATAGAATTAAAAAATACATATAATTTCCTTTCTTATTTGACTTTAAGTTCTCACATTGGGTAAACCTTGCTTGAAACGGAAAAAAAATCCAAACATATATGCAAAAAAAGAAAAAAAAAAAACCAAATCCATCACAATCAGATTTCTTTAATACTGACCCGGTTCATTTTAAAATGCTTTCTGGTAGTTGTTAGGCATTTAATCAGGCCTTAGCTGCAAATATGAGGAGTGTAGCCTTATTTTGCATGGTTCTTTTTGCTGTGGATGGTGCTATCCTGTGATCTCAAGAAGCTCTCTAAAGAAGAGAACAGGAAAACGTAGTGGATGAAAAGGTTCCTGCTGAGGCAACTGCTTGTGCTTAATTTTAAGAAAGTTTATGAAGTCTGTGATTTAAAAATTAGTTCTTTAGTGATCATTTTGGTCCTTGGAGATAAGCTGCTTTGGAAGGGGAGCAGGAAGAAAGCATCCACTGTGCAGGTTGCTCTATGTTTAGTTATTATGCATAGACTAGTAAGACTGTAGCATAGATGCAAGTGCACTGAGCACTAATAGAGGTTTTCTAGAGTAAAATGAGTGGAGAAATGGAAATATTTTAAGTGGAACCTGTCTTGAATGGTGAAAGCCTTCAGAGCTTTTCTTAGGCATCGCGTAAGATCCAAGCAAAGGGGAAACTCAGATAAATGTTGCCAGGTCTGCCGATTCTGTCCTTGACTCCAGGATAGAATTTCTGGTTGGGCCTGAGGATTGGGAAGCCAAGAGTTTGATAGTTCAGCCACTTAAAACAGTTTCTAACAATGCAGGCTATAACCATGATATATTTAATTGGTCCAAACCAGCCTGTAACATAGCTCGTACCAAAAGCCTTAGGTGAGTCTGTACAACTGCTACTGTAGAATTTGTCTAATAGTCTGATAAGATGTCATAAAGGCAGGTTAATACTTTGAACAGGACTGCAGAGGCTTGCAGAGGAAATAAAGGGATGGTAATTATCAGGTTATCACCCCAAATACTAAATAAGTCTTTGTTTTCCCATAGGTGGGTTTGATCTGGTGCAGCCAGGTGTGGGACCTGCTAATTTAGGTTAAGAAAGCATGTTGTTAACCATTTCACACTTCCACTGCTTGGAGATTGCAAGTGGGAGGAGGAAGAAAACCCCTGTTTAGGTGCCCATCTCCATTGGCATGCACCTCTTGACTGCATAACCGTGCCTTGGTGCTCCCTGAAAGCTGTTGGCAATTGCCGTCACTTTGGAGGCACTAAGGAAGTTCAATGTACAATATCTCGAGCCGGGTGATGCAGACTTGGCACTAGCTGAAGATGAAACCTCTTTGACTTGCAAGACTCCAGGGTGAAGCTGGGACTAGGTACAGTTCTCTTTGATAGCTATGCTAGCTTTCCAGAGGTGAAATTCCCAACACTTGGTGTTCTCCTCTATCCAGTGCTTGCTTCCCTCCAGCTCCATCTCACCTCTTTCGTTTGAGGAGAAGAGTCAAGAGGGTTTTGTTGGAAGAAACAGCCCTTACCTCCCTCTGCAGGCGCCTGTGACCTGCTCAGCACCTCCCTGCCTTGCCTTAGCAGGACCCTGGAGATACGTGGGGATGTCCAAGAGATGAACCACAAATCCTATTGGAGCGGTGGGGCCTCTCCCTGGCTGCAGGTGGGATGTGAATCGCTTTTGCTGCAGTGCTGGAAGATTTAATGATCCTCAGCTTGAAGCCTGTGCTCCCTTCTACATATCTGGTATGTTTGGGAGGGCAGCAGATAAATATCCAGGAAAAAAAGGGGGGGAAAAAAATCCCTAAAAGGCCTATGAATCAGTGAACACCTTCCCCTCCCACAGCCCTACAGGAACAGATGGGCTGGAGGACACAGGGCATCAGTTATTTATGAAGGGCTGGGACGGCGCTCTGCTTAAATAAAACAACACACGACATGAGGACAGGCTTGGGCCTTGGTTGCTGGGCCCTGCCGTGGAGCACGAAGGAGTCACTGCTTCTAGAGCCTCCTAAATTATCTATTTTGGCCTGTCTAGGGTCCCCACTGCAAGCAGGCAGCGGCTGAGGGCTAAATAATTAGTCTATTGTTAATTTAACAGATTAATCCAAACTAATTTCACGTGGTTGGTATCTTACCCCTTGCAGAACAGCTGCTTATGTGCTGAGGTTGAGTATATCCTTAAATGCATCCCTGGCCTGAGCTGCTCAGCACTGTTCTTCCCTTATTTCACATTATTACTCTGCTGAGGTTTTTAATTCTAAGTGTGTTGTGTAAATGTGGAATTGTGGACAAGTTAAGGGTAATTTTTTTTTGACAACTTTATTTGGAATTTGGATATGGAGTTTATTTTCAAAGTGACTGTATTCTGCCTCTTTTATGATTTTTTTTTTGAATTCTCCCATGTGCAACTTGCTCAAGAAGGCTGTATCAGTATGTTTTGTCAAATTTAATGAACATGGAGAGCCAAATGTTGAAATTGTGTCAATAGGCTGATAGAGCAAGGTGAAGCAGGCTCAGGAAACTTGGGAATCTAGTGTGTGCGCTACGGAACTGCATTGCTTCCTTGGGGTGATGACAAGGATGTAGGTATTTCCTTTTGTCAATATGAAACTGGATGTTAAAAAACACTCCTTGTGCTCATTTCATTCACCCAGCAGAACTAAATATGAGAAGCAAAATAAAAATCACCTGGTTAGTTGCATTGGCCAGCGGCGATGGGTGAGTTGCACAAATGTGCACTTGATGATGTCCTGTGAGGAGAGTAGGTAGAAAACTTTGGGAATTGACTTAAGGCTCCATAAGGATGTGCATGAAGATTAATTGCATGTTGCTGCTCTGTTTCTCTCCGTTCTTTCTCAGGGCTACTTAAATCACTCCTTACAAGTTCATGTGGACACCCTAAGTGGTGATAAGGCTGTTGCATCCTTAATTTAGGTAGGCAATGGAAGAGGGAGTCCCTCATGTGTTCCGTGTTCCCTTTGCTACCTTCTTTAATCCAGCTTTTGTGACCCTGATGTGATGCCAAGTGCTGAGTTGACTACAAACTCATTTTGGACTGTTTTTTTTTTTTTTTTTTTTTTTTTTTTTTTTTTTTTTTTTTTTTTTTTTTTTTTTTTTTTTTTTTTTTTTTTTTTGTCTGCAAACATTGTGGCCAAATGAATACAAACAGCTGGGGTCAGGAGGGAGGATTGTACTGTCCCTTCTGATAGCAGCCTGCTCTTTAATCCAGGGCTAAATGACTGTAGCACTGTCTCTTCAACCACTGATATCAGCATTATATTTGAAAAATAAAGTTATTCTCAAATGACTGGTGGTGTTAGAAGCCCTTACTTTTAGGCAGGAGGTTACTTAAAGGTTACTTTTTTTTTTAATAGCATAGTCCCCTGTTAAATGATTAGTTGCCTTCAACAATGCATCACTTCAAAGCTTGGAAACTTTCAAGGATATAACCTTGAGTATGGAGGCAGTGCAATAAGGCAAGTTGTAAAAGGACAGTGGATGGGAGGGAGGAAAAGGGGGAGGAAA
The DNA here is from genome assembly GCA_013398315.1 of Nothoprocta pentlandii. Lineage (NCBI taxonomy): Eukaryota > Metazoa > Chordata > Aves > Tinamiformes > Tinamidae > Nothoprocta > Nothoprocta pentlandii. The sequence goes on along the minus strand of VZSG01000192.1, from coordinate 319,473 downwards.
AAATAATTAAGTGCCACTTCTGAGTTGTCTTTTTTTCTCTTCTATGAATGAAAAGTTGCTTCCTCCTTTTTAGACTCATGTTGTGCTGCTTACATGTCCTGTCCCCTTGAGGATGTCTGTGTTATTTTGAAGAAAGTTGATTACTGCAATTCAATTTTTTCACTCCATGGCTTCCTGCTCTACTGGAAAGTGGGGAACTCATCTTTATTTTCCTCAGTTCTGGGAACCAAGGAAGAAACTGGTGCTTAGAGGATGGATTTTCTTCACACTCTGCAAAAGTAGAGACTGAAGCTTTCTTTGAAGGCAAAATGCACATCCTCCAGTGTTCCCTCAGCTGAGGAAATATTTATAAATTACTTATAAATATTTATAAATTGCTATAAAATCATTATATCAGTTTGATTTTGAATTAGTTTCTTAGTAATTATCACTCTTACTATTTGCCCCACAAGGAAAGCTTTTCCTTTTAGTTCATGTTAATGGTGGAGAGAGGAGAGTGTTGTTAAAAATTCCATACAACTGAATAACTAGTCCATAAAATAAATATTGTGTGAGACTGCATAAAACACATAAATCACCTCTGTGCATGTTTTTCAGGCAGGGTCTGCTCCTGCTGTCGCTGCCTGTATCTATTCAGCTGTTGCTTGGGTCAGGTTGACTTTTTGCTTCTCTTCAGCCACATCCAGACTGGGACTTGCAAGCCAGAGGCCTAATCAATACGGCACTAACTGCTCCATTAATCCTCTTCTGCTGCTATTTCTCTCTCATCTTTCCAGGAGGCTGTTGTTACCTCAGAGCAGATAATTGATTTTTTTTTCCTTCCTAGATAATAACAGCAGCTGCTTATTGTTGATATTTCCCTCATAACCCCGTGTTGCAGAAGCCTATAGGGATCTGAGAGAGCAGAGGTGTTTTGGGGTTATTCTGAAATGGCAGTGGCCCAAATTTAGCTTTCTGCAAAAAAAACACAAACGGTTTATCTAGAAAATAACCCAAACTGCCTTATAGTTGGACCTTTCCACCTCGGGTGCTGCAGTAAGGGGAGAAAATCGGTGTGTTCCAGTCTGACATGAGTGTGTGCATGAAGTTACTTTGCATGAGAAAAACCTAATGAGAAATGCCTGGCTACTTTAATTTTGGACTACAGGAATTCTTGGTCTTAAGGTTCTTGATGTAGGTGTCTGAATCCGCTGGAAATGAGTGGGGAGGTGATCAGGTGCTCAATAAATACCATCCCACACACCAAATTCTGCTCCTGTGCAGAGCTCCTACTAATTACACTATTGCCCCTTAACTTCTTTGAGCTCAATAGATTTATTTTACATCCCTACTGATGTCATTGGAGGGGGAAGAAAAATCACACGGGGTTTATGTAAGGGCAATAAGGGCAAGAGGTGAATCCAAGGAGCAAGGATTCATCCTTGCAATTAGTTTCTAGGCAGGCTAGGAGCCAGTTTGGGTAGGAAGACTATGTTTTTGTTTGTATTTCCAAGTGGTTGCTTTCATCTTCACTGTATAATGATAATCTGTAACTACCAGGGTCCAGGAGTTATTCATGCCATTATAAACAGCGTGGTCTTAACAAACAAAAAAAATTTATTATATTTCATATCCAAGCCCTTTGATTGCAATGGAGAAGTGGTACAGTAGCTGATAAGGAAATTTTTTTTAAAAAGCCCTCATTGTTCATGTTACCTTAATTTTATTATATTAAGGTTTATCCTGATGAAATATGTAAACACTTAAGGATGTAGGAAAATAATTAATGACTGCTCTTTGCATGGCAATGGAACCAAACAAATTACACTAGTGGAAGAAAATAGGAGGCTTTTTAATCATTTGAGACGTGATGGGCTCTTCTAAAGGACATGACCCTCTCCTGATTTGCCGCGTGGCTCGGGCCGCCTGTATTTCTTAGCAAAAGAAAAACCATCTGTCCTGCAGGTGCTCAAAGGATGTATTTTATAAGGGCAGGACTCGAACAACATTGTTTTTCTTTTAACCAAAGGTGGCAGAAACCTTGACACGCTCTCCAGGTGTCTCTACTTGGGGTATAAACAAGATTGGCTGTGTTTTGTGATAGACGCTATAGCTAGTGTGAAGGTAATTCAAATTCTAGTTGATTTTGTTGCTTTTCCATTGGAAAATTAAATGTTGTTTTGTGAAAGGCTGGAGAAAACACCATCTTCTCCATCCTGTGTTTATTTGAAACTATCTAAGTGAGAGAGGCTGTCTTTGTGGGTTTTTTTTTGATATATGTACTATATATATGTGTATATGTATATATATGACCTTGGTGATTTGGGGTCTGGTCCACTTTATTCTCTAGAGCTTTTTGTGTTTCTGGGATCATCATGTAAGTCTTTCATAAATGTGAATAAGCCAGTTCCTTGTTTTTGCTGATTCTCAGTTTGAGAGCAAGGGTCTGCTTTGGAGGGACTTTGAACATTTACCATTTATTTACCTCTGTTATTAAAGCTCCTCAGACAACTTTAAGTGCAGGCAGCATGACCTGTGTTTTCCCCAAATGAGACCAAGAAAAAGAGTAACTGACTGCAGAATAAAAGGGTTTAAATGGTCTCTTGGGTTTTGCTACCTGAGCTGCACATGCAGCTTTCCAAGCTGTTCTCTTGGAAATAATAATATAATATTCTCTCTTAGAATAATATAATACACTAATTACAAGAAAAACACTTGTTTGAATTTCCATTACCAAGTACTTTAGTTCTTTGTGCATGTGATGAGATAGAGTAGAGCTTTTTGTCCTCTGGAGGAAGGAGGGATGCACGTGGGAGCAGCATGAGGCTGGAAAGGGTCAGAAAATCTGCAGATCCCATTTGCTTGTGATCACATCTTCATGTACCGTAGTGAAGATGCAACAGTCCCTTTGCTGATACACGTCAGTGTTCTTTGATATGTTGCCCTTCTTCCCCGTGCCGCTATTAAATAATAATTAACGTAGTATTACAAGAAACATCTCCAGGTTGGCACATGGTACTGACTGTGCCTGTAGATTCCCTTCTGAAATATTTATCTCTGGGAAACAGCTGAGTGTATTTTGACTTGTGTTGTTATAAACCTGCTATGATCCAGCGCTCTGACTTACATTGTCTTGCCATGAATTGCTTGGCTTTGCTTTGCTTTTTTTTGAAAATTGCTAATTCCGTGCTCCAGCTGTATGTCCATCACCATCTTCCCCTGAAACTACTTATCAGCTTGTTGTCCAATTTTGGTCAAAGTGGTCTCAAATGTCATTACAAGTTTTGTGAAAAGTGGCAAATACGTGGTGTGTACCTGCCCTGAGAAAGGAGAATTTAGGTGTTGCCAGTTTCTTTGTCTTCATTTGGATCATCAGGCAGTGTAAATGGGGAGGGAAGGCCTGGAGAGCGTGGGACAGAGGTGAAGAGCATTTTGTTTTTGTCTATCTGTTTATGCAGGAAGAGGGCTGGAAACTTCAGGATGCGGGAGTAAAGGCTTGGGGAGCTCCTGGGAAAATAAGTCATAACTCTGGAAGAAGGTGTACAGAATTTTAGGAAACCGTATTGTCATAAATCTGCCATTTTTCCTAAAAAGTTAGAGGAAGAAAATAAAAATGACTTGGAGGAAGAGATGGATGATCCGTGTGTTGCATTCTGAACTGTCCACATGAATGGAAAGGATTAGTCCTAGAAGGCTGAGCAGAAAAGCCCCAAACCAGCCCCAAACCCTACCTCAGCCTTCAGAAAAGAGTTAAGTACTCCTTTTGCTATACAAATCATCGATGACTTGAACATTGCCATCATATTTTAAGTACCTGAACTCTTTCATTTGAGCCTTCTCAGAGCATCTTCTTGTGCGTTTTCTTTGCAGTTGATGCTTGGCTGGAGCCCTGCAGCACTAAGTGCTTGCTTGCTTCAAATTAGTGTCACATACACGAGTATCTTCTACAGGTTTAATGCTTTTGTCCAAGGAGTTACTCTGTTATGTAAACAACTTCACTTATCTCTTTGTTTCTAGTATCATCCAGTCTCCTGGACCATGTTTCCTGGGCACTGTAATAGCAGAACATGCAGCTGTGGCCAAACTTAACAGAAATTTTCCCCTGTTTTTGTCTACATCCCTGCTAGCTGAGGGAAAAAAAAAATGTAGTGTGTATTTTTTTATGTGTTTAGTATTTTTCTTCAAAACGCTTGTGGGTGTTACTGCCCATTAATGTCAGGACCAGAAAACATTTGCTAGAGTCATGTTTAGTGCAGGCGGTTATTGTGCACAATTTAGAGAGACTGAAATTGCCAGGCTGGATCCCATCCAGGATTCATCTCTCCCTCCCTCCTTTGCCTCCTGGTGCCTCTGGGAATGGGGAAGCCCCAGAACTTCTCACTCTGCCCTTTTCTCACCATAGATTTCACTCACCTCTAGTCCTCGGGGTTGGCCATACTCTACAGCTGCACAAGTGTGGTGTCCTTCCTGAAGATCTTGTTTAGAATAGCAGTATTTTTTTATCATTATTATTTTTTCCTACAGGAAAGAAAAGAGATCTTGGAAAGCTCTTGGCTTCTGAGATTATTTCCTGTGGCAAAATTCCATCTCCTAATGACGTGCTGCGAGAAGAATAATCTTTGTTGTCTGCATTTGCCAGGCTTAGTTTTTCTTGCAAGTTCTCTTGGTCTTTTATAAAGATGCTCAGATCATTTGTCTTTTGAATAACCATATATTCCTATATGTTAAGCATGCTTATTCTTACTCATCATCTTTCTGAGGTGATAAATCCCAGGATTTGCTGCCTCTCTCCTCCAACCCTTAACATTATGGCAGGACAACATGAGGCCTTGCTAGTGCTCTGAGTTAGGGCAGTCTTCAGGCATGTCCCAGTCCAAGCTTGACGTCCATCACCACTGCACAATGTTCCCTTTTTAAGGGATCATTTAAGTGCTTTTTAAATGAGAGTGATTTTTCCTCTGGTCTTGGGTCAGATATGGGGTCAAAGATGAACAGATTCAGCCAAAACTCAGGTAGTCAAGATGCTGTAGCTCATCTTAAGGGTTCTTAGTAGAGCACTGGAAATAGGGCCCTGTCATGTGTAGCTGGCCATAATGTACTGACTTTAATAGAAAGCTGTGGCCAGTGGAAAATGTGAGGTCCTGATCTGATAGAACAGGGGGAAAAATAAATTAATAAATAGGAAACTCCTGAAAACAACAAAGAATGTGTATTTAAGCTTGTTGAAAATATTCCCACACTGCCCCTTGGAGAACCTGTTGAGTAATGCAATCTTTAGAAAACATGGATAGTCTAAATTCAAAATCATCTCCTTTTAAAAAGGCAGGAAAACGGGGAAAAAAAATTAGTGTTCTTAGCATCCTGCTTGCATTACAGAAGGAAAACAGAGAAGTAAATGAATTCATAAGGCAAAACTCTGGGTGTTGAACCAAAGGGCAGAGTTATGACAATATTTATGTTTTAGGACAATATTGCTAAGGCACAGTTCTGCACACCAGCCTAAATTAATAAATACATAAACCAAACTAAACTTCAGGTCAAATGTTAATCTGAGATCAATGCTGTGGACCCAGTGGAGGAGTTTGGCTGAGAGTTGAATTGGTTGCATTTCTCTTCTGAAATAAGAAGTGTTCATAGCACTCTTCTGATTTTCAAATGCGTTTCTCAAGGCTGGGAGATGAACCTTTTTAAAGAAATAAAGAGATTACAGTGACAAGAAACAGATGAATCAGAACAGCTTCAGACAGTCTATTCTGAATGGAAATGATGCAAACAAATCGAGAAAATGTTGGAAGTGTGAATGAAAATAGAGGTCCTAGCTTGGATCAGCGTGTTTCAATAAACTGAGAAGTCCAAACATTTGAGCAATCTGTTCTCCAGATTCATTTTTTAAAAAAGTCTCATCTAACATTTTAAATTTGGAGAAAGTAAATAAACCTAATGCAGAATGGAAAGAGTTTACATTCCTTTAATTTCACATATGGGAGTTCAAAACTAGACGTTTTCTTTGGTGAAAAAGTGTAGACTTGTAGCAGCCCCTCCGCCTGTATAAAAGGTGTATTTCTCTTCCTTGCATCTAACCTTAAGTAACTTTTTTCTTTTCTCTAGGCCCATAAGAGAGCTCAACCCACTAGCTCAGATGTCAGGGCCTACAAGATTCATGAGTGAAGGTAGGCAAGACAAATTCAAGACATTGTCACACTGTCTTCTCTTGAATGATTTATGTCTCATGAAACTTGTATTCTGGGGGAAATGTGCTTTGGAAACAAGAGGAGAGAAATATCTGAAGGAGGCAATATCTTTGCCTGTTGTATCTGTAAGTTCTAGTTTTAATTCTCTCAAAAAGGTTTTCTCCTTACATCCCATTAAAAAAGAGACATGTAAAATTTTATTGGGAAGCCAGTCTGTGTTTTTCTCTTTGTTTATTTTTGTATTTGTGAGGAAAAGAAGAGGTTAAAAGTCACTGTGAGCAGTTGTGTGTGTCTTGTGAGCTCTTTACAGTGCCATTCTGCTAGACTTGGAAAAATTCTGTTTGCTGGAATTCTAGAAGTTTGTTTTTCGTGATGGATGTTGACTTGTCATTGTAATCAATTGCCACGAGGAGATGGAGCTTTAGGCAAAATACCAGATATCACGAAATCCATGATAAAAAGGGTGAGAACTGACCACAGTGGGCTGGCTATTGCAAGAGCAGTCTGAAGCAGCTCTTGCAAATTGTTCAGATAAACTTGATAGGCCATTATCAGGAGATGGAAAGTGAGTCAAGCATGGAGGTTGATTAATATGAATCTTTGTTATCTGTGGGATCTCTGTGGTTGCTATTTATATTGTGCATTTGGTCCCAGCAAATCAAATAAATCTCCAAAAAGCCCGTAACTATTTTTACTTCAGGCACAAGACAGATGCCTTTTGTATGTTGGGAGGATCCTCATAGGAGAGATCCTTGCCATGATGGGTCACCAAAGCCCAATCCACACACAGGTAACTTGACCTTGCATTTTTTTTGCAGCTTTTTTATGTGCATGGTGCTATGTCTAGAGGTTTGCAAGTGTGAACAGGAAAATGTATAGAGCAGTGCTCTGAATACTCCTAACCTAGCTAGGCAAAATTATTTCTTGGGTCCTTTTCCAGTGTTAATATCACTGGGAACAAATGAACTGTGTAGTGCCATAAAAATAGACTGACTCTATTTACATTTGATATTTATGATGCCAAAGTATTTGAAGTGTAATAGGTATTTTTCCTTATGCAGAGGAAAGTATAACGCTGGAAAGACTTAAGGTATCACACGCACACAAAGAGAGAACTTGAGTGATTTGTGTACGAAGGGAGTTTCCTCAAGTGTTATGGACTATCAAATCTGCCTTCAATTACTTTCCATGGAAATGCATACTTTTTTTTTGTCCTATGTGGAAGGGAAATGTAATGATAGCAGGATTTGGTAGTTACATATGTCTGACTTTTTATGTAGATTAATTGTAGATTTGGCAGGTAGATTATGCCTTGGTGATAAAACAGGGCTTTTGTAAAGCATTTGGTTAAAACGAGGCTTTTTGACCAACACTGCAAATATCCATATATCTCTAGAGGACGAAGACCTCTGAAGAGCATCTCTGAAGCATCAGCATCCTGTTCTTGCTGTTGACCTTTTAGATCAAACTTTGGAAAAATGACTTGAGTACACAATATTCATCCAAAGAAACAGGGTATAAATAATGCCTTTACTGTCAGCTTTAGCATTTAGCCTACTGCCTTTTCCCCTGTAGTTGAGCATCTTTCTTTGGTGTCATCAGTAGCGATAGTGAGACTTGCATATAGCCAACATCTCAACAGGGACCAGGAATCATCACCCTCCTCCTTTAGCTGCTCCATACACTTGGCTGTGCCCCAGTGGCCATTTATGGACTAGTGGTTGCCCAGTTTATAAAACCATTTTCCTGCTTGTCAGCAGCAAGGCTGAGGGTCCTTCTGCTGCTGTTCCCATATCTGTGGGTGATGACAGAGCAGCCGTGCAAGGCATGAGAGTAGCAGTGTCCAGCTTTGCTGCCCTGCAGCTTGTGCTCTGAATTGCTCTTCCTTTCCTATCAAATTAGTCGCTGCAAATTTGGAGTCCCTTTAGGAAACGCTTCAGTCAGCAAATTCTGCAGTGATTTGTCTAATTATTCAACGGGTTTTTAGTGTAAGTTCAGCAGTAGGTTTAGCAGTAATTAAACCACAAAAAAATATGCATGCAGAGCTCTGATGTGTTAGTGACAATGGTAATAACTAATGTATTGAGATGGAAACATGATTTATATACCTATATATATATATATATATATATGTTTGTGTTCTTGGCAAAAGAACACAACCTTTCCTGGAAAATTCAGAAAAGTTTTCTCAGTCTCCAATTTAAACCGGAAAAATCTAAATACTTAAGTGGTACTTAAAACATTAGTTTTATAAAAAGTAGGAAATAGAAAATTTCTGTAATTCCTGAAAACCCAAGATGATGCATTTAAAATATCTTTTATCTTGAAATTACATTTCAGAACAAACAATCTTTCTTGGATTAACATTTCAAATGAACATTTAAGATATTGTTTGTTTTAATAAGAGTTCTTCATTAATTTTCCCAGAAAGAAGCTAAGAATTTTCTACTTTTCAGTCTTTTTAGCAGTGATCATGACATTCCTTATTAAAACACATGGACTAAAAGCTTTAAGGCAAGTTACCTCACAGAAGAATAATCTTGTTAGGTTCTAGGCATTTTTAAGTATTGCTTTGGAGAAACAACCATACTTTCTTCTCCCATGCATTTCAGTTGGAATAATTGCAGTAACTCAGTAACAGCTGAGTGAATTTAATCAAACACAGCTTATTTGGTAGAACTTGAAGAGGCTTCTATCAGTTCAATAATTATTTTGGCTTAGGCTCAGAAAGACTATTTATTCTTTTTATTCCACGTCTCTTGAAGTGTTGAGGATGCTCGTGAATCCAAGACAGAATCCTTTGACTCCTCCACCAATTCAACATAGATGTTGATATAAGCCTAAATTTTCGAGAGACTTGTTTATCAAAATGAATAGTGAATCCTTATGGATCACTGCTGTGAGACTTCATGATATTTATTTATTTTTTTATGTTTGGGAAAACAGCAGGTCATAGAGAAGATTATTTCACTGTGAGCATGTCACTACAGCCTTTTAGGATGTGATTTTCAAGCTATCATCAACTAAATTTGCTTTCTTCTTGAGTGGAAGGTAGACACCATGGTGCTCCCAAATGGAAGCAGAGCTGGGCCAGCCCTGAGCCATTCTGCTGACCCTCATCTGTTTTTACAGCAGATGTGGGGCTAGTAATTTTGTATTTCTCATCTTCCCTTCATCCCCCTTACACTTCTTTCAGTCTAAACATGTTTACAGCAGTGTGGAGAACAGGCTCTTCTACAGCAATACAGAATCTAACTGGATGATATTAGAATTAATTACCAGAAAGCATTTTTCTTCATTTTGATTCATATTAGGATGTGGTACTCTGCAGGGGCAAAGTTATCAATCTGTCAGGAGGAAAACATATAGCCTGACCATAAATTGTGGTGCGGAGCTCAAGGCAGCCAACGCTGGAACAAGGTTTACACTACCATAATTCAGAGCTGCTCTAATTTTTTCCAGAATAAAGAACTATAGAAGCACTTTACACGATTTTGAAGTACAATATCTGCGAAGCATAATTTTACTTCTGTTTCACAAAGCAGATCTTAGCAATAGAATCTATCTAATGTTTGGCATTCTGAATGCACATTATCATTATTTTTCTTTCTATTTTTTCACAGTATGGTTTTCCTGTCCTTACGTAAGCTTGAGATAGATTTTGTTCTGAGAATTTTCAATATGGACAAACAGGAGAGAAGCAAAATGAAGTGGCCACAGAGAAGTTTGATTTGGGTTTAACAAGTTTCCCAGAAGAACCACCTTAAGGATTACTTGGTATTATGCTTTAATTTTAGCCAGCGGAAAACTTCTGGGTAGGACAGAAGACTGAGATTTAACCGCAGAAGATGAGAAAAAGCCCCTATTAATTTTGTCTCGAGAAATCAATGATCAGAGTTTCAATCTTTTTTAGGGGCATCTTTATTCTTTATCTCCCTGTCTGGCTTGAGAAATAAACTCCCCATATACTCTGTCATATGATTTACAGGTTGTTGATTTGAGACACGGGGACAGTAAGTCAATAGTCTCTTTTTGAGAATCTTGCTGAGAAGTTGGGCTTGTCTAATATGAGTCATGCGATGGGAGTCTATGTGCTGTCGAGGAGCTGCAGTCTCTGCTCTGTGCAGAAACACCAGCTGGGATAATTTCCCCTCAGTTTTCTGGAAGAACAGTGTTGAAATACGGGAGGGCGCTGGGGTGGAAGCTTGGGAAGCCAGCAAGGGCACAAGAGGAGGAGGCTGTAAGTCCTCTTGTCTGGTTTTGTTGCTGAGCTTGGCTGTCTTAAAGAAAAAAAGGAGTGAGAGAGAAAGAAGAAACACATACATGATATGCTGCAATGTTTGCTGTAAATGGCTTTTCACAAACTATGCCATTCTACTCATAGGCAGCACTTCAGCTGTGACTTCATGTTTAAGGTTTTGGTTCATTTTTTACTAAAAGATGCAGAATCTCCTGCCCTCCTTGGGCTTGGTTGGCTGTGTAGCCATGCGTAGCATGTTCTTTTCTGAGTAAAATCCTATTCTGTTATTTTTTTCACACAGTTTGCTTGAGTTGGTATGAAAGACCTTATCTCCTGAAATGTAGAGCAGTGGGAGATTTAAATAAAGCCATAAGTTGTATTGTAATACTTTTAAACACACAGCTTTAGGCGTCTCTTAGTGTTCTGATGCCCAATGGGAAATGCTTTCAATGAAGGGAGAAGCTGTGCCCTTCCTGAGGGTATGTTTAAATTAGCACACCACAAGTTGGTGATGGAAGGATCTCAAATGATTTCTGATGATGTAGAGCATTTTCTCCTACTTTATTTATTTCCTCTCTCCTCTCTTAATAAGGTTTTGGGACTCTAAAGGACTTTAGTAGAGGAATCTGAGAACAGCTTGTTCTCTCTTGTTCCTTTATACAAGAGATTTTCCTGAATAGAGAATCACATACACATTTCTAAGGGTAATATGGTCACTGGAGGGTTTAAATAGAGGGTTTTTTTTATTTTAAATTAAAAGATGGAGGGCTTTAAATGGAGCTTAAAAAAACAGACATGGAGCAAGGTAGGACTACAAGCAAGATTGACTTCTCTCTGTGGGAAAAACATCAACACAGGTGTTTTCTTTTGGATGAAAAAATGTTAGATGTGAGCTGTCAAAATTGTGCTTGACTTTGGAAGAGAGCGATATGTGAGAGGGGTTAACATAGAACCTACCAGCTCATGCCACTGGCAGCACTAGCTGTGCTGTGTTCTTTATTTCTTGCCAAAAACTCTCAATACTTTTGAGAAAGCTATTCCTCATTCTGGGGGAAAAAGTCTCAAAAATAAACCCGAACAAAGGCAGTTGCCAATGTGAGTGAAATCTTGAGTTTGTCAGATAAAAAATGGAGCATGGTGCCCAGGGGGAGGTAGCAAGGCCCCAGCTATGAAAGGATCACTGTTTGTTTGCCAAGAATGCAGTGCTGTTTTACATATGATAATAATATCATGTGATCCCTTTTTTTGGGGGGAGGGAGAAAAAAGAAAATAATAGGTCTCAAACTTTGCATGCAGAATTTGTTGGAAGTTAAAATACTCCTTTTCTGAGGGACCTGAAGTACTCTGTTTCTGCTGGCAGCAGTGCTGTTGGTTGGAGGGGTTAGAGTTGGGCAGAGCTCTGCATAGCCCCTCTGGCCTGTGAAAAAGGCAGGTCCCTACACACCATGTCCTCAGCAAGTGTTGCAACTTGCTCGCTTTGAAACAAGTATATTTTACAGAAATAATGAAAGGATGGGGTGCCCCCATTTAAAAAACATAATCCTTTTGAAATCCTGCGTATACCTTTGTTGTACTGCTGTAATACATATTTGAAAAGTCAGCTCAGCCTGATATATGATGATCATCGGTTGCTTCTTTCTATTGTGTTTTATGGCATGTAATATAGTAAGTAACTATTTTCAAATGATTCATGTAGCCCCGTGCCTCGTCTATAGTTACAGGCCTGGTCCAATTGTGCGTTCAGTCAATTGACTACCTTTCATAGCAAATAAATTGGGATAAACCAAGATGGAAAAAGTACTCTTTATTCCCAAAAAGGCTTTAAAAAGTTTTAGGGGGTGGATAAGATTCTAAGAGTGGCTTTAGTCGAACTCTACAGGACATATTCATCTGAGTCTGAGTTTGTTGTTGAGTGTTGCTGAGAGTTAAGCATAGCCCTCATAGATCAAGAGCCATGATGGGTCTTCTGACAGTTTGCTCAGGATTGCAGCCCATGATTAATCCCCAGGCTTTGATATTAGTGAGCTAGCAAAGAGTTTGATCCCTCGTAATCAATGAGCCTTTGGCTGCTATGGAGGTGAGCGGTGCTGCTCTCGGCTCCTGAGCTAAATGGGCCTTCATGTTGTCATTTATTTACTGTTTGCTGAAGGGAACGTTTTAATCCATGATCTAATCACACTTCTGATGGTCCATTGGCTTGTGGCAGGCCTGCCCTTAGTCTCTGGGTTTGTAACAGTGCCTTTCAGCCATCAAACAAGGTAAAGAGATAGAGGTTGAGCGGTTTCAACAGTATGAAAATAAGGTCTCCGCAAGAACAGCCTGGTTTTAGCTCTGGATTTTGAGCACAAAAATGTGGTCAATTAACTGCTCTCAAGAATTTTCTACATTTTTGGGTTGAGTAGGCCCTTCTTTTACGAAATACCAGCATCCTGGTCTGCAGAAAATGTGACAGCTTAAGCATTCTATAACAAATGGCCTTCACTGCATGTTGAAGTCTTGCTCCATGTGCTTCATTTTTGATCCGTGCATTGGCTGGTGACCCTTAGTCCCCTCGGGAAGCCCTGAGCATCTGTTGTCTTCCTCCAGTTTCCATTTGAGACTCAAGTGTTGCTGACAGATGTGTAAAATCCCAGTAGCCATGTGATTCCCCGGGGAATACTGAAGTGCTGAAGTTACTCAAGGAAGTGTTGGCGTTTTCTTGTGCTTGCGGCTCTCCCTCTCACTGCAGCTCTTTGTGGCAATGTATTTTAGGTTCAGGCCATGAGATAATTTATTATTTGCATTTCTTGAAGTCATAGCTTCTAGGTTAGGGGGATTTTTGTAGTGACTGTAATGGAAGAAAGACAAATGAGCCTTGAATAGAGTTGCCTTGATTATCGTATGAGGTAATTCGGGGTGAAATGAGTCAGAAGACCTGGTTTTCATTCTGGCTCTCTTAAAACAAGACACGTGCCATTTTTCTTGTCTCTCCTTTGCTCTCCTTATTTCTTGGGTCTGCCTAGGTGAAAGGTTTCCAAGTGCAGGTTACTTGGGAATAGCCAATGCAGTGGTTGTGAAAGGGTAGTAGCTCTTCACTGTTGTCCTCCATTCACCTCTTAATATTCCTTCCCCCCTCTATATTAGGAATATTTGTGCTTTGTACTACCAGGAAACCAAATGTCAGCCAGTGAAGGATCCAAATATATTTTGGGAAAGTTTCATTTGATATAATGCATTTTGGTGGAAGAACCCCATCTCTGGATAACCCTTTGCTAAAGGATCTGCAGTTTCACTTGAGTTTCTCAACAATAAAACTCCTGTGGATTTACAGAATTTACTTGGAGGAGAATGACTAGTGTTAACTGCATTGGATGATGAACTATTTGCTTTGCTGGTTGGTTCTTTCAGAATTTATCTTAACTGGCTCCTGGACTACTGGTTTAATCCCTCTTTCCCTGCACCTCTGAAATGAATATAAGAGGAAACCTAAATGATAAGTGAAGATAATTTCCTAACAACTGCAATCAAAGCATGACTTGAAACTTGGATCTGTTTTCAGATTTCAGAGGTGGGATCCACGTGAGTCAGCTCAATATGTGAGTGTAAGAAAATTGAGGGCCAGAGGAACAGCTTTCACATGACATATACTTTAATTACATATATTTCTCTGAAAGGAAGGAAACGTGTAATATCTCTTCTGAATGAATAGAAGGCTGAACTGTTATCTGTGAGCATACACAGCTCTTAACTAGGGAACTTGTAGCCTCTGGAAAGTATTTTGAATAGTCTCTGTCTTAGACTTATGTGCAGGAGGTGCTTTGCTTGAGCCTGTGCTTGAGCATTTAAGCAGTTCTGTTTCTGTGGTCCATACTTTTCTGTTTTTCAGTACATGAGGGTGAAGGATGATGCTGCACATACTCAGCAAGAACAGCTCACTATCAAGAACATATTCAGTCAGAACAGCTGTTTCTCTTAGACTTTCCTTTTCTGACAAATGGCAGAATGATTTTTTTTGCCATCTAACACAACCTTTCTAGCAGATGTAATTAGAGAAGCTTAACTCTTCTTACTCATTTGTGAAAACTTCAGCATACTGAATTATCTTACTTGAGAAATGATAAGCCCTCCATTATATTTTTCCCCTGTGCATTGGATAAAAAGTTTCCTCTGTAAAAATGGATGGAAACAGGTCTATTCACCTGAATCCTCCTTAGGGAATGGTATCGTCTTTCAGAGCACCCAGAAGTTTTATAACTGCAAGAAGATGCAAATTCTTTATATCTTCAAGAAAACAGACAGGTGTAAATAACCCATGCCTTACCTTGTGTCTTTTTATGGTTAAGTCATCTGCTGGCTCTGGTATCATTGCATGGAGCTGCTGAAGCCCTGGGACTGCAACAGCAACTGCTGAGTGATATTTTAAAGTCTGAATATACTTTGGAGCTTTCCAGTACAATTTGTTCCTTGATTTATAAAGGTCAACCCATGTCTGCATAGATCAAAATTTGACTTGTTTTCAATAAGGATCTGGCTTAGTCAATCAATAGGCTGCCACCTTACAGACTCCAGTCCCTGAAGTCCTTGGAAGAGCTTCCTTTGGTCACCATCCTGCATCAGAGGACAGTTGCAGTGTATATCATAGTTTGTCTTTCTATGTAACAAGATAAGAAACATGTTTATTTCCAGGATGTCAGGAAGGTCAGTTTAATCTGCAGATGTGAAGGCTGTTTTTATTCATCAGCTTTGTTAAGGTTGGCTGGAATACCCTGCAGCTTAATACAAGGTGCACTTCTTGTTGAAGTGCAAGTCAGGACTATTACAAACTACTTATTCAATATTTCTTTCCTTCCAAATCTTATTCTAACCATTTTCCTCTCTCTTTCTATCTCTTATGCGTTGTCCTCTGTTGCTATCTTTACAGAGAAAAGTCATCACCTGTTCATACAACACCAACTTTTGTTTAGACCAAAGAAAGTCATATGACTCCAGAAGATCAATTATCTATGTGATATTTCAGCTGTTTACTCATGTCTTCCAGGAATGGGATTTCTCTGAATTAAAGGTAAAAAAGAAGAGTCTGAGA
Source organism: Nothoprocta pentlandii (assembly GCA_013398315.1). Classification (NCBI taxonomy): domain Eukaryota; kingdom Metazoa; phylum Chordata; class Aves; order Tinamiformes; family Tinamidae; genus Nothoprocta; species Nothoprocta pentlandii. The sequence continues at coordinate 304,001 of VZSG01000192.1, read as the reverse complement.
CCTCATGCAAATTCATTGTACCTCATGCAAAACTACATTCACCTCATGCAAAACTACAAAATTCATTGTAGTTTTGTATTCTGAGCCTCTAAAAGAAGATTCTAAATGTCTGTTCAATAAGAAGGCACCTCAAGTCCAACCCTGAAATTGCTGTAGGTCCTGGCACATGTGTTCTGGCATACTGCAGGGCCCTGGAACCTGGGATACTCATGTTTGATTTTGTGGAAAAGCTGCCAGACCATGGTTGTTGATGCAATGTGTTAAAAATTAAAAGAAAGAGAACATTACTTCCAGAGATAGTCTATCAAATTGAGGAGCCTGGGATGCATGGCATGTATGGTGAGTTATTTTACAGGTGAACTGGGATCTCTTATGCAATTTTACTCTGTATTTCTTGTGGGTGGCTTTTGAAAGCTTCAACTTGCAGTTTAAAATGATAGTATTGAGTCTCCTATGCCTCAGAGGTGCTTTTGGAAAAAATAAGCTTCAACCTCGGGGCTTTAGCCCTTTGAAATTGCCCCTCTAACCAGTTCTTTACAAAACAGCATAGTTCAATAAATACCACTCAGTGGGGAAGGAAGGACACAAAGTTCATCTGATGGAGAGGGTGTTGGGGAAACATAACGATTTGTGGCCTTGAGGATGGGAAATCCAGGAGACCTGACATCTCTCTATTGCTTCTTCCCTAGTAAATCCCTGGCTGATCAGGGATTAAAAATTAAAATTAAAAAAAAAATAAAATTAGCTGTTGTAAACTTTAGCTGTTTGAATTCTTGCTATTAATTGACCTGTGTAATACTGATGGGAGAACATTCATGTCTCTCTATTTTAGACCCAGAGCCTTTTTTAAAGGAATATGCCCTGGAAGCCAGAAGATTCTCCCCCGAATAAGAGCAGTATTAATGGTTGCAGTATTTAACTCGACATTTTGTATATGTCTGTTTCTGTTTTTAAAGAGCCCTGTTTCAATCAGTTACCTAAAAGGTCATGTTTAATGTCACATCAAAACTCTTCCTGAGAGATTTATTTCTCTGCTGGTGTTGGTAACGTTGAGCAAATATCCAGGGTTCTGGTCACTGTCTTCATTCTCTGTTTAAACATTGCATTCAAGCATATTAAGATGTTAAACCTCCTTTGACAGATCTTATATTTTTAGGGTCCATCCCAGTTCCTTTTACACCAGAAAAAAAAAAATCACATTGATCTGAAGGAGCTTTAGTCCTAGGTGTGAACTGTGCATACCTAAAACTATTGCATTTGTAGTCATAGAAATTTGAGCCACGTGGGGAGATTTCTCATAGAATCATTGATAAATCAATCATTCAGCTATTTCTGACTTTCATTAAAAAAAAATATTAATCTTTGAAATCTCTCTCAAAATTGTGGACCTAATTGACCTCTTTGGCTTTTTCTCCTCTAGGACTTGGAGCAAACTGTGTTTTCGTATTCCGAATCTTCAGTTTTTCACGTTGAGTAACACTACTTTGCTTTTAGCTTAAAGCTGGAATATGAGTAAGCATCAAGTAGTAATTGATATGTCAACAACTGCAACCTTTTAAATAATGAAGAATAATAGTGTTTCTTGTTCTCAATGAAGCTGGGAAGTATACTCAGGTACCACAAGGAAATGAAAATGCAAACTAAAAATCAGAGTTCTAACAGTGGTTTGTTAAGCAGTGAAATCAGGCAAAGAAGGGGAAAAAAAGAGTTTTTGAAACACAAAATGTAAATAATGGGGAATTAAGACAAGGATGACACAAATAAGACAGCTTCTGCATTGAACTTGTGTTTAGCTTTCTGAGGAGTAGAAAAGATCATCAAGTCTGTCAGAACTTGCAAGCAAATGCTAGCTAAAACAGCTTGAGAAGCAGCTTATAGAGCATGCTAAAATTACTAGTAAATATGTATTTTTTCAAAGATTCAACCCAGGAAACATTTTAGTGTTAGCCTTATAGATTAGCTGGTTGATAATTAGGTGATTCATGAACAAGATTAGGTGACTGAGCAGAAGCAGCACTAGAAGAAGATAAAGATGTGGTAAAACAGATGTTATTTTAGTCTGTGTTTGCTAGGAAGGTTCCTACGTCAGCCTTTTTATAGGGAATGTTTTTATAGTCAATGCTATTGCCTCAAACTGAGGTCTCAGTGCAAGAGACATTAGAAAATAATTGTCCAAATGAGTAGTAACAAGTTGTCAGGTTCAGATGGAGTTTACTGATAACTTGGAGAAACTGCAATAAGAATTTTCCAAGGTATTAACTGTGCTATGAAACCCCATGTTCTACTCAGCCTTTGTCCAGAAAAAAAAATGCCTTAGGTGGCATGCACTCAGTCTTTGCAAGCATCTGGAATAAGGTTCCCTCCTAATTATTCTTAAGGGCTAAGTATCCTTAGAGGATAGAAGTCTTCTTCTGGGTTAATGGTTGTTTAAAAAATACCAAACAAGTGATAAGTTTTAAATCAAACAGATATTCAGTCATACCCTACACTGTGAGAGTACACCACCTGGACACATCCAGGCAAGATGGAGCTCTGGTCTGTGCCAGCACTGCCCTCTTTTTCTTGTAAAAGTTTAAATTACATTGTTATCTATTATAAAATATATGAATGTTTAGGCAAAATACGTTATCTTGCCCTTGTTAAAAGGCACCTTGGCAAATTTGTAGGCTCCGTGTTAAGGAGCTGTAGCCCAGGAGTGAGGGTTTGCAGTCGTGTGGTGGCATGGAGTTGTTTCTAGGAGGTTTCCTCTTGTAGTATATTGGAATAGAAAACAAATATAAAAATAATGCATGAGAGACCTGAATTAAGAATGGAGGGACTGCTTTAATACGTTGTTTTCCAATTGTGAATTTATTTACTTTACAGCAGATAAGTAAAAATTTAAGACCTTTAAATATATATACTTCTGTGCAAAGATAAAGAGAACAGGCTGCTCTGGGGTTTTGGCTCAAAATGAGCAGCACAGAGCCCAAAAACAAAATAATAAAACTGTGTTGGCAAGTAAATAGCTGCAGTCTGACCCCGGAGTCATTGCGTCATTAAACTCGGTTGAATTTTCATCTTCTGAAATTGTTCCTTCTGTTTGTGAAGGGGCCGCCTCATAAAGCGGGAGCTGCCTGTCTTATTAGAAGACCTGCATATTCGAAACATGAAGAGCAAAGGCAAATCTCATAGTAGGGTTTCTGAGGGCAAAATACCAGGGTTATTCCAAAACAAGTTGCTGCCATTCAGAAAGGAAGGTTGTTTGGGGCAGTTAGTTGGCTTGCACCAAATAACCCTCCTCATTCCTGAGCTCCTTGTGCCTTTTATCAGGCTTAACAAAAGCGCTGCTCAGCTGCACCTCGCCTGACCGCTAAGATACATAAAATGCCCGTTTTTGTGGAAATAAATGACAGTAACCTTTATTCTCAACAAACAGCTCATCCAGCAGGGAAGACACAGTGATATCTCTGCAGTTCTTCTGTGTTAACTCTTCAACAGGAAGTTGCAGTCCTGTTTTCCTCCTCTCTGCCCTGTTTTCAGCTTCTTTAAGTGATCCCTGCATGGTTCAGTAGTGTCTTGCATATGTTTTTGTATCTACTGATGTTTGGGGAGCTGTGATCCACACCTCCAAGAGACAGGGTCTAGCCAAAGTACTTGACCTAATGGCCCTAAATCAAGTGGTGGACGTGGAGGGGAGCTCCCTGTTTTGCAAAGGGAGCTTTTTTTTTTTTTTTCCCCCCTTTCAAAATTCCAAATCATTTGGAAGTCTGTGAAGGAATAGCTCTTTCCAGGGCACATGATGTTGATTTGCCTCCCCTACACACCCTGAGAATCTTATCATGCATTTACCCCATAACAGTTGGATGGAAAGGCAGTGATTTTACTGTCTGTTCATGGTTTCACTTTCTATTGTTTCCAGGGTGAAGTATATTCTATACTCAGAACGGAAGCAACTTCACAGACAGAAATAAAGGGTCAGAGGAAATATGTAACTTGTTGATCTAAAAGGTATGTCAAATATGCAAGGTACGTTTCTACCATAGGATAAACTTTAAACACACATTTTGGCAGATTGGTAGGAGAACCTCTAAGTAAGTATTTGTAGGACAGGCACCTAAGAGGACTTTATTGAAGAACATGAGGAACTTTGCATCATTGTGTCAAGACCACAAACGATTTTTTCCTACAAAATCCTGCCTGGTGTAGTGAAATCTCAGTGTTTTCTGCAGAGCATTTGAGTCTCTCACATACAGCACTACATGTTTATCTAACATCACCTTCAAAAATATCTCACTTGTTGGTTAAAGTTAGTTATCACTTAAATAATAACAGCAAAAACCCCTTAAACTCCTCCGACACTGCATTTGAAAATTGTACTTAGCCTGTTGAAAACTTCCAGTGTTGGTAATCAGGATCCTGCCTGAATGTTTTCAGTAAATACATAAGCTAATATTTTTTTCTTGCTTATTAATTTGTGGTGTATTAAATATTAATTACTTCTGCCATCCATTAGTATTTCAGGATTCTGGACTGCAGAAGATGCCTCATGTTAATAGCTACTTCTATCCTATTGTTCAGGGTGTTGGAAATGCATGGTGACGGCCCACTCAATCTGACAGATGGAGTTCACGAAGCTAATTAACAGAAGATATTTGATTGAAATCAAGACTCATTTAGGAGGAAGCTTTGCACAGATGGAGTAGCTGGAATTTTCATGGTCTAAGACTGCTGGACCTTCTAATTATGTTTAATTTTGCTCTAAACATAGTTAATGTGTAAGTACCCAAAGTGCTGCTTTTATAATTAGAGTTTGATGATAAGTGAGTGTTCCTGAAGTGCCAAAGCAACAAGGCTAATGTTGCACAGAACTGAGCTGCTCACTGTGCTTGGAGAGGTTAATACCGTGGGTAGAAGAGGCTCTGAGCACTTGAGGAGAAAAAGAGATCAGAAATGATGCTTGCAACTTGCAGTCTTCTGTTTTCTGCAAGGCTTACATGCTGCGAGGGCATTTTCCTTAATTCATTTGGCCATTTTAGGAAATGGAGATGGTCTCTTTTCAGCTTGTGGTCATGCTCTTTAACCTACTTCAGCAAAACCAATATTTACAAGTTCCAAATAAATGTGTTGCGTGTGACATGCTTTGTATGTAGGCATGAACTGATCGGTTCTCAGTTCTCTTACTGTCCTAATCCTTCATGGGAATGTTGATTTGCTTTGGAGAAGTGCTGTCTGGGGAGCAATAACAACTTGAAATTTATATATTCACCTTTGTCCTGAAAATGTGCAGCCAGCAAAGTATAGTGCAATGTAATGTGCAATATCTAAGTGCAATGTGATGCTTTTGGTACCTCTTGGAGCAGCCTCATGGATGGGGCAGGTTTTCTTGCCTACTTTTGTCCTCTCTTTAGGTTTTCTTCCTCAGACAGAGCCAAGCACAGGTCTGTTCTGCCACACATCTTCGGCTAGAGCAGTGGCAGGAGGCAGCTGCCTGCAAAGCGGGTTGCTGCACGTTAGGCTTGAGATTTTGCAGGTCTAAGGCAGAGCTTGCCTTGCTAATAAACCATTTCCCTCCTGCATGATGTCTCATCAGCGTTGTAAATACAGAGCACTTCTCTGCAGCTTAACCTGCCATCTGGGACCCAGTTCCAGTAACAGCCCACCATAAGGAGGAAGTAATGAATACATGTGAGTCAGCTCTGTTGTTGAAGAAATACAGCTTTGAAAGACCCTGCTATAAATTTAGGAAGTTCTTTTTCCTCTCTTCTGCCAAATTACCAGGGAAGAATTAGGACAGTCTGCAAACAGAGCTGTTTTTGTGGATGGCAGGGTGAAATTTCTGATAATTGAGGGCCCTGCTGTCTACGGAAACTCCTGCTTGTTTGTAGCTTTTAATAACATGTGAGGCAGGAGATAAGAGCACGAGTTGTCATTAGAGCAGTGCAGATAACCAAATAGCCTCTAGCTGTACAGAGGTCAGCATGCAAAAGTGCTTCCATTGAGATTGCAGCAAAAATATGTTACCCTTACCAGGACATTTCTTAAATGCAAAGTATTTTTATGAGTGTCACCATCATGACAACGCATGGTGGGATGCAGCTGTGGATTTGCAGTTAGCAGACATGGCTCTTGGGCTGTGATTCCACATGCTGCCCACTGAGAAAGCACTGATGGTGTTGCCAGTGATTGCAGGTATTTATGCCAGCTCACTAATATTAGTCCTTCCTCTGTAGGAAGGAGAACTGAGGCCACTATGTGTTTCACAAAGGCCATAAGTATCCATTATCAGAAATGCTTTTTGTTTGCTACCAGCTGGACCTTAATTCAAGCCGTGATTTAAGATATGTAGCCCTTCATTTAATTTCCAGCTCTATCTCCAAAACAGATCTCTCTGCCAGATAAAGAAATACAGACAATTCTTTACAAACAGATCTACAGATTATCTCTACCAATAGATCTACAGATGGTTCTTGTCTGTGTACCCTAGGAAGGATATTTTTTTCAAAAAATAATGATTTGTATGTGTTGTCGTATTTTATGCGCTTACTAATCATTAACTATTTTTTTCAACTCAGCCTAAAAGGGACTGAGATGACCAAGAGTAACTGTGGAAGTTGTCCTTCCTCCCCCTGTTTCTCTTTATTTTTGCCTTTGGGTACTTCTGTTTTTATATACTGCTGTGTTTCTATATGTATACATGTGTGTGTATATATATTTTTTTCGTTTTTCTCTTCAAATGCATATCTATAGGTTCACAGAAATGATCTCTGCAATAACCGAAATATACCCCCATACTCAATACTCACTTAATTCCAGCCTGGAGTGATGCATGAGTTTTGCGGCACTGAAATGTCATACAGATATAAGTCTGTATAGGGACACCTAATACACCAAGTATAAAATAAGAATAGATTTCCTTTCTATAAAATAAATAAAGGGCTAGGTTTAAAAATAATCATGTAATCAAAAGATTTTTTTTAGTTGTGAAGGGACATTCTAGAACTAGTTGCATAAACACAAAGTTGTCTCTGTATAGCTGGGCAAAGAGAAGGAAGAATTACTGAATATTTTACTCCAAATATAGGAAATTTGACCTGTATGTTGCTTGACAGACAAATTTGCAAGACGTTGGTGAGGTTTTCATAGAGTGTTACACATTTAGCATTTCAGATGTGATGTTCAATGGTGAATTTTTAGTGTCAGTTTTGTTCCTAATTGAAAGAGATGAAATATATGTATATATCTGCCTTGCTGTAATGTTGTAGCCTTACAACTGACTGCTTTACTGGTGTTTTTCCCCTTTTCCTGCATGTCCCATGGTCCTTTCAAGTTCTGGCCACAGTACATTGACATGGTTTCTCCTTAGCATACCAGCAAAGGCAAAGCTCATAGAGATCTGGCTGAGGTGGTTGCTGGAGGACATGCTTGTGATAATGGGGAAGGCATGTGACTTCTTTGGAGATGTTTGAGTAAAAAACAGGTGTGGGATTTCTCATTGAAGCACTTGTTCCTCAGCTCTGATGCAGCTTGATTGTGTCTCACCATAGTCTTTGGACTCAGATTAAGCTTTTAATTATCCTTTTAGGAAAGGTGCTGGACATTGACCTGGGTGAAGGCTGCCCTCGCTTATTCACTACTTTAAATAAGTAGTAGAACAGCTGTAAGTGCTGAACGGGATCGATGCTATTGACAATGTCCCATTTTGTGTCTAAGTTTTTCTGTTTCTAGTGAGTCTGCCAGCTGTTCCCACTGCTTAACACCCTCCTTTATATTAAATATGGCTTGTTCTAATATAAGACTGTTTTTCCTGCAGAAGAGAGAGTAGCAATGTGTGTGTGCACAATTTTCCTCCTGCATAGAAGGAGATAAGGCAATTTCTGCCATCAAGTGAGGCAGCCTTCTCTTATGTCAATATTTAACCTGGTTTAGCCATTTAGCTGCATCTCGATATTCCTGGAGAAATCTGAGTGGTTTTCAAATGCGGGAGCTGATGAAAATCCACCACTCTGTAAATTCTCACCCAGATTTGTAAAAATAGCAGTGGTGAGCCATTGTAAAAATAACATATCTTTTTTTATTGCCTGTTTAGTAGGTGCTCAGATTAACACGAGTTCTCCTGCTGAGCTGGTAGAAGGCTTGGCAGTGCAGTGCAGTGCTCTAGTTTATCAATCCATCATGAGTTTCTTTGCTTCCCCTGCACTGTTATCTGTAGAAACCTTCATTTTGAGTGAGTCATAATTCATACATACCCATTTCAAGCTCTTTTAATATTGCCGCACAGCAAAACTGGCCATGGCACAACCTGGAAAAAGGCCATCCATCAAGGTAGGTCAAGCCCCATAAAACGAGCAGCTGTATTATAGAGGACCCTGAACCAGATGGAAGAGCAAAATTTGGGATCCATTGTATGATTCCATCCAAATGAGCCTGGAGAACTTGTGCCTTCATGAATGCTGTGGGACTAGAGCCTAGAGCAGCCTAAAGAAGCAAAAAGGAGGGTGTATGTGGAGCATTTAGGACATAATTGATCCAGTGAGCTTGCATCAAAAACCAAATTCCATCAGCTTCATCAAAAACAAATAACATCAGCTTCCTTAAAACCGATTTTTTTTCACAGAGATGGGGCAGTTCCAACAAGACTTTTGGTGAGGGAGAATTTGAAACAAATTGTTTTGATGCTCTTGTTTCATTTCACTAATTCCAGGCAGTTGTTTCTGTGAGAGGTATGAGTCACATGGATAAGGCAAGTGGTTTAAGTGGTATCATTCCAAGTAATTTCATTCTGCGCTGTAATGCCAGCATTTATTTTCACAATGTATTACATTTCATGGATTCTCTTTAATATTTGAACATGAGTTCTAACCAAAGCTAAGGCAGTCAAGGCAAACCAGATAACCGAGCAAAATGAAACACTTTGACATTTTTAAAACAAAATTAAGTCAGCGTTACCCAAATTAAATTTTGATGGGCCCAACTGGAAATGCATCTCAGTTTTTATTTTGCAGTGTGTTTTTATTCTAATTCAGGATGAGGATCCAGGCCTCTTCCAGGGCTGCCTTTTCCCTCTCCATCAGCGCTCGGGATGCTGATCAATGAAGCACTGTGGCTCTTGTGACAGTGGTGAGCCAAATCAGCATGGCAATTAGTGCAGTGGCTGCTCTCTCCATAGAAAGAGATAATTTGATCATCCTGGCAGAGTGCTAAAAGGTTTCCCGTCTGACATTAATTTCCACTAAATGGAATATTGGGCAGAGAAGGTGGCTAGACGTCGTCTTCCGAATATCCTTTGGGGTTGTGAATGTGTGGTGGCTCTCCTCCTCAAATACACACAAAAAAAATTGCTTTTTTTTCTGGCAGACAAACATGAAACCTTGTAATTCAGGGAGAGAGAACCTCTGACACAACTGATGGGACTTCCTTCCCTATTCAAATATCATCCGGATATTAACTCGTATAACTCAACTCTTGTTTCTGAGTAAATAAGAGGACCATATATATATATATATATATATGTATGTATGTATATATAATAATATGAGATGACAGGCAGTCTGGGACAAAGTCAGAAACTCAGTTTAGATCATTAGGCTCTTGTCCAGTTTATCAAAATGTTTATTAGTCCACCTAGGAAAAGATATATTTATTTTAAATTTGTTTATATTTTAGCATCCATCTTTCTTTTCACAGCTTATCTTCTAAAACTTACAAAAAAAATCCCCTATATATATCTTACTATATATATATCTATATTATACTGTACATAAGCAAGGAGGATCCCAGAGGGACAATTTAATTTGGCTGGTGTCACCCAAAATTACTGATGGAGACAAGAACCTAACTCTGAGTTGAAAATATCTTTACAGTATTAGTTCCACTTAAATCTTGCACCTTTTCCCCGTTGTTTCTTTGTTTATAATCCCATTTTTTAAATGATGTTCATTGCCATTTTTGTTAAGAATGATGCTCTTAACTTCTGACTGAAGACCCATTACCTGTTTTTTTTATCCAATTTTAATCTCATTGTTTTACTCGCAGGTTCTCAATGATGTTTCTGACATCTACCTCTTCCTGCCTACCAACATACTGTGTTACAAGGAGATGCTCTCCTGAACTCTGGCCGACAGTCTTTTGGTTTCTGCACGAATTCATGCCAGAATTGCAAGGTACTCCTCTTATTTCAAACCTAAACGTGTCTTTTCATACTAATATAGTGCAAAAAATATACTAGTAGCTGTAGGCAGGTGTTAGTGATGCCTGTGAAAATACCTTTCTTAGGGACACTGCTGCTTGGAGCTGCCCAGGATGATTTGTTTGGTGTGTTGGGCACACAAAAATGGAAAAGAATCCAAAGATTCTTTCCGAATGCAGGATTCTTTCAAAAAAATGGGAAGAATCAATGATTTTCTGTATTTGCTGTAAAGGAGTAACATAGTCAAGTAGGCAGTAGTCAAGCTGTGATAGGAGTGTGAATTCTCTGAGACAGAACAAATGGGTCATCCAAGGAAACCCTGCTACCTGGCCATTAATATGTAAAAAGAGGAGGTTTAGAGGTTGAAACTAGCCAGCTGGGGACTGCCGGAGGAAAGCATGGGACTGAGAGGGATGGGAGTGATACGCAGGCTTTTCTCCATTTAAAATATTTCTGCAAACTGTGCAGAGTGGTACAGAAATGCATTTTCTTTGCCTGGACTAAGAAAATGCATAATATCCAGGTAATCACTTACTCTTTCCTTCTTTAACTTTCTTTAACTACAGCAGTGGCCAGTAACCAAATTATTTTTACCTTATGTTTTGGAAAAGGACCTAAATCTGCAGCTGACTGGAAATTTATAGATTTTTATACTGATTTTTTTCTTGTCTGTGTTACACAGGCTTTTATTTTCTATTTACTTTTTCATAAAAGCACCCTTAACGACTCTGCACTTTAGGATGTCTGGCAGCAAAAAGTTTGAACATCCCAAACAAAAATCAACCAAGGCCAGAGGAGGGTGACCCGGAACATATAAAATAGGAAGAAAATGATAAGCAATAAACAGCAGCTACCACCGAAAAGGGTCATAAAACTTTTTATGACTCTATGGCAGGAAAAACTTTAAGTGGAGGGAGATTACTAATAAGTGAGTGATGGTAATTCAGGCTCAGGTAATTTCAAGGGGCTGAAAGTACTTTATGGAAGTAAACTAGTAAAACAGGCTTGGCAAAGGAAGATTTGTAAAATATAAGAGTAAATGGCTCTAGGCTGACTATGATGGGAGATGTATGGCTGGGTTATGTATGTTTTATGGTAGAAAACAAAATGCACTTGCAGTTTGGGCTTATGGGATGGACAAAAAAAATGTCCTGCAGCCCCTCTCCTGATGAATTTGCTCTTATTAGCCCCAGAATTGCTCTAATTCTGCTGCTTCCCCAAGAAGCATCCCTGCTTGGCCCCTGGGATGCAGGAAACTTACAGCGACTGCTCCTGGTCACTTACACCAAAAAAGAAAGATTAAATAAAAAAGGAGTTGCTGGGATGGTGCATATCCCACTCTGGAATTGGGGGGGGGGGAAAAAATCTCAGAAATGACCCCAGAAGCAACAGACCTCAGGGAGAAGGCTGCAGTTGGGCTCCTTGGCTGGGTGTTTCACGGCTGCTTTTGTAAAGCAAGGGAAATATTTGTAATGCAAATCGCCCACAAAGGCAAGTGGATGATCCTCTTTCCTCCAGCAACAAATCCCGACATAATCTTGCAAACACCATAAAACCCGATTTTCTCAAGCGTTTGATGCTTTTTTTTGTTTTGTTTTGTTTTGTTTTTTTTTGGTCTCCATGTGCCACCCTGGCAAAAAAGAAGTCGTAAGGCAGGGCTTGTAAGGAGGTCACCCACCAAATGGTGCTCTTGCATATTGAGCTATTTAGTCTTTAGAATTGCTGTAGATCTGATGGTGACTTTTTTTCCCGTGAAGCTGCTGTCCCAAAAGGAGAGCTGAACTTCCCTTGGTCCCTCTGCTCTAAACCCCT
>VZSG01000192.1:262322-291556 GCA_013398315.1 Nothoprocta pentlandii | reverse complement strand
TATATGTGTGTGTATATGTATTTCATAAAAACAAACTTCCAAGCAGGCAGAGTCTTAATGAAAGAGCCAGCGTTTTGCCCACCTTGCAGCATATTGATTATTTTGCCGGATCTATAAAGCAAAAATAACTTTGGTGGGAAATTACAGCACGCTAAGGAAAGCAGGTTTTGTTTGCAGCGAGCAGAAGGAGCGCGTGGCCTCTCCCCAGGCATGCAGGTAGTCGCAGCCTAAGGACAGAGGACAAACCTAAAGGCACCAGAAGGGTGATTAATTATTATTGAGGCCAGCCTGTGGGGTATTGAGGGATATAATTTGTGATTTGTCACAAGCTGTGACGGGAAAACAATAAAAACCTGGAGCAAACAGGAGTGCTCTGTGCAGCATCCCGTGCATCTTTTTTACTGCGTCCTTATCTGGGTTTTTAAAAAACAGTGCAGATAGGAGAAAAAACAAGAGATTGTATGATCTTGAGGTCCGGGTGTAAAATTGATAATTCCTCCTGCAGTACTGAAGCATCAAAACACTGCTGTTTTGTTCTTTTAGAGTTGCTTTGCATAGTGTGATCAGAAAAGCATCAGCATTTTGGGGTTATAGGACTATCCTGATGCGCCCAGAGGGTCCCTGTTGGGGTGTGTGCCCTTGTGAAGGACCCAAACTTGTAAATCTCTCCCACTGCAGTTGTGTTCAGTCCAGAAAGCAGGTTAGTGAGCAACATGTTTGTTTGGTTTGATTTTTTTCTCCTTTTTTTCCCTTGGAAAGGTCACCTCCCTGCTGAGTATATTAGCAATTTGTTCGGAACATGACTGGCTGGTCGGGTCATCTTTCTTCCCGGTGTGCAAGTCGTTGCACCAGATTAGTTTGAAATAGGAGCGTTTGGGCTGATCTCTCTGGTTTTGAGAGGACCTGGGCACGGTTGCATCAGTTTTGCTGAGTGCAGGGGCTCGGAACTGTGTTTGCAGAGGGAGGCAGTGCTGCATGCTTTGCACACAATGGGCATTTTCCCTGTTCAAAAGAAAATTAAATTAAAATTAATATTTTGCCTGTTCAAATTAAAAGTGGCTTTTTTTAATGGTTGGTTGGTTGGTTTTTTTTAATTAGTTGGTCTGGTACCAAGAGTGATTATTTGCACCCAGTTTGCACTTATTCTCCCAAAGGGACAAAATATCCCTTTTATAACATTTGGGAGACAAGGCCATGGAGCACAATTGGCAAATGATGAGCAATTGGGTATCACCTTCTCTTCTGGGAAGTGCTGGATAGTATCTGTTTATTGCTTTGCTTACTCAAGGCACATGCAGGAAAACATCCACTGCTCCTTATACTTGCAAAGCCCAAAGGGGAGTTAGTCACCATGTTCCTGTTTGCTGCTGCAGAAAAGATGGTCTTAAGGCTGCCTGGCTCTTTTACCCCTTTTCCTCTCCTTCCTGCCCCCCCCTCATTTATTTATTTATATATTTATTTATTAAGCTTTCAAGATTCCATACTGTTTCCAGAGAGCTTAGGCTGAGGAGCCCACTCTGAAAGCTCTACAGTCCACAGCATGGAGGTCCTTTTAAAGGATTATCCCCAAAGGTAGGTGCTGAACACTTCCAAAAATTTGCCTCTTGCCCATAATTCGCTCATTTTAAATATATTTATAATTAGAAAATATGATTCTTGCCTCTTTACACTTTATATATTTAGCTGTTGACCTGCTTGTGGTGATTGCGAATGACTGCGTTAATAGTCCATATCCACCTGGCTCATTCACAAAGATAGGAGGTCTTGCATCCTTTGAATGTACTTTTTCTGGGTGAAAAAAATCTGCTGGTATGGAAGAAGGTTATTTATAGCTATGTTGTTTAGGCAAAAAAAAAAAAAAAAGCAGACCTGGTTAAATAATTGATTGCAAGGAGTATTAGCTGCGAGTTTAGCCCTATTTTCTGTTCACAAATCATTCATGAAATGACCTGATTCTTTCTGTGAATGAAAAATGCCAGCGTGTGGGTTATTTCATGCAGCTTCTGTCTGTATCCTTTTGGGTGTGAGAAATGTTCCTTCTATGGGGGAGATTTATCCAAGAGCTTTTTGTCGCTGGGAACCATTGGGTTGCCAGAAGCTCATGGTATCACTTTTTGCACCAAATGAACAGCCAAGCTTACAATAAAAAATCCTGAAATCCTGGAAAATGACCAAAATAATGGGGAAAAAGGATGGAAAAAGTGCAATGTAATTTGGGAGCTAGAATACCCAAACTGGAAGGCATGTATGTCCTTAATCCTGAGCTACAAAAGGTGCTCAGGGGTTGAATACAGAAGTAACTAAGTAAAGCCTTTAAGGAGCTGGGTCTTAACCTAAGTGTCTAAAAAAGCCTAAGAGAAACAAATTCCTGAGTATTTAGCTGCTATTAGAAATAACAGGGGAGAACCCTCATCCCAAAAAGGAAAAGTGCTTGGAGGAAAGGGGAGAAGTGTCTCCCCTTTTTTATGTCGGAAAAGTAGTTCAGGAGAATTCTGGTTTTAAATGCTGTCTTCTCTGAGGGTTGGGTGATGTTGACACAGAACAGAGTTGCTTTGTTTTCGCAAAGTCCCTGAATAATTATTGGGCTCTAATTATTTTGTTTAGCTCTTGATCGTCTTTTAGAGTCTGGTTATTTGCGACAGTGGTAACAGCAGGTTCACTTCTCTCCAAATTATGCTGAGAAGATTAAATTTGAAAAGCAATCTATGAATAGTTCTGAGGATAATCTTAATGCTGCATTTTGATTTACATGGTACTCTGTGTTCCCAAGTTCTTAGCAAGATCTCTGCAGATACTTTGCCATAAACCAACTATAAAGCAAATATTTTGCTTCCAGTAATTAAGTCCATTTTGGTGTCATAACATGGGTCCCAGAAGTTGCATTTGCCTCTCTGAAATGACTCAACTTAGCAGGTTGATAATAAACCCATAATGCATGGTGAAGCTCAGGCCCGTGCAATTAACACTGCAGTTTAAACCTTAATTAGATTTTGCCTTTGAAGGCAGCAGATTTCCATGCAGTTTAATGGTTTGTTTGTTCAGTGGCTCCCTGCTTCCATTGGGCTATTTTAGTTATTGCACTTTTTTAAAATAATTTTTCTTGCTAAAGGGAAGCAGCTGGAACAGATATTACTACTGCTTAGCATGGGAAAAGGTGGATGGGAAGGTCTTTCCAATGGAAACCTGGCATGAGTGGAGCTGCATGTGCACAGGATCACTGAGGAGCTGAAGATTCACCCAAATGACCTGTCATCAGGTACCAACGTAGGCTTGGAGAACATATCTGCCTTTTGAGAGTCCCCAAAGATGGTGCTGAGCAACAGCAAATTGGAAACATGGGTTAAATAGTGGAAACCAAGCAAGAACTGTTCGACTTGGTGCTGGTCATCTTCATGTTTACGGCTTCCCGTCTTCCTCATAGTACATGAGAAACCATTTCAGAGTAAGCAAATACTTGTAAAGTGGACACAGATTACATTGGTATACTCATTACATTTATTTATTACTCTGAAAGTTTGGAGGCTGAATCACTGACCCTCTCTGAGAGGACAGACAAGCTTGAATGTACTGATGCCAAGGATGTTCTCCATCTCAATTCACGTTCTTTACATGTTATTGTTTAATATTTCATGGATCTGTAGATGAAAAGATATACAAGACCTTTATGATCTTGTAATCCCATCTCCAGCATCTGCTTCCTGCATTTTCATCCAGAGATTGATCAGCCAGGAGTGTCTGGTTCCATATGTAAAACCCAAGGCGTCTGTACGTGATCCTAGTACAGAACAAAAGTATTAGAGACGAGCACTAAATGGGTGGCTGACCTGTCCATATGGCTTTAAGCTACACTTAAAAAAATAGAATAAAAATTAAAAAAATCAACATTCAGGTTGAGGAAATGGGTTGCTCTGCCTTTTCATCAGCAGGGTTTTGGTCCAAAGCTGCTGTATTAATGCATGTAGAGTAGCTTTGTCCTCTGGAGACTCCACTGCCATTTTGCTGCTCTCCTTAGGAATAAATATGCAAGCGTTCAGGTGGTTCAGCAAGCTACTGCTCCTGAATACAAAGCTGATATCATTAAAAATAGGTTTCAGGACACCTATCATCCTTTGGTGACTTTTCAAGCAGTTGTTCTGCTACTCTCAGGTTGTTATTTCCAAAGTAGCATGGGGAGAGAGGATGGTATGGATGCAACACCAGGTATTTCTTGTATGAAGGATCAGTGTGTGACGGATATGCTCCTTTCCCAGCTCAACCTGGCCTGTACCTTACATGCAGCCCTATTCAGTTGCTAACCACCAGCAATTTATCCTGGTAGGCGCCACCATTCTGGTTTCTTCTCCCACTTAGACTCAACATAACATTCCTGAAGGCTGCATCCCAAACGGGAGGTAAGGCTAATACACTAGCCAATGGGCCTCTGAAATGAAAGAATGACTAGAAGTCAATCATCTTATCCGATAAATACGCAGACAGCCCAAGAGCCCTGTGAGCTCTCCTGGCATGGCAGTGGGCTGCACATCAGGATCTCCCCTTGAGCTGGGACGCCTCTCAAGGTTACTCCTCAAGTTGAGAGACCTCCCTTTCCACAACAGATTTGTGGTAAGTGAACACACAGCGCGCGATCTTTCTTTAACTTTACTTTGTAACTGTGCACAAGAACCCTTAGTCGTAAACCGTTGACCAGGTCTGGGACTAGGATTGGATCCAGCCGCATCCAGACTCCTCTCAGAAGGAGCCTGGAAAGCAAGGGGGGTCCAGTCTGAACCTCGTGATCCACCGGAAGGTATCCCAAGATAATTGTGTATTATCTTGAGCCTCCATGCAGTGAATAATAAGTGACCTTGCCATAGAATCTCATGAAATCATTGTCCATATCAGTAAACCCTATTGTTATGTCTTCCATATGGGTGAAGTGCATTTTGTCACTCACCCCTGCCACCACTCATTCTGTGACACTGGGTTGTATATAGCTCTGAGCAAAAGAGAAATACAAAGAGGAGCATGAAGTTCACATATATTGATTTATTCAGCTTCAAAAACAAAAGCAACAACAAAAAAGCAGAAGAGTAAATCAGTGTACTAGAAAAATGTTGCAATGCAGCTTTGCAATTCTGACTTGCCACAAGTGGCAGGTTTTGTTTCCTTGTAGGTCATTTTACAATAAGGCTCAACAACTTTATGTCTGATTTTCCAGGTGCAAAAAGAGATTTGAAGCAATTTGGAAGTGCAGTAGAAACTAATGGTTGCCCATGGTGTGCATTTGTACGTGCATATGTGTTAGGAAGACTATTGAGCTACATATGCTACAGAAAAGTAAGTTGATTGTTTCCTCCAAATTATGGACAAGAGTTTTCTTGAGTTGGGTGTATTATATTGAGTAAGTAATGACCTTTGCTTTAGATGGATGCCCTCACGGGAATACCCATTGTCATATCACAGTACATGCTAAGACACTCGTTGCTGATTTGTTCTTTAAAATATCCAGGGACAATTTGTGATAATTGCTGTGCATTAGGAATAATATGGTTTTGGTATTTGTTTTGCTGACTTTTTTTTTCCTGGAATTACAGACAGTCATTCTTCTGAAGATCTTGATTTCCTTCCTGTTTGGCTGCATGCCTTGTATTCCTTCTCGACTATGTGCAAGTCTTGATCAGAATAAAATAATAAAATCCCACTATTTTCGTTGGCCATCACGTTCCCCAAAAAATCTTTTTTATAACAACTGTTTTTCTCCCTTTTTGCACCTACCTACCAATATCTACTATACTGACTTCCTAAGGTGTCACTTCCAACCTCAATAGCATGTGTTGCTCTTACCAGTATTAGAGTGTATCAGTACTGCTATTATGGAATTTCTGCACCTATAAAAATGCCATTGAGACAGTCTTCCTTTTGATGTATCTCTCTCTGCATTCCCTTAATTAACTTGGAGAAATGCTTCTAAAAGAGCCCCGTTCTCCCCAAGATACCTGGGGTTTTACTCTGGTTATCAGGACAATTTGAGCTGTCCTGGAGTGCAGGGAGCTGTTGTGTGACCCAGACCGCGTGGAGAGGTGGCCTGCGAATGCTCCCATGTTGGTGCCAAGTCACCTGGACTGTGGATTATGATTAATTAAAGAATTTGAGTTTTAGCTGCTTATTGGGGTCCATTTCTTCTAACCACATACAATCCAGGGATTTTTATCCACCCTGATTTTTAAGTCTTTTTTTTTAATTACCTTTTGTTGCTGTTGCTTAACAAGGGAACAGAGGCATCTAATGGATGTACAAATAATTTCTGCAGCACCAGCTGCACAGACAGGTGTTTCTCAGGGCTGAAGCTATAAATACTTGGGCCTGCTCCTGGGTAAGAAAAATCACCCAAGTTGTGTTCAGCTTTACACATGCCGTGAAATACTTGCTTTGAGCAAAGGCGCGTGTCTGTTTTAGAGCTTAAATTCAGATTACAGCTAGTGCTTGCTAATGGAGTAATAGCGAATGCATATAATTTCCATATACCTCTTCCCACTCTGTGCCAAGCAGAGCCTTAAGGGCATCCTTCCGAATCTCAGGTCATGCCTCAAAGATTATAAACTCTTTCCTTCCTATAGCTATTTCCAGCACATGCTGGTGATGTTCCCTTTGGTGCCTCTAGCTCTGAAATGATTCCCCTTCATTTCAGCATTATTTTTGGATCTGAAGTGTAAAACAATAAAAGCCAAAAAGGTGGGAGCTGTAACCTGGGTTTCTTTCTCCCATATGGCACTTAATCCGCATTCCTTGATGTCCTGCTTTGCCCTGTTATGCTCTGTGACTTTGTGTCCCCATGTGGCCTGCCAAAGCCCCAGCATCAGGCAACACGGAAGAGTATTGCTGGGTGTTTTAACCCATTTAAACCATTTATTGCTGTCTTGTAATGGAGTCCCCACTCATTTGAACCTTATGGCAAATTTGGGGGGCTGTCTCTTGAAGACACTGCCAGACACTTTTAAGAGGAATTATGCTGAGAATTACACAATGTAGGGCTGCTGTGTATTTACATCTTCATGTTATGTGCTCCTTTTGTATCCTATATGCAAACTTAGATGGGTTGGAATTACGCTTCCTTTTGCTTGCCAACCTATGAAATCCTGCAGTAGACTTGGGACCCCAGACACATTAATCCCTATAGCCCTAATTCTATAGGGACTAATCCTATAAGGGTTAATGGAAAGGCTGAATCTCACAATTTGTCCCACTTTGCCTGTAAATCAAGGATGTTCTGTCTTCAACTTGCTGTGGACACTGGACCCAAGTTCATTTTATGGGAATGGAAGAGAATAGTGAAATTACCCTAATGTGAAACAGGATCGTCAGAGAGCAGTTGGTGTTAATAACTGAGTATCTTTTCAAGGTCTTTGAAAACCTGATGCGTAGGAAAGATTGTTTGACAAGCCTGAGTTTAGGTTTAATTTTAAGTGTGTTTATTTGTCAGAATGGAGGAGGTGACTGCACCGGGCACCAGGAGCAGCTTTGAGTAATAATTGCGCTTGGCCACTTTTGTATGGTATTTTACTGCTTTTTGCAATACAGACCTCAACTTTATTGATCTGGCAGCAAAACTTTGTGGTTTACTAAAAAAAGCTGCTTTTTTTACCCACTAAACCTCAAAGTTTCCCCACCAATTTTCTGTGACTGCTCAAACGCATTTGGTAGGAAGACAGATCTATTATTAAATTCAAAACTGTCATCTGCACAGGCATAAAACATGACATGTTGCAGATAACAGGGGAACCACTACAATGATAAATAGAGCAGGTGTAGAAGATAAAAGAATGGTATATCAAATGGTGAAAATATGCCTAAGTAAAGAGAAAGCCTTTCAAAACAGGCATTGATTACAATAGGATGGCTACAAATGACAAATTAAATTAAGATGAAGTGATGCTCCTGTAACAAGCAGAAGATATGACACAAAGGTGTGATAGACAGAAAACACAAAGGAAGCAAGACAGCAGCACAATGCAGAAGAGAATTAAAACACATCCAAGGTACCTGGTGATTAAGGCTTTGGATTCCTCTAACAATTATACATGGGTTGGGCTTTCCGAGAGATTTCGGTGGTGCTTTACACATACATTCAGTGAGGACGTAAAAAAAGACAGGATATAAGAGACTGAAATGCTTGCCCTAGAAGAAATGTAGAGGTGATGACAGCACTTTACACCCAGATTTTTTTCTTTTTTTTTTTTTTCTCTCCTGTGTCAGCTCTCCAGGAACAATGAATTAATCAACTCAATGCACTGGGCAACTAAAATCTGGCCTGGCAAGCACATGAGGTGATTTCTGAGCAGCTGAGCAGCACACAAATTCAGAGCAACATGAGCAAATCTGGAGGAGGGGACGTGTTCAAAAGGCTATTGCAAGAGCAAATTTGGCAGCTAATAAATTCAGTAGCTAAAAGTTAATTTAATAGCTGCCATGGCAAAATCCCAAGGCCAACTAGTAGTGGTGTTATTTGGGATATAGACTCCCCACTTTTGAAAACCCGTGTCTAGTCATGCTCAGCTTTAAATCAGTGGCTGCAGCTTCACTGAAAGGGATAATACCATTAGCATGTTTTCCTGGAGGAGGCTATCTTCTTGTATGTGGAAAAATATTTTAATTGTTGTATTTGTTCATTTGGACTTATTCTCTTTTCTAAGAGGAGACTCTAGAGGCAGCCTGAAACAGATCCACAGATTAACAGAGCCACTTTTTCCTGTACACCTACCAACTGAAGGAGACCTAAATAAATGTTTTGTTTGATGACAGCCTTTACCTTCCATAAAAAAGAAGATTGCCGGTATATGGATTTTCTAAAGGAGAGAGTTCAGTGGAAGACTATATTATCGCTATATATTGTTAATAGCAGGAGCGCATAGTGATATTGGCTTCTTTTCCAAGCAAGGCTGGTAATCTCAGAAATTTGGTTGGTAAGTCTATGGAAGGCAGGAGACTTCGTCTTTTAACAGGGCTTCTTCCATGTATGCTTAGAAAAAACATGACAGCTTTTCCTCCTTTTTTCCCCCTATACAGTATATTTTCAGGGTATTTTTTTAGTGTGTTCAGAATAAGAGATTTAAAATGAGAAGAGGGAACAGTTTTAGTACAGGATTTGCGTTGTAAATAATTTGCCATTGAAATTAATGTCCCGGAGCTTGTGCTTTTCTCTTAACTATGATAAAGCACTCTTCCTGCTTATTTTTGATTAACATAGGGGAAGCCAAGAATGTGCTCGATATATATAAATTAAAACAAATTACAAGAAAATCCTGAAAGTCCTTTGGGCAACAGCTTTCTTTTCCAATGACTCCCTACAATGGCCTTAAAGGTCTTAAGACCTTCTAAAGGACTTAGGTCCTTAAAGGGAAGAACTTCCAGGCCTCCTCCTGTCTCTTACCAAAACCTTGTGGATCCCTGTGTTTTCCTGAGGTCCCCAAATTTGGCCATGCTGATGATCAGCTTGACAGGTCCCTGGAAGCTATTACTGGAGGACACATGCAACTGATATCAACCATCAACAGCCGTTTTCCCTTAAAGACAATGATGGTCATGGTCACCTGCATGGGGTATCTATCTTTACATGGGACATGGGTCTTCACAGTCGTCTCCCACAAAGGATAGGTAACCTGCAAGGAAGCATTTTTTTAAATAATATTAGCAGTATGAGATATACACAGGATTATTCTTTTCCTGGACTAGACACAGAGATTGGTTAGGCAGTAAAATGAGCCATCTCCAAACAGTCCTTTGATAAGTTTGACTCAGATATCTACAAGGGAAGGAGTAGTCCCATGTATTTAGTCGTGGGAATAATGATAAGGACTGATGCTGCTAATGGGAGAGAAGAACATATTTCTTTTTTCCTTCCTTTTTTCTCCAGCGAAGACTGTTTAATCTGGCTCCTCTCTGACATGGTTAATACTTGATTAATATTCCACTCCTAAATGCCAGCAAAGAAAACCGGCAGAGTTTTACTTCTTAATTAGCTTCTTGCTTTCCATTTGCAAAGATTATGTGTCACCTAATGTGCTGGGGTTTGTCTCAGCAGAGAAATTGAGCACTTCTAAGCAGAATATACTTTCAAGCTGTCCGTAGCTCAAATAATTGATTCCAGGGCAGCTTATACTGTAACAGAGCTGAAACTGCATTAAAAAAATTAAGGAAAAGCTATGCTGTTATAAAGCCATAAGAAGAAAGTTGTATATATTGCAAAGAAATGATGTGAAAAACAGGACCTCATATATAATCTTGTAAGAAACAAATTAATAACGTAAAGGGATGGATGCCTGGAATGAAAGGAGCTGACAGACAGGTTTTCTCTGTTAATAAAAATTAAGATAAATGATGAGACAAAATTCAGAGTTTAGTATTTGGGGTATAGTTGGACCATCATAATCTAAGTCAAACTTCAGTGTGAAACCCTGGGGAGGGCACTAAGCCCAGTGTGCTGAGCTGTATTGCTGCAGAAGCATTAAATGGGATGGTTTCATTACAAGGCTTGGAAGAGTTTCTTTCTTTTCCAGCAGCTTCCTCGCAGTGATGGAGAGATTGCTCTCAGACAAGAGTAGAAGTAAAGTTTTAGCCCAGTTGATAACAGAGGAAGTCTTACAGATGCTTTAAATTAACTGAAGATAACGCAGATGAATGGAACATGAATAGAACATCTGTATATTTTTGTTTGTTTGTTTGTTTCAACAAAAACAATGTTGCTTCAAGAAAGTGTCCTGCCCAGTTATAAATATGCTTCACTTAGAGAAGTGATAGTCATTTAAACAAAATCTAGTACTCCAATATGTGACTCTAGAAATACCTCAGAAGACTGAGAAGAGGTGAATACAACTTTTGAAGAAACACCAAGTGATTTTGTGTTTACACCTTCAGTAGAGCAGCACTTTCATCTACTCCTCACCCCATTTTTTATCAAGTGTGGCACCTAGTCTGGACTATTCAAGCCAAACTCAAGCAATCTGTAAGTGCAAATCATGCTTGTTTTGCACTACGTTTCTGGAAAGGGTTCACATGGGTGTTTGGTTTTGTTATTTTTTTATTATTTTCATAATTTATTTTTATTATTTTCATGTTGCCAGTATGTTTGTTAGTCCTCGTGGGGTTTTATGTATTTTGGTTCATTTTCACACCAAGTTCAGGGACTGTGATGGCCATGGAAGTGCTGTTGGCTACCGGGGTTGATGATATGTCATGTTATCCCTGGTGTCTCTGTCTGCTTGGAAAGGGCCCAAGGATTCTCTAAATCATTTTAACAGTAAGGAGCAACTTAATAAGCAGCTCAGTCCAAATCAGCTCTTACCCTTAGGTTTGTTGTTCAGGTGATTTCCAAAAGAGTCACCTATAAGAACAAGCTATGGAGAGACTTTTGTGCTATTATCCACTTGGGTTCTTACAGTAAAGATTGGGGAGAAGAACTAGGGTAGAGAGATGCATGTTGCTGAAATTAACAGTGTGACGATTGATCTGATGAAATTGTCCTGCTCTGGGGGAACTCAGGAAGTCACAATTTGCTGGAGGAATGGAAACTTGGTGTTTTGTGAAAGCTGGAATGCTCTCAGGTCATTTGCTGTGATAGATTCAGCATCAATAGGATGAAACTTTATGGATGAACTACCTGGGTGAAGAGAAATGTGATTGGGTTTTGTGAGCTATGCTTGAATCTTAGTGCTATAATTCCTGTGGGGAATTGCCAGGAAAGTGCAAATGAACTTTGGGTGCAAAGTTTTGTTGGCATTATAATATACTATAATCACTATTTTCTGAGATATACATATATATCACAGAAAAAAATAACAAACCCCGTCAAAAAGGAGAAAAAAATATTATTTCACTCTGATAGAGCGAAGCATTTCTTGTAGAACACATTGACTTGATCAAATCAAAGTTTACTAACAGAAAAGGATTATTTGGGAAAAATTACAAGCAGCTTTTATGTAGACACTAGTCCACATAAAGCACTTCCAAAGTTCTTCTAGCTTTTTTCTTTTTTTCTTTTTTTTTTTGTACATATAATGTTTCTTATTTCCTTCAGATGACCTGTACATCAGTAAGATGTTCTATCTAAATATTTGGAAATATTTCTAATTGAAGCAGAGTATGTATTCTGTAATAATTAGTTGCAGATGGTAGACCTACAGAGAAAATTAGTTCTCTTAAGTAAATCACTTGTGATGACAGTGAAATATGTTCTGGAAATGGCTCAGAAATATTAAAGGAGGGACAAGTAAATGGAGTCACAAAATTTACGCTTTTTCTCAGGGCTATAGCATGAGCAGAGTAACCATTTTATTCAATTTGCAATATTTGCAATTCTTTCTTTCACAGCATTTCAGAAGTCTGAGGCTGCAAATGTGGCCCTTGCAGATCACTTGGTATTTGCCCATTGACATGAAGACGACTTGGCTTTGTTCCTGGTGACTTACATTCTCTTGAATGCCATGGGGCTCATGCAAGAGCTTCTCCAGTGTCATTTGTGGTCCCTCTGTGGACTTGATGGTCAGTGCTTGTATGACAAGACTTCATAAGCAGGATCCTATAGAGGTGACCTGGGACGTCTTTGGAATTTGGACTTTTTCTACTTTTTCTAATTTCTAATTTGGAATTACTTTCTCTACCATATTCTACTGCAAACTGCTTGTCAGGATTTCTTTCCACCTCCAAAGAACCCAGAGGGTATCAGAATGAACTGAGACAACTAAGAAGCTTTTGTAGGGAGTTATCCAGTTATTCTCTCAACAGTAGTATGAGGGCTACCTAAGACATCTACCCAAACGACTGTACACAGTAGGAATGGTAGCCAAATATTTCCTCACCTCTATATCCTTTACATTGCTACTTAAAAAAAAGATATTGGGAATTTAATTAACATTGAAAAATAGCTTTCATAGAGTGCAATATTAATTGCTTAAAGAAGACGTATATTGTCTCCCCAAGGACCCTTGCATTTGCTTGTCCTCAGAATGAGATGTCCAAGAAGATGAAGTCTGAGCTATGTATTCTGTGAATGGCAGTAATTATATTCCAGGGACATCCAACCTGGTCGTGATTTATTGGTGGCATGGGAGGTATCTCCACCACGCTGATGCTGGTTCCTTCTACCGTTAGAGGGGAGATTTCTATGCCAACTTGATCCTCTTTCACAGGATCTTCCTTTCTTTAGGAGGGAGGACACCTCCTTTCTCAAGGTCAGGGAACATCCTCCAAAGAGCTGGCTGTATTGCCTGTAGTGTGTTTCCGTGCTCTGTTTGACTTCTGCAGTCATTTTTAATGTGATAATTAATGTGGCCAATGTTTCTTTTACAGATTCTCTTCCTGCTAAGATCAGTGAATGTGAATATTAGGAAAGCAGAAGTTTAACCTTCACTTGAAGGGTGAGTAAATATTACTACTTGGGGATAAGGAAATGGGATTAAAATTAGCTGTGAGCTCGTCAGCTCTACATCAGTTGTGATTTTTTTTTTCTCTCTTCATTTTTGCATAAGAAAACTTGGATTACCTTGGACTAACTTAGATCCAGCAGTCTGAATCCACGGGCAATTCAGTTCAACTGCTCCTTCTTTTTTCTCACATTTATGATAAAGAGCTCATTCTACCTAGGGGCTGGAGGCTCCTTATGGCAACTTTAGCAACTGTTAGCCTTTTTATCAAAAAAAAAAAAAAAAAAAGTCTGTTTCGGGGAGCTTGAACCATTTTTAGAAGAGGAAATGTGTTGATACCACTGAGTTTTGTGACCCCATTTGATGCCCTATGTGCCCTATGCGAAGGAAGCTTTGCCAGCAAAATCTAAGCCCTGAAACAAAAGCTTTTTAGTTTTCTTAATTATGATCAGTGATGGTTATAGATTTGGTTTTCCCTGCATGGCAGTAGTTACAGGGACTAATTAATGGACAATGCAATGAAAATTTTGTTGCCAATTTTCGTCTGACTAAGGTACAGACAGAATAGATAACGTTATGGCA
Source organism: Nothoprocta pentlandii (assembly GCA_013398315.1). Classification (NCBI taxonomy): domain Eukaryota; kingdom Metazoa; phylum Chordata; class Aves; order Tinamiformes; family Tinamidae; genus Nothoprocta; species Nothoprocta pentlandii. Next base: position 277,580 of record VZSG01000192.1, on the reverse strand, counting down.
TAATGGCTTTAAAGGGATGCCCATGACTGTGCCTTTTTTTTAAGCATGCTTCTCTTCCCACCAGGTTGAGGGGATTAAAAATATATATATATATATGCATACACATATATATATAAAAGATTACCAATAGACCAAGACCTTTGAAAATCTGCTTTTTTTCAAAAATTTTTCTGAGGCTGAGAAGCTGAAAATATGAAACATATTTTCTGTTAACCTAAAAGATAGATCATATACTTAAATATTTTCTTTGCTCTCCTAATGCAAACATATGACTCAGTTATTCACATAGGTATTTATGCTAAAATAATAGACCTGAGAATATTGAAATGATAATGCAGCTGGCATGGGGATGTTCCAGCAGTTCTTATCCCCCCTGTGAATTCTGTCTGTTTCTGAATTTCTTACATTTATCAGAACTTCCCTTCAGACATCTGTCAGTGGCTCGGTGTTAGGAATTATAAGTAATGCAAGCAGGAGTCTCTGCTGAGACTCCTATACTTATACCTCTGTGTGTATCCTGGAAATTAGCTATATATAGCTATATATATATATATATATAAATAATGTATATATAAAATATCAAGAAAATGATATTCATGCAACAACACTTGTAACTGTTCAAAAGCATCTAATTTACCAAGCTACCCCCATATTTGTGATCTTTGTATAGCAACAAGTAGGTGTTTATTGAACCCAGCATTTCAGAAGGAGGAACTAAGGAATTTATGGTCTTATCAAAAGCTTTGGATCTTAAATAGCACAGAAATCACATGAAGAATTGCAATATTTAATTATCTTATTCCCTGCAATGCAAATACATGGTCAGTCTTGTTGCTTAATGGTATTAGAGAGGCTCCAAAGCTGGAGGAGAAAGCAGCAGGAACCAGTGACGAGCAGGAAGCCAGTTTTAGTCTTTCAGTAGTAGGAAAGGCAGAAATGGGAAGTACAGAATAAGCAGTATAATGAGCACAAGTCTGTAAAGGCCAAGAGAAAAGGGAGGACACTTTTAAAGAAGATATTCTGATTTTGTTAAGAATGCTTTTGAATAGAAGAAAGGTTCATATTTTCTGTGAAGGAGAGCAAGAAGTATTTTTAAGTTGCTTAGCTATTATCTTCATGCTGAAAATCTAAAATATTGACTCAGGTCAGAGCTAGCATGACTTTGTGGCAGGACACTTAAAACAGTCCATGGAGAATGAATCTTTAAAGATCTTGGAAAAAATAACTGAGCTGGGCTTAGCAAGTGGAAGGAACACTTTGCAGCTGATCAGTGAGCATATAAAGGCTCACTTTCAGTTTCGATAAAGCTTCAAATTTACAAAAAAAGTCTCCAAAACTCCCCGCTATCCTGGCCCATTAGGTGATGGTGCTTCTTTCCCATCAGCTGGTGAGTTGGAAGAGCTTCTCTAGAATCATGGTTTTCATATAAGGAGAGAGAAGCTCCTTTTGGAGCAATACGTTGAAGCTAAGTCTGAATCCAGTGAAGCCAGAAACTCCCTTTCATTTTCCCCTGTAAGTCAACAGAAATAGTCATGGTCCTAAATCAAGCTACTTTGAAGAACAGGGACCTGAAAGCTTGACCAATTATTTAGGAATACTGTTAACTGGAAAATCACTTCTGATTCCCAAGTCTCCCATGAGGAATATGCTGCACTTAGATGCTCTGGGGTTGGAACAAAAAAGAGAATGAAGAAGAAAATGAGGAGAATCCTCACAGAACACGAACCTGAATAAGACCACTGGATTATATCCCTCTAAATTGGAGGTGGCTGTGAGCAGCCTTTTGCCACGAGGGAATCATAACAAAATGCTTCCTTTCAGGTTAATCACCACCAGCCAGGATGTTTTAAATTGAATTTTGTTACAGGTGAGTGCTGGGTCATACTGTTTGGTGTGGATCCCAGCAACCAGCGGGTATACAGGGGATGCTCCTTCATAAAAATGAAGACATCTTTCTTCTATCTGTTCACATCTTCATTCAGGAGCTTTCAAATTATGCTCATCCAAGCAGAGTGTCAGAAATTGTGTTGACTTTTTTAATATTGCCTCCTTTTTTTGTGTGCTGTGAATGGAGGGAATTCGCTGTCTCTTTGCTTTTGGGAGGGGAAAAAAAAAAGAAAAAGGAAAGCTGGACTCAGTCTCTTTGCAAAAAATCATAAACCCCAAATTAACTGTCTAATGCTTTGAAATAAAAGTGGGTTCTAACAATACCCTGAGCAATCGATGCCTATTCACTGGAACAGTGGGGAAGCTGATGGATCCGCTAATGAAAGCTTTTGTTTTGCATCAGTTTAATCAAAACAAACCTTTTAAACTGACAGCTGATGTCCTGCAAGGTGGACCAGGGAAGGGAGGCTGCTCTGCTCCCGCACTGGATGCCAGGAGCTTGGAAAGAGCAACTGTGAGGTGGGAGCTTCCCAAGGAATGCAGAGGTGCCCGTGCAGGTGACAAGGGAACCAGGTGCTGGTTGAACAAGACCTGGGCTTAAAGCTGTTGCATTTTTTCCTTCTTTTATAGAGAATGCTGAACTTGTCAACCTCCTGGGGCAAATCAAGGAAGATGGGAACAGCAGATCAAGGAAGATGGGAACAGCCATGAAAGGCAAACGCAAAGGACAGTGCAATATCCATTCCCAAAGTATCCTGGTGGCAGCAACAGCTTAAGGGTAACTGTGAGGTTGTCCTAAATATTAAGCTACTACAGCAGAGTACCAATACATGCCTTTTAAAACCTGCCTAATTTATTTATGCAGCAGTTTGCAGCGGTGCTGCCAAGTGCCTGAGTTTTGTGCACGTGGTGCGAGAGCCGGCTGCTGAGCAGGGTTAGCCAGCTGCTAAATAATGCATGGGCCACAGGGTGTTTGCACGTGCGCTCTGAGAAATGTCCATCCTTGTAGACAAAACAAGGAGCTGTAGACAAAACAAGGAGCTGTGACATCTGTTGTGCATTGTACCCTCTGCTTCTAGCTGCTGCTGTGCCTTTAGAGCACCCCTGGATGCTGGAGGAAGGCAGTAAATCAGCCAGCAGCCTCATCATTGCGTAGAATTTGTCCTAATATGATTTACTTTTTGATCTTGTAGTCATAGGAGTGCCTCCGTGTTGGCACCTTCAGGTTGTTGGCACCTCCACCTTCAGGGATCCAGGCCGCAGGTGGTTTCTGTGCTCTTATTGTGTGTTCTTCTGGTCACCTGCAAACCCTTCCTTTGGACTCGGTAACAAATTCATCCCTAAACTGTGACAGGCAAGTCCAAAAAGCTTGGGTACCCTTTCCCTTAAAGCCTTACAGCCTGTGGGGCAACTGCACAATCTTAAATACAGCATCTTATAGAGGGAGCAGCTGGATCCTTGCATGTCCAGAGAGCTTGCTTGGGACCATAAGGTAAGCAGGCTTATTTTGCAGATGCAAAGAAATGGATAAATCAAAACTTCTGTCCATGTAGCTATTTAAACACCCCCCAGAGGCACCTTTTGCAAAGGCACAAAAGGCTCCTGCAAGGTGCTAAGGACTTGACATCAAACTGCCATCAGCTACTTTTAAAGATTGCTCCCTTTCTTTTTCCTGCCAGTCTTCAGTCCTAAGTATCTGCTGCTTTGGATGAATGGTCACTACATAAAGACATGCAAGAATGTGGGATTAAGACTCTGGCAGGAGGAGGCTAAAGGAAGAGATAAATTCAGCAGGTAGCCTACGAGGGTAATAAATGCAGGACATATGGAAATAAAATGGTAGCTATTTTGAAGTGGAGATGTTTTCTAACAGGCGGTATCAGGGAAAAAAAGTCTTTTATTTTCTCTGCTGCTCTAAGTGCAATTTTTTTGACAATTTAAGTAATCAGGTAGAAGCAGACTTTTATAGCTAGCAATAAGGTTGAATCAAATGAAGAGCTACAGTGCACGTTTGCACCTCAGCCCAGTCTAATATGTAATAATAATAATGGGATGGATTGAAAGGCTTTCTGGTTTCCCCCTGCAGTACAGCTTTATTTTCTCTTTTTGGGCTCTATTTTGTGTATGATACATGACTTTTCTCCTAACACCTAATCTTTATTCACTCTCAATTTCTGAAAAATACAAGGCTTTATTATCTGTGGAGCTGTAACTGCTCTTGAATCCTTTAAGACATTACATGGTTTAGACTACAGCACTGTGTACAATATATTTCTGCTTAGACAATTGTCCTTGTTAAACTATGGTGCAGGAGTTGCTGTTTGGAGGCTCCAGTGCCTTTGGATTTGATGGATTCAGTGGTGATAAACTGCCTCTGTTGCATTGAAAAACTGGCAAAAATAAGCAATGAATAATTTTACTTAAATTCCTTGCATAACTTTATGTAGGGCATGAGTATAGGTGAGCACTGGAACTTAACTTCTGTGACATCCCAGTTGATGAAAAAATGCAAGATAATTTTTTCTCTCTTCCATTTTCTTGGGGTAGTGGTTCCTTTTGCAAGCAGACCTGCACAAAACCCAGTGTGCAGAAAGTTTTTAATCTGAAGTTTGTAATGTGCATAGCCAGGCATTAGCAAGGAGGAGATACTGATCCAGCTATCCTGCAAGTGGGAAACTGAGGCATATAAAAGCAAGTAATTGATTTTTACTTGTGCACTGAACAAATAGAAGATACATGTAATGCAAATCTGCCCGAGTGCAGCATTTTACTTACGTTTCTCATAATTAACACGATTGCTTATTTACCTCTAATTCCTGATGACAGATCCTGCCAGAAACGTCTCTTACAGCTTTCTAACCTAATTTCATAACCTTTTAACCATTTTGAGATATTGCACTAGTTTAGCATGTACAACAAATTATTGCAGTTTCTGCTTTTCCACATTTAGTCATTTTGTCTAGAAATGCAGTCAAATTTGCCTTGCCCAATTTGCTTGTAATAACAGAAAAGAGGCTGAGTTGTCAGTGCCAATATACTTGAAGTCTGCTGTAATCTATTTCCTTCTATATGAGCTTCACTAACTTACTAAGGGCAGAAGTGATGTCTATGAGATGCTAATTTCTATTCTTATTCTTCTGTAGTCTCCCTTATAATTGATGTTTTTAAGTCATGTAGCACTTAGAAGGCACAGATAAGATGAGCCATTATATTAATTGACATTATAATTTAGAAAATAATTTATTTGGATGTGAATTTAAATTTGTATTATGAAAAAAAAGCAAACTGACAGACTTGTTTCAGTCTGATGGGAGGGGAGGAAGAGGTTATGATGTACCTTAGCACTCCTTGCTCTTCAAAATGCACTTTGTACACCTGGTAAATGCTTGCATTTGAGGGAAATAGTAGCTTCCTGAAACCAAATCACATAGATATTGGCCTCAATTCTGTATTCTGTATAGCAGGGAGAAAAAGACATCATTTTGCAAGCCTGAGATTGGAATGAATGGGGTGCTGTAAACCAACCTCACGCTTCTGACTGAGACGCGGTAGGTTAAAGTCTGCTTTTATGTTTGTATATAGATTATAAGGAAGCCACTAGCTTACTTTCATATTAAGGGCTTCTCTGCTTTTCTCAACAGTTTATGCACTCTGAATTCAGCGCTAGTCAGCTGGTAATTCCCCCTGTTGCCTACATATGAGCTCCTGCCCCATGCCTGGCTATTAGCTGTGCTTCTTTCAGCAAAGTTACTCTAAATCACCCTGTAGCTTCCCTCATTGGGTCATACTCAGTTCTTTAGCTGGTGTTTCAAAGGGGAAAAAAAAATCAATTGAAACGATCTTGGAAAAGTCAGCAACTAATTGGCCTGGGGCTTCCCTCATTTATAGGCCCTTTAGAGCACGTCTAATTCTGTTGCCTTGGAGCATCATTATTCACACAGCCAAATGCCTGTCCCAGTGATCGTGAGGTTCTCGCATCCAGTTCCTACCATGTTGAGACACAGAAGTCCATCAATCCAAGGCACAAGGGCTGTTAGTCCTCTGGAATAGCTGCATCCTGACAACTGTGATTCAAGCAGAGGCCAACCAGAAGAGCAGACTTCCCTGAAAATGTCCTTTAAAGACTTTTTCTTAAAGTTGTGGGGTTGGCTTTGACAGCACTTGAGGCTTTTCATACAAAGATCAGTTAATATCAGTGATATAACAGAGAGCAAGCAGTAGGCAGCTTGCTTTTAAGATGCTTAAGCAATTTTTTCTTCTCCTTTCATCCCTCAACCATCTTTGTGCTCCCATGGAAGATATTTGGCATTATTTTTCTGCCTCTAGGTTGTTTTTTGGCTGGGCTGAGGTCAAGGACAAATATCTCCCATTGCTTAATGCATGGGAGTCATCACCCACCACTTCCTCCACCGCAGAGGTTTCCTCTTGACTCCCTTGAGTCCTATTGACTCCTTTTGCAGTTGGTGGAGACAAAGTTCTCGAGCAAAAAGATCTTGAGCCCTATATATCTGATTTCTTTTAGACATTTTATATATCTATTTTATATATGTATTTCAGATGCAGACATGTGAGATGTCAGGTGAGACCAATGCTTTCCACAGTGGTGTTGAAGGACAAGGATCATGGACAAGGAGTAAGGCTCTGAACACCTCACCTTAGGGAACATCTACCCTACGAGCATGCCAGGGAGAGTCACCAAAGGTTAAAACATCTCCTCCTGCTTTTAATGCCAGAAGTGGTGCTGCAGAAAGTGGGATTAAAAGCAATGAAGCTGCTACTGTGGGACTGCAAAGAGGTAATGAAATACATAACAAAAAATATGTGATCTCTGATAAAATTGATGACCTGGAAAATTGCCACAGGAGGTCGTATTTGAAAGCTGATGACATTCCTTCACTCTCCGAGGGAGCAGTGGTGATATAACTGCTCCAGCCTCAGCGCTGGCTGACAGGGGACAGCTTCTCCTTCCCTGACACTGGCTCTGATGCTTCCCACCAGCCAGCCTGGAAATGACAAGAAATCAAGGTCAGCGGGTGCAGCAAAACCCCTTAGCTAAGGATTTTGCTTAGAAAAAGGGAACTGATAAAAGCAGCAAGGAAAAAAATCACTTTTTCCTCTGTATTTTTAGCTGTTTTGTTAAAAAAACAACAACAAAACCCCCACTATCTAATATGCAAAAATATGTCTGCTGCAAGATATGATGCTCAGTAGTCAATGCTAGATTATCCGTGGTGGCTGTCTAGGTTGGTGGCTGTTGGGGAGCCAAATTATCCTTGCATAGAGAATTTACTACTACTTTTGCTAAAAAAAAAAAAAAACAAAAAACAAACAAACAAACAAACAAAAAAAACTTTGTGTGCACTGTACTTAGTTAGGGACTTTGAAGGTAGAGCATCCTGCTGGGGGGCAGTGTGGAAAGCTCTCTGCCTGGTCACACGTGGAACCTCTGCTCAGAGAGTCTTAAAGTATTTTGGCTTGTGCTTGTTTGTGACCTCGGTTCACTATTTTTGATTCAGAGTGAGAATCCTCTAAAAATACTAGGCCGTTTAACCTCTATTATCTCTAATATGCTCCAGAGATCTTCTCCTTGAGGCTTTTATTTACCCGCCGTTCCTCCGTGGCTATTGAAGGTGAATTAAAGGTTGTTACTGTTCTTTGGTCTTTTTAAAAAAATATATATTTTCCTTTAAAAAACACTCAGGGCTGTATGCTTGTGGTTATCTCAGGTGTACAAGTTATGCTTAAAATCCTAGAAGAAAGGCTTCAGTTTAGAGCATGCAACAAAAAATAAAGGATGCAAAAGGTCTTTAAAATGTGTACTTAATGCGTAATGACTTCTTTTTCTCCATATTTTTTTTTTCAGCAGGAGGTCATATATTAAGTGAAATGATAAAGGAAATTGCTCAGGTCTAAAACAAAACAGAATCCACGGAAATAAGGTATTAACTACAATGTTGTGCATGGCCATTAGCCAGGGAAAGAAATGTCTGTTTGTAGCATCTTGCATTTTTACTCTTGCCCCAGTAGCAATGCAGGAGACTGGCTAGCACTGGGCTGTATCTGAAAGAAAAGTGGATTCCATTGCAACTTCTTAATTCCTTTAATGCTAGAAAGTTTGGCTATATAGGAACATATTAATAATTTTGTTTTAATTGGTCTTGGTATTAAGTCCTGTCATCTGTGTCCAGATTTAATGAATAGAAGGATGCTGATAGAAAAGTGGCATGATTTTATATCTCTTTTTATTTTTTTCCCCCATCTTTTCTAGCTGTGTTTGCTTTAATACAGAAAGGTGTTAGGTTTGCCCCTAGGCACTGAAAACATTTTCACTTCTTTAAAGCAAAATCTAGAGCCTTGTCAAGGCTTTACAAATACACAGGGTGTCTGACCCACTCCAAGCTCATCAGCCTTAAACCCAATTTATACGATATTACTTGCATAAATCACTCTTCTAATTTTTTTGCAGTGAAGGAAGAAAAGAGGATTAGCAATTCCAGTGAGTTTTGGCGAATTCACTGACGTGTTTATTTTTGCCCTTTTACCACTGAGTGTCATTTGCTATCCTAATTTGCTATTTCTGCATTCTTCCATGGTTCCTTTGACCAGATTCGCTTTAATGAGCTTTTTCCTTGCATCTGCTGTAAGGTTTCATGTCTTATTTTAACTTCCTCCTTGTGATCATAGTCAAGACATTTAAAGCAATTGGGAAGAAGGTTCTTTCTTTGGAAGAACTGGGTTAATTTTGATCATATTTGCAATTACATAAAAACTGGATATCTGCCTGGGTAGTACCAGTATATGGGAGATATTACAACATGAAGAACAAGTCTAAGCAGGTGAGCACCAGGTTGTCTTGCTGTTTTGGCAGGCAAAGCTGAAGTTCTTAGCTCAAAGTCAAGTTTTGCAAGACCTGATTAAAGTGCCCATTTAAACATGCCCTAATATACTGTGATGGTCTGACCAAGCCAAAGGTGCATCCCCTTCTCCAGTCTTGTTCATGACTAATATGAGTAACTTCCTGGCCCTTGCATTGGTTTTCCATTACTATTGCTCTTACAAAAATTAGCTCCTCTACCTAACCTTTGAGCACCCAGAGGTGAATGGGGTTAGTGAGCTAGAAAGCAATAGTTTCCGTCTGGGAATTACTTTTCAGGTTGTAAATTAGGCTTCAGCTTAATATTTCCGAAGATCTGACCTGCAGCCTAGCCAGCAGAGTCAAGATATACAGCAAGAGGGACTTCTAAAGGATATGTCAGCTGGTTCTTGACATATAGTGCTGGAGACTTACTGTCCAGGAATGTCAGCAGTACTTGAAAGGTTAATGGAAGTGAGATTTGCACAGACATGACTGATTCTCTTAGAGCAGGTGGGGGGAAAGAAAGAGCTGATTTGGACAAAGACCTTTAAAGCCCTTTTGCATTTGCATCTCCCTATCTGAAGGGAAGGAAAGCATTCATCTCTCTTTTAACATAAATCACTCTAATCTCTCGGAGGAGCCAAAACTTATCAAAGAAGACATTTTCAGATTAGGAATGAGCCATCAGAATGGGCAAAATGCTCATTGTGAGGCTTATGAAAACGTTGTGCTCACAGCACAGGAAAGCTCCGGATAGCATCACCAGCATTAAGGTTAAATGTTTTGGTTTTACTCTGTGTTGCCCTTTCTTTCACACACACTTGTCCGTGTCTGCAAAGCCATACATTTCTGAATCAAATTTAACCCATCAAGAGCTGAAATGTTTCCAGGTCCTTTTATTTCCTTATTCTTTTCTTTTTAATTTTTTTTTTTTTGAATTTAACAGAGGCAATTTGAAATACCTTTACTCCAGGAAAAACTATATAGCAACTTACCAATATGAGCAAGTCTGTTATTAGGTCACATGTAGTTTAAATTTTTCACTTAATATAAATAAATAATGGCCCAGTTCTAGGTTAAATAAAAGATGCCTTCTCTTTGCAGTGTATGAATTCACACTTAGCCAGCAATTAAGTGTTTCCAAGGGCTGGGGGTATGGAAGGGGTTTCCAGAGTCCAGAAATTAGGGAGCACCTGCTCAGAAAGGAGGTAGAAGAGATGCCTCTATGAACATTCCCAAAGTTGGCATCCAGCCTCTGCTACTCTTGGGACAACCAGCCTGTGTCCTAGTGCAGGAGCTAGAATTAGTTCCTGGATGCATTGTGAAAAGCAATGCATCTGATGAGGGAAGAGCTTCCAAAACCTTGAGTCTCTACAGTTCAACTTTGTCCCCTGCATGCATCTCCTTGCCATACGTTTTGATTTGAGGCATAGGCTACAGGAGTTGTGAGAGCCCATGTCAGAGGCAAAGCTGGAGAATGACATGAATATTATGGCATGAATATTATCATACTCAAACCCTTACCTCAGAAACACAAAGGAATTTGGGGACTCAGTTCATATGGATCTGACCATCAAGGCTTGAGCTCTTAAGGTCCAGTGATGATTTCATAGTTTTGGTTTTCTATTAAAATCTTCCTGTATTTCTTTCTGCACTAGAGGATAGGCCAGTCATGGGTTCTGTATCATGACCCCATTTTTCTTGGGCTACTTTTGCTTCTGTGTTCTTCTCTGGTGTTCAGAGCAGCTTGTCATGGGAAAAGTCCCCACTGAAAATGCTTTGGATCGTAGTATTGCCCACAAGAGATGTATTGAAAAAACAGAGGATTTTCAGAGATGCTATGAGCTTTGGAAAGCCAACCAAAGAGTGAAAGAACTCAAGAGGTCAGCATCTATCGATATAAAGAATAAAGATAGTCTTGTAGATTAAGGAATAAAAAAAAAATCAAATTCAGTCTGGATCTGAAGCATTTGTCAGAAGTAAAAGTAATTCATCACTTCAACTGTGTATCCAGAATTGTGGATGAGCGGTGCTTTGGTTTTTAACAGAACTAATTTGAAGCTGCTATGTTTCTTAAGTCACAGCATAGATAGTGGTTCTGCCTAGTCCTTGCAGTGTGAATTTGGCCTTGTTCCCTTAGTAGGCCATGACTTCCTATTGAAAAATGCAACATCTGTCATCTCTGTTATGACCTGTTGTGTGTAATTGGGGAACGTTTAAGTGAGCAATGCTCCTCTCTGTTAATTTGTGTTTTTTTTACCATTTAGGCTCTGATTTGTGCAATGCAAAGTAAAATGGGTGAAATAAAATGCAGTTAATGGACACCTGTGGGATGGTGGTGATTCTGAAACTGTCCCTTTGTCTTTGATATATGCAGCATGATTCACTTGTAGGCTTTGTCAACACCTCCTTAACATTGTGCCTCAAAGGTAGCTTGGTGCTCGTTGTTATGTATATATGTTTCTTAATCTGTAAACCCTAAAAATAGCATGAGGCTGTGCTATCCTCTACATTAATTTGCCCACCACGGGAGGACGGCATCGCATAATGTGATTTGATGTCCAGCAGAGTAATGTGGTTTGACAGAACGCGCCGTTCGGGGAATGGATTGATGGATCTCGCCTGACGTAAGTGTTGGGCAGGAGGCCCAGTGTTCGGTAACGTATTTGATGAGATCAAGGACTGACTGAAAGAGGGAACACAGGAATGCATGGAAGTCACATCTCCAGCTTATTTGCTAATATCTCCCAGTCCTGAACGTGGACTGGAGGTTTCATAGGGCTTTCTAGTTGCTCCCCCACTGTGCCTTAAGACACTGCCTATCTGCCTTATCTTTTATTTTCCCATCTGCTTTCTGTGTTTTTTTTTCCTCAGAATTTAGCCTCATCCTCCTTCTTTCAGCTTTGTGCTGGTGTAGCCTGCGTGGTGGAAGCAGAAGCACTGCAAGAGACACACACACACACACCCCTATGCTATCCAAATATGTCTGTCTCCTCCAGGCCACTCTTCAGAACTAAACTGTCTAATTTAGTCTCCTTGGATTTTTGTTTGTTTTGATCTGAGCTTGAGTTTTTGCTCTGAGAAACAACAGGCTTAAATATGGTACCCACATGCCTGCTTAGCAGCTGGTACCTGATTAATTTTCCATGTGTGTCTTTGTAAGTATGAATATGTGTGTATGAAAATTGCAGTTTTCTTGCATTTTATCACTGCTGTGAGGAAAAAACAATTCTCTAACCACTGTAAGTCACAATATGGAATCCTATGGATTACAGATCACAGTGTTAGTGAACAGAAATAGTTTCTGGTCATGGGATCTTGGTACTCAGTGTCTATAAACAAATATATTTCTTGTCTGTCATGCTAATTGCAGTGGGTCAGGAAGGTCAGAAAGCTACAAAATTCAATAGAGCCTTAAAAAGGCTTTCAGTATCAAAGCAGGGCTTTTTTCTTCTTTTTTTCTCTTTTTTTTTTTTCCAGATCCATTTACCACATACATGTGGACTGAGGAAACGCAATTCAGCATTAGGAAAGGTAGTTTCAAGTTGCTAGCATAGGGCATACCGAATATTGCATCCGTCAGGTTCTTACATATTTTCATTTTAAAACTTCCATTTAAATGCAAATTTTGCCAGTTAAATAATGTCTGCACGTACTTTATTACACTATAATTACGCTCTCCATCTTGCCAGGCCTGGCTTATAATAAGGCCAGGGATCACTCTGCTGGCCCTCTGCAAGTGCAGTTGAACTCGAGAAGTCCTCATGGGCAATGTTGGTGACTTTTAGGGAAGACTTTTTAGGGAAGCTCTAAGGGGTAAATTGAGGAAAAGTTCTAAAAAGTATTTTGTCTGTAAAAGGACAAGAAAAGGAACCAAGGTTTCTACCGAAATCCTCTTACCTAGGCTTGACCATTTAAACATTAAGCATGTAACCTGGGCTAGCAGTTCTTTATGTTAAACTTCAGAAGCTTCTGCTTTTAGAGGCTACTGGCCACAGTCTGCTGCCACCCACAGTGCCCAGGAATGGAAAGGTCTTCATTCCCTTGTAGGACCTTGCATAGACACAACAGGTTATCTGCATGCTTGTCCATCCCCTTTTCTTCTGCATGCAGCCTGCATGTAGCCCCATTGAATTCACCAGCTGCTCACCATGAGAAATACTGTCAACCTTCCTGGCCAAAGTAGAAATGTTTATTTCTTGTGCTTTGATCCTCTACTAGCATCCTTCATTTCACATCGCTTCATGTCACAATGTTTTCGCATTATACAATGTGCATACCTCTCTGAATAGATGTTTGGGTACTTAAGGACATGGTACTTAAGGAATAGATAAGGCACTTAAGGACATGGTTTAGCAGGTATGGTTGGACTCGGTCTTCAAGGGCTTTTCCAATCATGAAGATTCTATTATTCAATGTATATTTGTGTGTGTATTTTATGTAGATACAGAAATGCTGTTGAGGTTTTATGTTTACCCAAAGAGACAGGACTCTCCCACCTGATCTAAATATTCACCATAGGATGTGAAGGGTAAGGTTCCTTATGTTTTAGTCATATGAGCCATCAGCATATTAAAGTAGTAATTTTCAGCCTTGAGGCCTTCTTTGTGCTCTAGATGCAGTTGATCTTGGCTACTCATATATTGCCTTCCACCACTTCCATCCCTATGTCCCATCTGTAGTGAAAGCAGAAGGCTAAAAGTTGAATATCTACAGCTGATTTGAGAAGCTATGTCCTCTTCACATAAAACACTTAACTCAGACCTATTGAACATGCTTTTATAGCTTAAGCCACTTGAAGGCAACCACCTGTGCTACACATTACCCACACAATGGTGTGCTAATTTAATTAAAACTGATTTAAAAGCCTGGTTGATTAGGCCGGTACAGTGCTTTGTACAGATGCATTTATGTCCGTTCATGCTACATTCCTACTAGCTAAGTTCACTGTGCTGAGTTAATTTGGACATTGGTCTTAATTAAAGCAATACAACTTCCAGGCATGAATCAGAAGCTTATTGTCTCTCTGGTGTGAATTTATCAGAATTGCTATTGAATGCAGGTTTAGAGAGGTTAACATCATGAACCATGTGCTCTCACACCTATGGGACCATCTGCCCCTTATCTACAACCCCTTCTCTATGCTCCCGTTGACCCTCCAGAGACATCTACACAGCCAAATCCTTTGGTGTTGGTTGGCATTAACATGACTTAGATATCTAACTCAATAAGCATCTTCCTATCCATCTCATATGAGCATAATTAAAAAATATATTTATACTATGAGAAGATAGAATATTGAGGAAATATTCCCTTGATGTTAGTACAACTAAGTTCAGTAGCAATTAAAAAAATATATGTTTTTCCATATTAGCCACCATCAGAAATGGATTATGGAATTAGAAGGTGGTTTGGCCTGATCGGTTTTTAGGCTTGGTTTTCTACATGGCCTGACACTGTCCAAGTTAGAAATGAATTTAAGTGTGGATCTATTTGTAGGTTTCAACCCTGTCTGGGCAAAGGAGTTCTGTGTAAGAGACTGGGTAGGATGTGGAAGGAGAGAGGTTTTGGTGTAGGACTTGGGATCCCAAATTAACCCATTGCAGGACTGAAAAAAAAAAAAAGAGGCTTTTTGAGAGTTAAGTATCTTACTAACTGTTGAAGTCTGCATTAGGAGAAATGAAAATGATAAAGGTTCCTAGTCTTGAAAGAGTTGGACTTCTGCACCAACCAATTTCCTTTAGGAAGCTATAGGTGCAGGATTCTGAGGCCAGGGTGCTTTACAGAATGGAAAGATTGAAAGTCTTTTCTGGAAAAGAACAACTGATTTTATTAGTTTTTAACCTGAAGCATTATATTTTTGTTTTTTAATCTCAAAAATATATTCAATACAAACATATTACTAGTTGGATAGATGAGGGCAGTGGTGGATGTCGTCTATCTGGACTTGAGCAAGGCTTTTGACACTGTCCCTCACAGCACCCTCCTGGGCAAGCTCCAAAGGTGTGGGATAGATGAGTGGACGGGGAGGTGGATTAAGAAATGGCTCAGTGGCAGGGTGCAGAGAGTGGTAGGTCGTCAATGGCGTGGAGTCCAGTTGGAGACCTGTAGTTAGTGGTGTCCTCCAGGGGTCAGTCCCCAGTCCAGTCCTGTTCAACGTATTCATTAACGACCTAGATGAAGGGCTGGAGTGCTCCCTCAGCAAGTTTGCCGATGATACCAAACTGGGTGGAGTAGCTGATAGCCCTGAGGGCTGTGCTGCCATCCAGAGGGACCTGGACGACTGGGCGGTGAGAAATCTTATGAAGTTCAGCAAGGGCAAGTGCAGGGTCCTGCACTTGGGGAGGAATAACCCCGGACACCAGTACAGATGAGGGGTTGACCTGCTGGAGAGCAGCCCCGCAGAGAGGGACCTGGGCATCGTGGTGGATGACAAGATGACCGTGAGGCAGCCGTGTGCCCTGGTGGCCAAGAAGGCCAATGGGATCCTGGGGTGCATTAAGAGCATCTCCAGC
>VZSG01000192.1:203697-261872 GCA_013398315.1 Nothoprocta pentlandii | reverse complement strand
AAAACCCGCTTGGATGCAGCCCTGTGCCACGTGCTCTAGGTGACCCTGCGTGTGCAGGGGCGTTGGACTAGATGACCTCTGAGGTCCCTTTCAACCTTAAGCATTCTATGATTCTGTGATTCTGTATCCTTTAAAAATGATGGAAACTTAAATGGTTTATTAGAAGCCTTTTTATTCAGTGTCTCACTACTTGCTTTTCCTAACACTACTGGATTTAAGAGAGGAAGGCAACTTTTGCATGCTTCTGTTTGTGTCACCTGTGCTCTTTCCTTTGGTGATGATACATTTGGGTAAACATCTGTGGGTTTTTCAGGGGATGATGAAACAGTCATGCACAGCCATTTCCCTTTCATTTGCTTTCTTTATTTTCTCTAGGAAGATATATGAACGAGAGAGCAAAGACATGGTCAAATTATCATTCACATTAGATGGCACAATATGTCAGAAAATACTGGCAAAGGCCTCAGGGAAGGGCCTAAGGCACTGGCTGATCTGACAGCATTTCCAGCTCTTGTACCCAGACTCTTAATAATGCAATTCTAATTACTAAAACAGTAGCAGAGCAGTAGAAGAGGGACGCTTATTGTCCCAGCAAGATATGGTCATCACAATTTATGTTCCTTTGCAGACCAGAAGGGGTTCATCCTTTAAGTATGGATTATTTTATTAATTTTGAAACAACTATGATATATGACTGGATTTCTTTCACTGTGCAAGGGTGTCAAGCCCATAGGAGCGCAGAGAATAGTGTGTATAGGAACCGAGGGAGATAGGTGTCCTTTAGTCTTGGTTGCAGGGAGGGAGAAAGGAAATGGAATGACTAATGGGAGGACTTGGCAAAGGTTACTCAAGCAGATAAATTCAGGAAGGAAACAGCCAGCCTCCAGACCTATGGAAATTAGAGAAGTGATGGGATTAAATTTTAATATTGTTAGGAGATATTATATATAATATCATATATATTATGTATTATTACCTAAGAGGGGTGAGAAGAGTGTCCTTGCAGGCAGGAAGAGACTCTCCATCTGAGAAGGTCTTTAAGACCAGGCCAAGCAAACGCCTGTTCAGAAATGCTTGGCTCTAGTTGGTCTTCCTTTGGCACCTCAGTACACTAGTGGATTTCCTGGGCTCCCCTCCAGCTCTACCGACAATGACTCTGCTAAGAAATATGTAAATATGCTGCACGTCATAACTTTTTCCCAGATCTTGAGAAATTTCAGCGATGTTTTGCACAATTCACGCATGATGGAAGCATTGAGCAGTGTAGATCCTTACCAGCTGGGTGCAGAACTGATTGATTTTCCCCTCCCAATTGCTGATCCGATAGCATCTGAGTAATGTGCTTCATACTCCTACCAGGATGGAAGGTGGCTTGAAGAGATGCTTACGTGGGCAGCACACCCTGGGTTCTCCGAAGATTTCATTTTTTCATTTTATATAGGGGAAGAACTGACTTTGTTCTTCTTAGGCAAAGCTTTCACAGCACCAGACACCTTGCCAATAGGTACAGAGGTTGCATTAGGGCTCTGCAGTGCTCCATCTTCCTACTTCCATTTTCTTATTTCTTCTCAGATAAGCAGCTCAAGCTGGGCCTTCTGCAAATCAGAGTCACAGCAGAGACAGGGTGAGGAAAACACCAAAAGATGTGATGACTTCTTCTTTTGAATGAGAAACAGGTTGGTCACCATCTCTTTGTTTTTCTCTCTACAGTTCTCTACAAGGCTAGAAGCAAGATTTTCATGCCACGCTGGTGGGAAGAATACTGCATGTGTTTAGATTCCATACAACTCTAAAAGGTAACGGATAATGTAATTTATATCCCAGTCTTTATTAAAGAATTTATCACTTACAGGTTTTCATTGTGATGGGAATGCTGTGATTAAAAGGAGCAGCTGGTTGGAGAAAGCAAAAGGATAATATTATTAATGTATATTCCCTGCCAAGTTCTTGAGATCCTGTTACAAGTATTACTAATTTTGATGCAGACTGGCTTTGGAAATGAATAGATGCAGTACCTGTGATTTTAATAAGCTAACAGCTGCTTGTCTTGGAAGGCCTGAAGGCAGCAAGATATGGGAGAGAATAAGCAGATGGCTTGGAGGAAGCAATTCAAAAGAGCTAATTGTTGTTTGAGCTTGCCCTGTTAAGTAGTCCCAGGGGACAGAAGAAACATAATGATTGGAAAGACATTATAACAAAAAATGAAACAAAACAAAAACCTGTGTGTCCTGCATACAAGTTGCATGGGACCGACTGAACAAGGTGCCCTTACAAGTCTAGAGAGTCTGTCCTTTGTGCCTGCTGTGCAGTGGTCTCCACCATGTGTTTTGGGGTCCAAGTACGAAGATGTGTCTCTTTGATAAGTCTGATGGGAGGAGAGAATCTCACAGCCTCGATTTTATTAAATGACCTTGTATTGTGGTGAGGAAAAAGCCTATCTTTCTCTTGCTATCCGTGCTCACTAGTGTGCAATATCCAGACCTATCGTTTGATTTCCAGCATCTTTCCATCTGAGGTTGCGTCATTTTGAGTCCTGCAGCAGTAAGTGATCACACCAAAAAAGAAAAAAATAAAAATCCTTTCAGTTGTGTGTCAAGTCATGGCAGTCCTGTTATATCGGCAATTGGCATAAAACATCATTGCATTTTTTATGGGCATTTTGTACTGTTTTATGAAGGAATAACACGACTGGAGGGTCGTGGTGTAGGTATAGGAATGGCCATGTGTGTTTAGTAAATAATGCCTTTTGCTGGAAAATGAGCTCTGACATTTGTCTTTGACAATGCCATAACATATCAGCTTCAAAACTTGAAATTTGCTAAGTAAACACTTCATCCTTGAAAGCTCAAGATTTCAGTTTTTCAACTGGCAAGTCTGCAATTTCCAGTATGAAATAAACTTGTTTTAAAGGAACAGCAAAAATAGCAACAAAACGGGCTTGATATGCAGTAAGGGTAGCTTTGAAGTTTGTCCCTTGAAATTAATTTTATCCTAACTTTATCCTTTGGTACTCAGTTAAATTTTCCTGACAACTTGGCTGCTCTTGAGTCATTGTCAGGGTATGAGTACCCTGGAATTGAACGTTTTTCATCCCCAAAGTCCTGAATTCTTATCGAATTTACTTTTCATTTGCTATTTGTTCCCTTTCTTATGATATAAGTAAGTAATTCTGATAGCAAGTCACATTTTTGCATTTTCTTTCCCAGTAAATGAGATGCAAGCAGTTGCTCTCTAATAAATATACCTTAAGAAGTGGATAGTACCTTTGATAACCACGGGAATAAATACCTTTTAGTTATATCTTAGTGTTTTTAAATAAAAACACTATTCAAATTTGCATTTTTATCTCACTCTCTTGTTTCATGGTTTATTTGTTCAAAACAAATGGTGAGCTCTAGAAGATTAGCAAGACACCCCCTAAAAGTGCTCAGGATCTTTAAATTACAGCTGACCCTGGTATTTAACCCATCCTTAGTGCCCCATATGATGGTGCATGGCAGGTGCTTTTAGTACTCTGTAGGGTTTGCTTCCATTAAATGCTGTTTTCTTGGGGAAAAAACAGAAGTTTGGGAGATTTGTTTATATTTCAGGAGATTGACTTATATTTTGTTATCATATTTGCTGAAAATCTAGAATTGTTGTAGGAGAAACTTTAGTGGAGCCACGAATGGGCAGCAAGGACCACAGAGAAGTGCTTTAATCCCATGCTGGCATTTGGACAGCCAGATCCTTGTTCCTGTTCAACCTTTTAGGTGTCAGAAAGGTCTGTCCTCTGCTGTAGCCCTTAACTGCTGAGGTCTGCGAGGTCTAATAGCTGGACTATTGGCTATATGTGCTGGGTAGTTTGAAAAACAGAAAATATCGTTGGCCTTTTTGATGCTTTGGTGACAGTGATCAGGTGAGAAGATATCCCAAAGAGGTAAATAGTGTAAACACTCTGTCTAATCACACTACAGAGAGGCTAAGCATGAATCATCCCCCCCAAAATCCAGCAGTAAACTCCCTTACTAATTTTACTGGCTTATCTCAGTGGCGTTTAAGTGCCTATTATGTAACCAGAGAGTCACGCAGGATGAAAAATATGACAAAACTGCTTTTCTTCGGACAGAAACACAGAAAAGCAAAGGGTGGTAAACATAAACCCTAAATCAAGCAGCAATCTCTCAGTGCACAGCACGCTGTGAAGTTTGCCAGCCCAGCTTCTGCAAGAATTAATTAGTTAATGCATTTGATGTGTCTGGAGTGCTTTGGAAAATATGAAGTGCTTTATAACTGCTAGGAATTTTATTTCTTAATTTGTTAATTGCGTATTTATTTATTTCTGAGAGAAGCAAGTACCAAAGCGGGTGGCGTTTGATACTGGAGTTCTTGGCAGGAGGCCTTGAGTTTGCAGGCCCCACGGGAGCTGGAAAAGAGGCTGTGTTGTCAGGTGAGTTCCCTATAATGAGAGCATGGAGCGTTTTATGCCTTACGAGTTGTAAATGGTATCAAGGGAAAAAGACTAGATTGCAATTTTAAATGCTTTCGTAGAGATTCACTTGACCCCATTGCAGTGGGAGGTGGAATATGGAGCCTCCTGCATGTGGGTGATGTTGGCTGGGGTATCTTAGCTTAGCTTCCTACATGGATATTATAACCGTGGTGCAATTGGAGCAGAAGCATCTCCCGTTTGCGTAAAACCTAGTGCAACAGTGTCATAATCCATATGTGGGACACCAGTCTGAAGAGAATTAAAGATGGCAGAGTGTCCTTAAGTCCTCCTGCAAGGCTTGCGTGGAGGACAAGGCCCGCAGCCACTGTGCAACCTACAAATTGCAGCAGAGCTGTTGTCCCTTCTTGTTAAATGAGAACCTAGAGAAAGCGACAAATCCAGCAATACATAATGTGGCAAAAAATTCAATACGTGATGCTGGGGCTGCAATTACCCGAGTTACTACATGCTGCCTCCTGCCAAAAACATCTGTACCCTCGCAGCCAGATTGGAAACAAATCTGCATTTACCACTGCGGGGAAAAACAAATGTATTTGACGCCGAATAGGAATGGGTAAAAACCAGAGGCCTACATTTCTGTATTTTTGAGGTATTTAGGAGTCTAACTCATGGTGATGTTATGAGAAATTAGGTTTGTAAATAGTGTAGGTAGTGGCTGGGGGTGGGATCCTCAACTTATCTCCCCGCTGTTCTGGTGTATGTTCTGGATCCTTTGGAAAGAAAAAGTGAGCCCTGGGATAGGCCTGGGATAGGCTCGGGGCTGAATTTAGGAGACAAAATAAGGAAGCAGCAAAAAATGTTGCTCCTTCAGTTTAGTCTCCAGCATGATGTAGAAAGTCTCCTTTTCTGTACACATGAACTGAAACAGCTGATTTATATTCATAGCAATGGCCAGTGATGCCAGAGATCTGTACAGTCATTTTTTACATTCTCCAACTTTGCTGTGCAGTTTGTTTACCTTTATTTGCTTGAAGTAACAATAACAGTGCTAATGGCAGCACTGGGAAATATAGAAGACTGTACAGTATATATATACAGTATATAGCAGTGCTGTATATGGAGATGGACAAAACAAATAGTAACAGAGAAACGCAGGAGTTATTTTCCAAGACATTTCAAATACTATTTCAAAACTTATTTTTTAAAATATATCTACTCTTTTTTTTTTTCTATGTACAATTCTTTGCATTTCTTTAGCTCTTTAGCTTTGGGCAGATTGAATTATCTTCCTTCCTTCCTTAAAGTGGCTTCAGCTTTTGTTGTAATGAGTCATTGGGAGACTTTGATCCAGAAAATGAGAGACACACTTGGACTTAAAGCCACATCAAAACTTACATAGTGCCGAAACAGTCAACTTCTATCACTTCTTTCTGTGTGCCATTCAGTAAGGCTCAATACAGACCGTACAATAGTTCTTTGAGAGAAAACTAAAACCCAGGATTTTCTTCTTTCTGCTACCTACGAAGCAATAGGCCCTTTCAGTCATTTTCTTCTCTTCTATTGAAATCCTCATGGGCACAACATGTTCCAAAGAGAGCGAGGAGAAAAAAGCTGAAAGAATGAGCCTATAGACTTGCTGGGAAGGACAGCAGAGGACGATGTATGTGCAAAGCCTTGGTCCTAGGTGAGTCCATGGTTTAGCTGATGGGACAGGTGATGCTGATGGCTTCTTGAAGACTGGATTCCTATGAAACCTTCTTGCCTCTAGGGTAAATTGCAGCTAGCGGCAGCACAACCTTGTGTTTATAGGACTACATGCAATTTATATCTTCAGAGTCCTTGTTGCTTTGAGCCTCTATGTTAATCACATTAATGAGAGTATCTGGTTTTTCGGTAACCTATGAAAATTAATGCAGAGTAATGTGAATTAAAATGAAAAAGCTCTTCCTAAATGTTCCTGGATTGGGATAGGTTCTCAAAAATCATGATTTTTCATGGAAATTTATGATTTTTTCAGTAGAAAGGAACTTTTCAAGGTGGTTTACCTCTGTTGTTGTTCTTTCACCTTCTCCCCTCTTCTTTCCCCCAGTTGCACTTGAATCTGCTGCTTCTGCACTGATTCTGCTTCTTTCCCAGGCCTCTGCCTGCTTTCCAGACCTCTTTCAGGTCCATTCCCTCATGCAGCACAGCACCCACCCTGGCAAAAAAACTACACGCAGCTGAGCACGTTTTCTGTGGCAGTCATGTCATTAGCTGTGTCCTTAACTGTGCAAGAGAGGGGAGACTTTGGGGGCAAATCCCAGAGGAGCAGTGGGTACGGTTATTTTTTCAGACTCGTTGCTCATGGGGAGATGGGCACAAAAAGTGCTCCCCGTGCCATTATCAAATCCTTTTATTACCATAGAGCTGTCAGGGCAGCAAATGAAGCTGCTCTTGTGTATATAAATGATGAGACTTTTTTAGGTGATGTTCTGCAGTGGGGAAACAGGCCTCTCTGGTAACATTCCCATCAAGGCTATCTTATGTCTTTCCAGTAGCCATTATGCACCCTGCCTTGTGCTATTACTGGCGTATTTATGTATTTATAAGCTTGTTGTGTCTGTCCTCCCTTCTCCAGCACTGTTGTGATGAATTGGGAGATGTGATGGACGTGTTGCTTCGGGGACACCACAGCAAGGTGGCCTTCTGCTGTGATTCCCCTGGGCCGATGCTGTATTCATCAGTCAAGCACTGATCTCCTGAGAGTTTAGGACTTGTGCACACTGGGGCGGAAAAGACATCACCCAACATGGCCATCAGTCCTAGGTTCAGAGCTGGAAGGGACATCAGGTCTACCCAGTTACACAACTGTCCATAGACTGCGGCTCAAGCTCTGCAAACATCTTGGGCGCGGGCAGGCTAGTGGTGAAAGGGTTTTCTTGGAAGGTCTAGAGGCAAATAGTCAACAGCACTGAGGTGCTTCATGTCGCATCTTCCCTAAAGTGGATGTGATGCTGTATCTTCCATGCACTTCCAACCTGTGTAGGGCAAAGGCTCGAACTCTATCCCTGTCACTTGGGAAACAGATGGGACCAGATGCCTCCAAAACAGCTCAGATGTCATCGCTGCTCTGCCATCCCTCCTCACCCTGTGCAAGCGGTTTATTCTGCATGCCAGGGTGATGGAGGACGCTCCAGGAACACCATCACTCACCCCATAGGGGTTTGCAAATGATTTATGCCTTTTGTATGCACAAACGAGCCACACGAGCACCATGTAACTGCGGGTGTTTCGTTTTGCTATGGTGCCTGTTTGCTTTCCAAGCAACAGCTGACGTGGCACTAAAATTGGAGGCTCGGTACACTAGGGTTTGTGGTGTCCTTGGTTTGGGGACATTGAGGCAATGAGAGCCATACCTTGCTCCAGGTTGTTTTCATATTCAGGTGAAATTCAGCTTGCTTGCACTTGAGGGAGGAGCTGCTTGCATGCACTAAGGCTAACATGTAGTTAAGTGTAGTAAAAATAGCTTCAAGCTTGAAAACGGAGCTTTGTAGTGTTGCATCACTTTCTTTTCCTTTTGCTTTAAAGACCAGGTACCTACTTATGATACCTGGGGCTTCTGAAATGTTGCACTGTTTTCTTTTATTACTCTCCCTACAAACTTAACATGAAATTATTTTAGTCTCTGGTGTACAGTACATGAAAAGACCTACATTATAATGGAGATATTAACTTTCCGCTGGGACTAGCTCAAAGGAGTTTTGCAGTGAAATGTAGGTGTGCTGCATTTTACATCCAGGTGCTGTCACACCTCTTTTAAGGGCTCTTATTTTGGCATTGCAAGAATCGCACTCTTTTTGTGAGCTCTCTCCATCCTGCTTGCAACCAGTGTCTCCTACTTGTGGAGACACTGGTTGCATTGACGCAAGCACTATTAGTTGAAAAGAAGCAATTGGATCTTTTCTGGTATTCTTGTATCAGCCTGTATCACCTGCCTTAATAGCTTTCTCTTTGTTCCCTCTGGCACCTCGCAGAAGAACTTTGCCTCTGGCTCCCTTCGTTCTTGTGTGTAAAACATTTGTAAGGCAGGGAATGAGACAAAAAATTAGTTCGCTTGTAAAGCAGAACTTTACTGACAAGCAGCTGACCTTAACTGATCCACTGCTTTATTTTATACTTAAATGGAGATCACATACTCAGTGATTTATTATTTTTATAGCCTGTTTCAATTCCTGCTGCACACTGGGGATGTCTTGATGTAATGGGCTCTTTGTTAATTGAAAAATGATGATTTGTTGCATGGGAAATAGGTGAGTTTTCTGACAAAATCCCTGTTTTTAGAAAGGCTTGAAAAGCATGTAGAGGTTGGTGAGGCATCCTTCTGGACATTTTCAGAATGAAAACAGAAATTATCTTTAAGATTTCACTGATGTTTTTTCCCCTTTCTGATGATCAGTCATTTTAGTTTCAAAAAATATAAAAAAGCAAAATCAAAATATAGTTTTTAAGAAATATTGAAAAGTTTTGAAGACTGCAAGGTGTTATTTAAGAGTTTATCTTAGTGTGTTCAAAAAAGTTATGGCTGTTGCTTCTCATCATGAGAATGGGACAATTTCATAATCTGAAATAATGCGTCTGATCTGGGAAAAACATTTTTGCACTTGGTTTGGTAGATTTCCGTGTTGATTATTGCCTAAATGTATCATAGCTGACGTTTTTTCAAAGAAGGGAGAAAAGAGTTTGAAATTGTCTTGTAGTAAAGGTATTTCATAAAGGCAAATCATAAATTTTCCTTGTTTCTTTTGAATAAGTAATTTCTACACATACTGCTCTGAAAAATTAAAACAAATCCTTCCATTTTTGGCTGCTTTCTCATGCAGGCTGCAAGATGGTTGTGGTTCACTAACTTCAGTCCACCACCTCTTTTTTCCTGGTCGCTTTTGATTAGCAAACTCTCCACTTTTAATAACTAACTCAAACTGATATGCTCTAATTGGTTAGTTAACTAGATTTTATTGCATTCGAATGGAAATGCTGTACTTTGGGTGATTGGTTTGCCTACCCAGTGATACCAGGTCATATAAAGCTTCGGATTATTATCCAGTGTGCAGACCCAGTCCAGCTTTAGGGTATTGCTGCAGGTTTGCAAGGCTGAGTGCCAAATGAAGCAATAGAGTACCAAGGGGAAATCAAATGAAATGGTTTTACATTTCCAATGACATGAAGAAAGGATTACCCTTGTTTTACTCGTACTGAAAAGCAATTATTCTGTAATGAGGACCACAAATTGTCATCATAATAATGAAGTCTTGCTATGGCCTTAAATATTTTTAATTTATTACATGTATTTGGCATATTATTGACAATCATTACCTTGGCTGATTTTCCTGGCCATCCCTCTAGTTTTGTGAACTAAGCAACGTATTTAAAACCATGCCCATAGAGGAAGGAGGTGGATTACCTTAGCTTTTATGAAGCAAATATTTGAAAGGAACAAGAAGAGCTTTTCTAGACAGAGGTTCAAGAAAGGAACAAATGTCCTTCAGGACAGGTCACACCTTAGCTTCAGGTGGGGCTGTAGAGCAACAAAAGGGTTGGGCATGTTCGGTGAAGGTCAGGTAGGGGTTATACCTTCTGAAGGCAGTGCACGTTGAAGCAGATGTCCATAGCACGGAGAACTTGCATGTCAAGGAGGAGCTTCACCTCTTCTGGACTACACTCTCCAAGTGGAGTTCAAGGTGGCAGGGAAGAACCAAACCCAAAGAGCAGTGACTGATGATGGGCAGGCAACTCTTGTGATGCTTTGGGAATTGTGAGGGCATGGTTAGTCTTTCAGGTGCTGCTGTTTGAGGGTTCCCAAAGAGCAAGGGCAGTGTACATAGCTCTTACTGTTCATCTTGTTCGAGTTCTCCTGGGCTGAGCACTGGATAAGAAAGGGTGCCACTCTCTGCGCTTTGACCCTCAGCGCAGCCACCCTCACACAGGTGTCAAGCTGGTGTGAAGAGGAGTAGCTGTCATAAGTGAAGCATTTAGAGATTTATATCTGGGGATGGGATGCATCGATGGTATGGAAAGGAGTGGAGAAGCACCCAGTAGTCCTAAGCAGCTGCAGTTACATTATCTCAGCTTGTTATTGTTGTTATAAATAAAACAGCTGAAGAGTAATAAGTACATTGAGCTAGACTCGTGTCAAACCTGCATGAGTGAGTACAGCGGAGAGAAGGCATTTTCATTGCCCTTCACAGAGTGTCCCGATATTGCCCAGGAATAAGGAGCAGAGGAGGTGGTTCAGCATGGAGCAATGGACAGTGCTGCAGCCTCCTTGGGTCTGGTGGAGATGCTGTGGGGCTGGGTACCCCAAAGCTCTGAAAAAGTGGCTTTGGCTCCATCTGGATTCATGCTGTATGCTCAGCTACATGCTGCATAAAGATAGGACTACCTGGAAATCCTAGTTCGTAGGCCATAAAACATAGGACAGTTGTTAAATTAGGCACCAGGGACCTGAAGGACTTGGAAGATGCAGGTTAACCCATGAGATGAGATGGGATTTTGCCGCTTTCTGTCTTCTCCACTCTGTGGTTTTTATGGATGATGATTATCTAAACAGCTCAGGGTGTCTTTGGAGTTTGCTCCAGTTTGGAGACTGGTTGTGGGGATTATATTAGTAGTAGTTACTGCAGCTCAACTGCAGTAACTCAAAACCTCTGCCTTGCACAAAACGCACTTGGCAGCCCTGGTAATTTTGGCCGGCCTACCAGGGGGCTGAGTTCACACAGCATTTCTGAAAAAAACAACCCACAGCAAAATAGAAATAATCCAGCACAGTGTCGATATGCAGAAGGAAGTAGTAGTCCTCCCGAAGGACTAAACTTGAAGTGCCTGGGAAGACCTGTATCTCCCAATGAATTGCCCAAGGAGCAAAGCATCATCCAAGGTCAGGAAGCCCGGAGCTTTTGCTGATGTTCTTCACATCTACCAGATTTCTCACTATCTGGTGCCTTTCTTATAACAAAAACAGAGCAAAGATCTCAGGTGCCTCCTGGGAGCAAAAGCCATTTGCAGGATCTCATCCTTACTGCTTCCATTCTTCACCTTTTCCGTCAGCATTAGGTATGCCAGGAACAACAGCAATCTCTGCCTCTAAATCCATGCTTAGATGAGTTTGGAGAGAGCATTGCTCTATAGAGACATCACAGGAGCATGAAGGAGGAGACTGATATGTTTTATAAGCCAGTTGCACAAGCTGAGAGTTAAGTACAGGCAATATATTTCATAAAAGAAATCTATGTTTAATGGCTGCAAAACAGTTTTTGAGCATACTTAAAAGTCTGCTCAGTGAAAATGTTTGTGTAATCTTAAGGGTGCTTGAGATAATTTTTTAAAATAAAAATACTAACAGGCTTATCTAGAAATTGATTTGTGGAGTGTTAGCTGTATGTTGTGGCACTGTTGGAAGAAGATGAGCTTCCTGGCCCAGATCCCTGCGGATCTCTCTCTGAGTCCATTAAGTTTACAAGTCATTTATTCAAGCACAGAACCTCTATATAGTATTCCTCTTAAGATCTTGTGTGTTGGAAATACAGGACTCTTGAGATACATGTCTTATTCCCTCGTGACACCCCGAGGCAGCAGTGGCCATGTCACAATCTGAAGAAAGGTGTTCGTGGCCTTCAGGGCAGTGCAGGACCCTAAGTGGAGGTGTGCACTCAGTCATAGCCTTATCACATCTTATGGACACCCTCAAAGGTCAGGAGTATCTTGAGTATCTGGGTGCTGAGTACCTTGGTTTCAGGTTTGAGCAGAAGCACTAATTCTGCCCTGGAAAATTCCTTTACCCTGCTTCTCCCAACGCCCTCAGCTCATTTCCCCTGTCACTACAAACCCTAGAACTAAAGTGATGGATTAAAATCAAAAGCTGCTCAGGGAGCTGGAGAGTCCGTGAAGCCTTAGTTTTCCTGGAGACTCATCATGTTCATCTCAATATCTTCCTTCATTGCAACTAATAAAACCACTAATGTCTTTCTCCTAGAGACCATATATCCCCTCATCAGTGGGAGACAGTACTGCTGATGGCCACCACAGAGCCCAACTGCTGCTGCCAACAGCAGCATACAGGAGTGTTTGCATGCTTTTTTTTCCCCAAGGGCTATTTACACAACACTTGCCCTCAGTCAGGCTGTGGAACATCTCCTGAACTTAGTTGCATCTCCAGCTTTTGAACTTGGTAAGAAATGGACAATTAAGGCATATCACGTGCTTATGAAGCCAGACTAATAAGCAGCTCTGGTGTCTACCTGCTCTACAATTCAGAAACCAGAAAAGCAGCAGGATGTCTTTTCTAATTCAGGAAGAAATAACAGCTAATTCTCCTGCTACAATACCACTGCCACCCGTGCCAAGGTGTCTCTTGCAAAGCTAATGAAGGCTCTTCCTGTCAAAAGTTAACAAAATCTCTGCACTGCCATGTACCTTCAGGCTTCAAGTGGGGTATGGAGGGCACAAAGATTCTTGCAAAAAGAATAGTAATGTCAGAGCTAAAGCTTGATGATCTATGGATAATTAAGAGCAAGGCAGGTCCCTGGGACATACTTGAATGAAGTGTCATGTAGTTTCTGCACACTTCCTGGGATGTGTCTGGTTGCGTTGGTCTGCAAAACAGCTTTCCACACCCGTAACTCATCAACTCCTGGCTTTTTTACCATGGTCACAATGTCTGTTGAGAAGGTGCAGCTGATGCTGCCAGCTTCGATATGTTCCTGATGAAGATGGTCTTGGCCGTAGGTCACAACCTATGTGCTACCACACAAGCCAAGGTTTCGGGTGAGCAAGGGCAATAGCATTTTCCCCTGTCAAACTGCTCCATTAGAAATGAGAAAGTTGACTTAATGTATTGCTAGGTAGAGAGCAGCTCCAAAGATGACATACTCAAAAAAAAAAAAAAAAAAAAAAAAAAAAAAAAAAAAAAAAAAAAAAAAAAAAAAAAAAAAAAAAAAAAAAAAAAAAAAAAAAAAAAACAGAAGAAATTTAATCCCACAAAGAAGAGAAGAGCTTGACATCTTTCTTAGCTCTCTGTCCAGCAAGTATGATTATGTTTTCTAGCTTCCTTTGTTATTTTTTTTCCTATTTTGATAATTCTGCCTTGGCAAATCCTTAAATTATCTTCAAACTCTCTGAGCAACAATACAGGATACAAGAACTCTTCAGGTGACTCTTGGTACTTTTCCCAGTCTCTCTCAAATGACAAGTACTGTTATGAAATTCCTTGCAAACACCTTCTTTTCAATGAAGATATCTGTGAGTTACAACATAGTAGGTTCAAGCTACATATTACCCCAAGCTGGTTGCTTCTCCTTCAGGTTCCTGTTGCCTTGTCTTCTCAGCAGCAACATTTTTAGCTTTGATTTAATCAATTTTAGTTCATAAATGAAGTGACAGAGCAGCTGCACTTATAAAAATACTCAGAGACAATAATGTCTAGCATTGTTCTCTCTGATTTAATGAATAAATCATCACAAAAAAATGAATGGTAACTTACATAAAGTATCGTCAATACAAGAGTTCAATTAGAAATACTCAAGGTATTCATATTTAAAAAGCCCTGTATAAAAGTAGGAGAAAAAAATACTGTCATTACAGTGAAATGAATACTTTTTCTTCCAAGATTTTTCTCTACTGATGTCTGGCCAGTCTCAGATGCTTTGCTGCTTTAACTTCTATGTAGTTTCAACAAGAATGGAAGGAAAATCTCTAGACAGAGATGTAGTTACATATTTACCCTGATGAAACCAGGACAGATAAAGCAGGTTGATGGTAGCATGATGTTTTGTTGGCACCAATTCGTTGCCATCCTCTCTAAGCTGGGTGGTTTACATATTCAGGGGCATATCCAGCAGCATATCCAGGGTTGATGCTATCCTGTTGACTCTTCAGCTGCTGGTTAGTCACAGTCCAGCTTCAGTAGTGATTTTGTTAACAGGAGGCTTCTTCCCCAAGGCTTTCCAAATAGCTCGCCTCAAATGGCTCAACCTTATAAGCAGCCTCATTTAAACAAAAGCAGGCATAATAAGTTAAGTGAAAAATCAAAGGAACTGAATTGTCCAAGTAGATGTATAAAAACAGTGTGGCAGAAAATCAAACGGTGCCTTTCCCCCTTTGCTTCCATATTGATTTTAAGGAAAGGCGGCAGCAGTTTGTTTTCCAGGTTTTCTTGCTCATAAATTCCCCATTTTCCTTAATGATTAAGTTCTCACACCATTGCAAATAAGGTGGTTTTATGTATGGGAAATTTAAAGCTTTGGAGATAAATGGACGGTTCCCCCAGAGAGTTAAATTTTATTGGAGATCTCCCATGTTCTGTGCTACCATAGTTGGTCCAGAGCCTTTCTATCAGAATCTCCCACTTGCTCTGATGACAAAAGAGCACTTACTCTTCACCTTAGTGCCTACATAAAAGAAAATACTTGCAAGGCATAGCATAAAACTGAAGTTTCTTACCTGATAATGTCCTAATCCCATGTTGATCTGCAGTCAGTGGTTGTTTCCAGCCTTTATAGAAGGAAGCAAAACACCTGGACGTGTTATAGGAAAGAGAGTAGATGTTGAGCCAGGCTCAGTTCTCCAAAGAGCCAGAATTTCATCTAGAAACATAAAGAGAATTCCTTAAATCCCCATCTCTTCTGCCCATTTGCTCCATATCTGAACGCTCGCTCAGCCAGTTCACAATGGTGATAGACAGCTTTAAGACATTAAACTTGAGGTTGTTCTAGTTATTGGTTTCTAATTACTGGATTTTTTTCCCTGGTTCCATCTCTTCCCTTTTCTATTTGACTGCCTCCTGCTACGTGGTCTAGTAATACAACCCTACCATAAAGGCAATTTTGGCAGTCTGTAGTGGGCACCCTGTTGGCCAAGATTTCATCAAGACTCATGCCCACTAGCTTGATGCAGTTAAAATTAACTTGCCTAGGACCAGACTGGAGTCGTGCTGCCTTGCTAGAAATAGATGGGCTATTTCTTAATGAGTAGTTTCAGGATTAATAAGAGAACACCTTAGGTTTAGGTGCTATAATCAAGTATGTTTCTTCCCAAAACTCCTGTTTCCATATCTCTGCACATCTCCATCTTCGAGGCCTTTTTATAATTGAGCTCTTGAGGTCTCTATCTATAACCGCTGCTGAATGCAGATGCTGCCTCTTTCCCACTGATGGCCACGTTGTGTCATAACGTGACATTAAGAAAGCATTCAAATATCTTTAAATTGCTCTTGCTTCGAACCAAGGGTGTAGAACAAGTGCTGCATAAGCATTCACATCTTCAGCGACCACCATCACCACAGCTTCATAACCATGGTCCTATCCTCTCACAGTGCTAATTTCCTCTATTTGGATAGCAGGTTTTGTAACAAATCTAAATTACAAATAAAGCAAAGTGTTCCTGAAAAGTGTATTAGCTGCCTAAGCTAGAAATGCAGAAATTGAATATGTGATTTATGTAAATTAGGGAACTGCAAGTGCTTTCCAAATTAAGACACTAATCTATAATGTAAACATATTAAAATGTTGCAAAAAAAATACATTTGTTTAGTGTAGCATGAAAAATGCTGTGTAGTTACTGCAGAAAATGCTTTATTTTTGGTTGTGCCACCTGAAAGTAGGGAAATAGTTGATAAGGACAGAGAACCAGCTTGATTCCTCAGCGAGGAATTGTTTTGTGCCTTCTGATTGCTTCTCTTTTGGTGTGAAAATATGAGAATATGCCAGGAGTGCTTTATTTTGTTCATCTGGTAAACACCGAGATTAATTTCAGGTTCTCTCTATGGTACTTCTGGTTGCACAGAGCATGCAAGGAGGTTTTGTTCTGTATGCCTGCAGCTGGACAGGTATGGGGACTTCTGGCAAGATACGGTGGGGTTTCTGTTCCAAAATAGGGGAGAAAAGGGAATGGCCAGAATTTTCTATCACCAGGAGTTATTCTTCTGGGTAGGCCAGAAGTCCCATTTCAGAATTAATATAATTGTTTGGTTATGATGTGTTTAAAAAAAAAAGAAAAAAGGAAGAAAAAGAAAAAAGAAAGCATTTAAAAATGTGAAAGCGTTTAAACACGGCAAGCATTTAATATGAAATGTGAAATTGTTGAGAAGATTTTCAAAAGTCGACATGATGTGATGCCTGTGGAAAGCTGGAGTGAGCCACTTTGATAGCATTAAAATGAAGGTTCTCATTGTGAAAAACATCCATTAGTGCTATACTGTAAAATTGACTAAACTTACTTAAAAGAAAGCTGAATAATAAATCTGTAACTTTTTAATTTTTTTTAGTCGACTTGTATTTTATGTTATGTGCACGTTATCAGGTTTGATAACAAAAAGTATTTTAGTTAAGCGATCTGATCCAAAGCCCATTCAGGCTAATGAGTGGATTGCCCTTGACTCTCATAGATGTGGATTAAGGCAAGAAATGGCCTTAGTGGGCTGGAGAATTGGTCAGCAGAGCAGTGTAATGGGACAGAAAAATACAGCAGAGTAGAATAGATGGCTGAATAGACTGAGAAATGCTGCAGCAATGACTTGTACTTCTATGGAGACATAGATAATTTCAGCAGGAGAGATGGAGAGCGCTTCACCCCAGGTAGAGTAAGCACCTCGGGACTCCTGTTTTTTGTTATAGCCACCTTAAAGTCTTTACTGTTAGGACAGAGGAAAGACATCCATAGACCCAAATGATGCATTTTAGAAAATCAAGTCTTGTGGGAGAACTTGGATGTTCTGTTGAAGACCTCAACTGCTTAACATTGCTGAAGGCCCCTAACAGGATATATAGCATAATGTTTTTTAATGAAAGAAAATGTCAAGGAGGTCAGGGAAATAACAAAATCTATGCCAAAAAGATTCTGGTTGGCATGTGCAGAGCATCAGTCATTTGCAAAATACATATCCCTGGGGAGAGGCGAACTGGTGGACAGGCACAATTTCTAAGGAAAGACAATTTTGAAAAGGGCTAAGAGAAGAGAAAACAAGCCACGAGCCTTGCACAGTAAATCACAGAGGAATCCATATGTTTGCACAATTACGGATAGCTACTTTGGAATCTTTTTCCATTTATTTTCTTTTTTAATTTTCCTGGCAATTTTAATTCTTGAATGCCGAGCTGCAGTTCAGTGATCATCTTATAATAATCAATTTGCTTTTAATTTCTGAACAGGTTTTACAGACTGAATGTAATTTGAGCATTTGAAAGCATTTCCCTTGGAACATGCCATCACTCCATTTATTAAAATATCCCCTGGGGAGTTGGCTTTTATCAGGTAAATTATAGGGACTATCATCCCTTTGGCAGTTTCACAACTTTTGATCATATATTTCTCCATTCAGCATTGGCAGGGGGAATTTAGTGGCTTATGTGAGATTGGGTTTCAGCAAGCTGATGCTTGATAAAAGGGATTGGGAGTGGAGTCAGGTAAAAAGAAAGTGTACTCAAGTTGAAGGGAAGACATGTGGATCTTAAAAATCCCAAATTGAGTCTGCAAACCAGTACTCATGGTCTGCTTTCTGGCTGCCTGAAAAGCACTAGATGAAGGTAGGAAGAGTCAAAGTTTCATTCCTTTGAAAGTGCTATGGAGTTGTCTGCATTGAAACCAAGTGACTCCAACGTTTTGGGAAAACTTTGGTGAAATTCTTTGAATTCACAGCTCGATATTACCCATTCGATGATCCTCCCTCCTCAGATTGCTTTCTCCAGCCATCTGCTGAAAGCTTTGAGCTCTTTGAGCTCTTTGAGCAATCCTTGTGGCCCCCTCAAAGTCGGTCAGGATCCTGACCCTTTCTGTGTTGTTTTTGCCTCGGTGAAATTTATCGTGTTTGACCCCATGTCCTCTGGATCCAGAGGATGGGCTGCCTGGATCCTTCCCATTGGCATATGAGTAGCAGTTTGCATTTGTGCTCCAGTAAAACATGAGATGAGGCTTTTGATCTGTACAACAGGACGCATTGTTAGATTCATATTTTTTTTGCTGTGCAAACTCAAACTCCCATTATTTATGAGTGTCAGAAACACAATTGAGAACGCTGTCTGCTTATATGACCAAAACACATTGTGTACAGGCGTGGTGCGGGTTTATCAAATCACATAACCCCTGGCAATGTGATTTCACAAAGAAGCATTTGGGGTGGGAGTGATGGAAGATGCGCCCGTGCATTATGATGTGAAGTTTAACCTTGCAACCCTGACTCTAAGACATAGTCAAATATGAATTGTAGTGTCATTTCATTTCTCACTATCAGATTGCCAGGAAATGGAGCCTTGTCACTACAACCTCATTGGGGCTACTTGCTGCTTTATGGGAAGCTGTGAAAAACATTGTGTTCATAGCGCCAAGCTTTTATCTTCCGTCTGCCCCTTCTTCCTTGTTTTTTTTTCTCGCAAGACATGAGGACAAATAAAGGGGTTTTATTCCCCCTAGCTCATCCACTCCTACCTAGAGTGGAAAATCATTTTAGATTAACTTGGTAGTGAAATACACAGCACCAAGTGGGAGGCACAAAGGAGACTTCTAATAACTGCTGGCAAAGGGCAGGCAGCCCCAGCAAACAAACGCCAAGGAATAGGGATCCTCTTTTCATGGAAATGTTTGTTAATAAGAAACAAGAGAAGAAAAGTACACAAAATCTATAATTTATATTAAAAAGTCTCCAAATAAAACTTCTTTTTAAGTTTTTCCTGAGTTGTCAGCAAGTCTTCGGAGCACAATACTCGCATATGTGAGTAACTGAGTATTACATACAGCTGCATGTATTTTTAATGCCCATAACACGGAATCTTTGTGATCATGCTAGTGTGCTTTAGTATAATTTGCTGAGATAGATACAGAAACATGCTTGATTACAAATAATGCTTTGAAGACTCAATAATTGACTATTAAGTGTAGGATTAACCAAAAAGAGATCATAAAACAGCATGATACAATTCACTAAGTGATTGCAAGGATGTTTGAGGAGGTAACTTTTAAATGACTTTGATATCCCTCTGGGCCAATTCTGCCGTCCTTAGTCATGCTGAATAGTATTTTATTCTCGTAATAGCCCATATCTGATCAGTGGGACTCTTCGCAAAATGAGTCACAACTCAGTGTGAGCCAACATGGCTAAAACAGGTCCAGGTTTTAGTGCATTCGCATGTTTTATTAAACCATTTGTAGTTACTTGGGTAAGTGATTTGTTGGTACTGACTTTTTAATAGCAGAAGCACAATCACCCAAGTGTATTTTCCAAGAACCTATTTCTTGCACTGCAGCGTTGCAGCGTCATGAGCTGTACACTCTGAGTAGATGCCTGTATGATCAGCCTGGTGTTCAAGGCCTGAGTGAGTACAAACTCCCTGGAAGGAAGGGAGTATTATTCCCACTTGATAGGCAAGGAACTAAAACACACATTAGATATAGTGGAAGATAGGAAGATAAAGGACATGAGGCTGATGTCCAAGACTTCAAGAGAAGGCAATTTTCTCTTGAATTATATCCACTTTTTATTTTCATCCCTACCACTGAAGATGAACTGGATTAAAAAGCTCTTTTTTCTTTTCATTAGGCTTTGAACATCATGTTTCTCAATCTGCAAGCAGAATCTAGCTCGCTCTCTTTTTTTTAATTAATCCGTATAGATTGACATTTTAAAAAATCCTGAACTTCAACTTTTCCAATTTTATTGCCCTTGTGATAGTGAAGACTATCTTCCAGCTTTGCTGGAAAAATACATGAATCTCTAAGTGACCTTAATTTCTCCCTGGGTGTTTATTCTGAAAACTGGCGATGACAGTATAATACTTGCTATTGACCATTGCACTGTAGGCCATTTTATCAGACAGGTTTCCTCAATAAGCAATGTGCTTATTACTGGTTGTTTGATCAAATAGTGCTCTTGAAGAGGCAAGGAAGGCTTTTAGGTATGATAGCAGAAGATGAAATGTGAAAATCAGTGTACTTGAGGAAGGTGCTAGCTTGGTGTGACACTTAGACAGTAGAAATTTTTGCTAAGCTGCTACAAGGCACACACCAAACCTTGGCTCATCACATGGGCCTCTTGATGATTCTGCCTCTCTCATCTATCCATTTGCTCTTTTTAAAAATTGTTTTTCTTCTGTTTTTAATTCAGGAACCAGAGACAGATCTCAGCAGCTCTTAGTTCTGCTGTGCATCCTGGGATGTTCCAAATCCATGATCCTGCAGAGGGATCAGGCCAGCTTCCACCAAGAAATTCAGTGGTGCTCCCTACGTTGTTCTACACTCAGTCCACTGCAGACCTAGGTGAGGTCCCCGTGCTGGTGGTCATCAGAAAGTCAAGTCTCACAGTAGCATTTCACTCATCTCTACATCTGAAATGTGTCCATCTAACCCTCAATAAGATTTTTGCAATCAGTAATGAGTAACAGTTGTTCTGGCAAGTGCATTACCAGCACCCATCCAGTTTCTGGCCATTGGCAGCTTTGGAGATGATATTCAGAATAGCAGTGAAGAATTCATCTTTACGTGCTCATTTCTTTGGACATTTGACTGCATCAGCTTGTTTCTTGGGACATTTTGTAATATAGCTCTTTTTTTCAGATGACTTACAGTGAATATGGTGCAATTTGCTAGGCAAATACGATGTTTTGATAATTGCATATACTTGCTGGAAAGTAGGTTTTTCCATACACGATGGAAAAGAAGTAGTTGCAAAGAATGCACAGATCACTATCTGATAATTTCATTAAAGGTTAGCATGAAATGGATGTGATGCAGCTCTGTTAAACAAAACCAGGTAATTTCCAGCTCTGCCATTCACATTCCGGAGGGGCTAATCTGGTCAGACCTTGCCTAAGTCTGTAATGAAGGGTAATGCTCATGAAACCTGCTGCTGCTTTTCCAGTCTGTGCTCAGTAATTGTAGGCTTAGCATTTAGGTTACAGCAACCACTTGCTCTTTCCTACTGTTGCTGAAAATCCCCAAACCAGATTGACGTGAGTCCCCATGTCAGCAGCGCTCTGAAACAGAATCACTGCCCGTTTCAGCTTGAAGCCAGGTAACATTCTCTGTTTGCTGCACATGTGACAAGAGGTTGTCAGGAGTTTGTCATCTCCTATTGGCTTTGGACTGAGACCACAGAGGGAAGAAGTAGACTTTGACCGTCTCTTATTCAGAGCTATGGATATGGTGTCAATGGGAGCCTTAGAAGGAATGAAGATAAATAGATGATCGTGTTAAGAGAAGAAGTCTGTAGAGCTGTGCCTTTATTCCAAGAGTTTCATTTCAATTAGCAGATTTTTTTTTGCTCTCTTTTCTTTTTGAGGATGGAGAGGAAAATATTTGGCCATATAAGCAAAGATATCTGACCCCATTTTAGATGCTCTGGGAAACCCACTTGGCCTCTGTTAGATCCTTTAGGGGATTCAGGTCTCCCTAAGTCCTGTATCATTATCTGCAGCCTTGTGAAGATATCTCGGTACCTAAAGATGTACAAAAGGTTCTTTAATGCCTTTACTTGTGATGCTTGAAATCGTCTGGACTACTTTCCATTCCTCATATGCCTGTCCCTCCTTCCAAAGTCATCCAAATCCAAGCTATCCCTTGACCCGTTATGTAAAACACTTGAGTCATCGTGTCGGGAGACGGGACCGGCACAGCGTGGTCTTGCACCACGTGAGTGAGGCTGCAGCTGGTGGAGCAAACTCCTTGCCAAAGACTATTGGGAACGTGGTTGCAAGCCAGCATCTATCAGACCACGCACAAATCCAGGCAACTGCTGGCTCCCTCCTGAACCATTTGCACAGAGAGAATAAATGCTTTGCTCGATGAAGAGAAAGCAACTGGCTTCCACGCTAAGCTTGACAACGCGGCTAATGTGCTGCCAATGTTTTGACCAGCGCCGTTGCAAAGTATCAATGAGATTTTCTCTGGGCTGATATGTATCTGCTGGAGAGATGTCATTCTGATAACTCGAATGACCTGTTTGTAACATGGGAATCCTTGAGCAGGGTTAAATCCGGCCATCGGAGCAATGGGTGCTGGCCAGGACCAGCTCTTTCAGCTGAAGGTCAGCCCAGAGAAGGCAAAATTAACCTGCTGAGCTCTAAGCCTGGCACCGTGGCCCACGCCCCCTCTCTGCTGCGCAGAGAAATGAGACCTGCAAAGGATCTTTCAGCATCATTAAGTCCAATTAGGCTCTAAGCAGGCCAGACTGTTAAACCGCTCTCTCGCCCAGGCTTTCCCCCTTTGCTCATCTCTGTCCCAGTTCTCCAGCACCTTAGCAGGGTATTTTCATTTATTGGTAGAAAAGAAGCCAAGTTTGTGGGTTTTATTTTATTTTTTTTTTTGCATAATACATAGTCTTATCAATATTATTAACAGTTAAAATATCTTTTACATGGGTAAGCGAGCTGAATAATTAAAAAAGAATTGTCAATTTAGACTTCTTAGAAGCAATAACTCCCCATGAAAGTTTTATGAGAGACATTTCCATTGTTTATTCATAAAGTGGTAACAATTAAACCAGCAAAATGTAGAAACAAAGTGTTAAGAGATGGCCTGCAGTCGCTCAGCACCAGGGCCATTTGAATGCTTGGACCCGGCATCATTTCTGTGCGGATGGAAACTACACAGATGTAGGCTGAGCTGAAATTTGGATTGCTTCCATAACCCCACGGTAGGGATATACTAGCACTACAAGCACGCCCTTGCATTTAGAAGATGGTTTCCAACTTGGGACATGCTGGGGACAAGCGTGGGACGGAGTGGCACAGAGGTGGTTCACTCGCCTTCGTCTGGATTCAGAGCCAGGTTGAGCTGCTTTCGTGGCTTTCAGCCAGCTGCAGCCCTGAATAAGGATGAATAAGCGAGGGAAAAGGGGCAAGCACGGATATAAGGGCATGAGGAGAAAGGAGTGCAATGTGGGTCATTTTTCTTCAGCGACAGATACAGGTATTTGTATGGAAATGGGGCTGGGAAGCTCAGATTGCGGCAGTTGGTGAATTCCCAAAAGACTCATTGTTGATGCTCAGTGATGGGATTTTTAACATTTCTTTCTTCTGCTCCTCTGGGGGAGCCTTTATTTAATTCCTAGGTACTTCAGAACCTTTTCCCAGGCTTGGGCACCTTGAGAAGAGATCTGGCCTCTGGCCTGGACGCGCTAAGCAGCAAACTAAGGACGTTTACTGACTCTCTTGTAGACTTTCAAGGTGCCTCTGCTGCTGTGCACTGATGGAGTAGCCTGATGGCCAGCTCCGTTTTCACATTAAATCCCAGCCTGCACTTGAGAGGTGTCTATTCCAGGTGTCCTCATAAAATTGTTGTTGCTCCACCCTTGCATACTCCAGCTCTGCCAATGCTCAGCCCACGTCAGTTGGCTCTGTTGTTTATCCACACAGCGGGGAAGGTTTTTGAGTCAATTTGCAAGTCTTGGGAAGGTGCAAGAACAAAGAGGAGACAGTTGGTAGAAATTTGAATGTGCACCTTTTCCATGGAAAAAGCCTTTCTCAAAGCAGACTTAAACTGTAAGGCTGAGACTGCATTTAAGGCATGAATACTACAGGATATGTGCAGTTATTAAGCTAATTGAATGATCACAAGTTGTGCTATTGGACTGTCAGCAGAAAGGGGATGAATGTGTTCCTGTGGGAATGGCAGGGGCATGTCTGGATCCTGCTGGGAATACAGCCGGGCAGGATCTGCTCACCTCCACATCATTGGAAGCTGCAAAGGAAACTTGGTCAGCTTCTGCACGGAGCAAAGTCCATTGGGAGAGGGAGACAAGGCCACAAGAGGCTCCTTGAGAGTGCAGCTTTGCGAGGCAAAGCTGGTCGTCCTCATTGCTTTCAGCTCTCTGCTTTCTGAGGGAGGAAAACAAAAATAGAGAGTTTAACTCAATGTGCAGTGGGAGGGAAATTTCCATTAATTGAATGCGTACTCCACGTGCCACGTTACTCACACTGTGGTGCGAGACGGTCTCTTGAGGCAGGTTTAATTATTGTCACCATCCCTAAGGGACAAGAAGCTTTAATGAGAGAGGGGGGAAAAGTACTGTCTGATCTGCTACCAGATGGAAGAAAAGTAATATTCAGTACAATTTTGGGGGGCTTTTCAGAAGCCTGTGCAGATGACAGGTTACTAGGATGGTCTTTCAAGAGTACCAAAAGATTATGTGCATAATGATGAGTCTTCTGTTCTTGCTGGCTTCACATTATCAAAGACACATCAATTATGTGTCATCCTGGTTGAAAAGCACTGCCTGTGCGTGCTGCCTTTGGGTTTCCAATGTGTCTGAGGGTGACTTGATTATTTGTGACAAATTGTCTGCAGTCCTGTGCCTGAAAAGCGTGTTCCTGTACGTGCAATAATGAATGCAAAGCAAAACATGCTTGCACCGACGTTGTTTGACTGTCCCCGTGTAGATGTTAAAAGCTGAGGGGTGTCTCCGTGCAGCGCTTGGCACAACAGGGACTGGAACATAGAGTGGAGGGTCTTGAAGGAACTTTTCAGATATAAACATCCAGCAAAGGAGGAAAAAAAAAGAGAAGACAAACAAAATTATTATGCAGGAGAAAGATTTCCAAAACTGATTTGTAACGTAGAAGAAAAATGTTAGAAAATTGGCTTGCATTGAAGGGGCAGGGAAAGAGTCTTGATGCGTTTCATATTGGATGGGTCAAGAGGGAATCAAACAGGGGGAAGGAGAAGCATTATTTCTGG
Organism: Nothoprocta pentlandii; assembly: GCA_013398315.1. Taxonomy (NCBI): domain Eukaryota; kingdom Metazoa; phylum Chordata; class Aves; order Tinamiformes; family Tinamidae; genus Nothoprocta; species Nothoprocta pentlandii. The sequence continues at coordinate 236,749 of VZSG01000192.1, read as the reverse complement.
CATGTTGTAGAATGGTTGAGGTTGGAAGGGACCTCTGGAGCTCATCTAGTCCAACCTGCTCTGCTCTGCTCTGCTCTGCTCAGAGTTGCCTAGGGCAAATTTCCAAGGATTGTATCCTGATATTTTTTATTATCTTGAAGGATGGAGTCTCCATAAGTTCTGGGCAAAATATTCCAGTGCTTTGTTTACTTCACATTAAAGAAGTTTTTCCAGATGTTTGGATAGAGCTTCCTGTGTTTGACTTTGTGGCCACTGAAAAGAATTTGTCCCCATCCTCTTGACACCCTTCCTTAAGATATTTGTACACCCTGATAAGATCCTCTTCTCAGTCTTCTCTTTTCCAAGACTGAAGAGTCCCAGCTCTTGCAGCCTTTCTTCATATTAGAGATGCTCAGGTGCCCTGCCTTCATAGCCCTTCACTGGACTCTCTCCAGTAGTTCCATGTCTGTCCTGTACTGGGGAGCCCTGTACTGGGCACCATATTTTACGTGTGGCCTTACTGGGGCTGAGCAGAGGTGAAGGATCAACCTCCCTCGACCTGCTGACAACACTCCTGCTAATGCACCCCAGGAGACCATTTGCCTTCTTGACCTCAATGACACATTGCTGGTTCATGGCCAGTCTGTAGTCCATCAGGACACCCATGTCCTTTTCTGCAGAGCTGCTCTCCAGCAGATCAACCCCTAGCCTGTCGTGGTGTATGTGGTTATTCCTCCTTAGGTGCAGACCACTGCCCTTGTCCGTGTTAAACTTCATGAGGTTCCTCTCTACCCAGCTCTCCAGCCTGTCCAGATCCCTCTTAAGGGCAGAAAAGCCCTCCGCATCTCCTCCAAGTGTTTTGTCATCAGCAAACTTACTGCAGGTGCGCTCTCTCCCTTTGTGCTGGTCAGTAATGAAGAAAAAGAGAAGACAATGAGTTAAAATTGATACCTAGTTTCTTGCGTTTACATACGCTTACTGTGCTGTGCATTGGGGAGGCTTTGCAATAGGGCAAGAAGTACCTGCATGGAGGCTCGAGGGAGAGGTGCTTCATATTTCGCTAAGACAAAATCAGATATGTTTCTGATAATGGCCTTGAGCTGTTCTTTTTGTCATTTTCCCAAAAAGGGCCCTGAAGCATTTTGAACCTGGCAGCAATTGCTAGCACCGAGACTTGCCTGAGGAGCTCTACCTAAACAATCCGTTGCTACCTGGTAGCATGGTGGTGCAAATTAGTGATCATAAAATGTTCTCAGGGCTGTGGATGCAGAGGCCATTGCAGTCTGACAGTTACTGATGGTTTCTCCAAATCTTCCAGATTTGTATTTCCCTCTCTCCCTCGCTCTTTTTTTTTTTTTTTTTTTTTTTTTTTTTTTTTTTTTTTTTTTTTTTTTTTTTTTCTTTTTTTTTTTTTTTTTTTTTTTTTTTCTTTATGGCATCCTATTTAGAAAGCCATTAGCCCAGACCCTGAGTTGACTGATAATTTAAAGCACGGCCTTTGCTCCATCCCCAGGTACATGGTGCATATCATTGGATACCTACGGTAGCGCAGCAGCACTATCTCACAGTAATGGTACATGGGTCCGTTGGCTAAAATAAATCAGTCCTCAGATCTTGCAGGAAAGAAACTGGCACCTGGAATTTATCTTCTATGGGTAGTCCTTAGGAGAGGGGAGAAAACAACAGGGAAAGGCAAAAGGCTGAGTAGAAGGGGAAATAGTATGAGCGAGTAAATCCAACAACTAAACTCATTTCTCCTCTGAAAAACACCCCTAAATCTGTGGTTTCACAGGGTCTGTGAACTGAATCTTTTGCCCATGTGCAAGGTCCTCCTCTGCAAGAATTCCCTGTCTGACTGCACACATCACGATCACCTCAGTGTTGCCTGTTACTTAGGCAGTGGCCAAGTCTTTTAGGCAGTGACCAAGACTTTTAGGCAGTGGCCAAGTTATTTAGGCAGTGGTCAAGTAGGGAAATTTCTCCGTGTATCTTGACCAGTGTCCTTGACAGTGGCTGTTGTCCTCCACCAAAACCCTGCTAAAAATCAGGGAGTTCTGATAGAGCTGCAGTACTTCAGCCTGTCCTTAAGTATATGCGCTGATTTAAGCATGCGGACAATACTGTTGATCCTAATGGGATCAGAAATGGAAGAGAGGCTTTTCTAGATGACAAATAAACCTATTTACAAAGCGGAAGCTAATTTTAGAATTAATGTGGGGAAGCAAGTAAGTCTGGGGTGTGGATATAACAAGCTCTCATTAGCATCTGTGAGGAATTAGAGATTTATAGAATAACAGTTCACCCATTGCTCATACTTTAAATAACACTTATTTGGTCTAAGCATAATTATAAATAAGCTTTTGCTTCTCATTAATTTTCTACTTGATTACTAGAGCCATTGTTGAAGTGTAGAGCAGAGAGAAACCATTAGAAGCTGTTTATGCTCTGCAAATGAGAGCAGAAATTACAAAAGAAATGTGTATTAGTGAATAAAAGGACATTGATCCATGTGCAGAAAATGTTGTGCCTGAATGAGATGAAATTGTGCTGATTATTTTTGTGAACAACCGGGAATATATAAGCGAACATCTGAACAGGTCTGTACAATTCCTTGTTTATGCTCCTGGAAATATTTTTTTCTGTTTTGTTTGAATAATACATTTTTTTTTTTCTATATTTGCTGAAATGCATTATTTGTAAATCTTTCCCTTAGGCTTGGTAATTACAAATTATGTAAAACTACTTAATATATAGTTATTATACTCCTTATATGAAAGTAAACATGAGATCCAAAGAACTGGGCTTTACTTTGTCTTTCCTTTCAAACTTTGAAGATAATCCTTTGAAGTAATTCATGAATCATAAGATTTCTTGTCCACCAGTTCTCTGCAGCCGGTCACCTTAATTCCTGTCCTACAAAATGATTTTGCAAAGCCTCCATCATCTCAGAAGGTTCTTTTCCACTTCAGTCATTGGCATTACATGAGAAGGAAATTGCCTGGAAACATGCTTTTTAACAGGAGCATAAGTGGGTTTTGTTGAGTCTTTCAGGACAATCTTACCTCTATTTTTTGTTGTCAACTTATCCATGAAAAGTTGGGATTGCACTGTTAATGGGTTAGTGTAGGTTCTCAAAAGTCCTTTATTAGGCGTGACACTTTTTCCCCTTCTTCCACCCCGCCCAAAAGCAACAAAACAAAAAAAGTCATGGAAAATTTTTGAAAAGAAAATGAAAAGTCTCTAAAACGTTCTTGGTTGGAATTGAGGAGGGCAGGGTACCATTTTCCAGATCTCTCCACTTGAAATGCTCTTGATGTGACTGATGAAATGTAAACAAACCTCAGATATCTACAGTCAACTGGACCTGAAGAAAGGATTTCTTACTATGTTTGTTCAATCAATTGTCTTTCACATCTTTGCCAAGCCCATAAAAATAAAAATTCACTTAGATTTCAAGTGATGACTTCCTTTATTCTCTACTTTGATGAGAAGGCTGTTTTGCTACAGAATCTAAGAAATGTGTGCTCATTACCTACATCTAGGGCAAGGGAGTCTAAATATGAGTTTTAGAGCTCCACACTTTCTTCTCAAAAAGCTAATTTACACCAGTTAATTTTCTGCATGCAAAGTTGTTCATTGGCATACATAGGGGCAAAGAGCGTGGCGTGGCTTATACGCCTCAAGTTAGAGTAGTCAACCCTTGAAATCCTGGCTTCATTTTTCCTTTTCCTGACACAGGAGAGGTTCTGGTAGGAAGTTCCCAAATTCTCCAGTGTTGCTGAGGGTCCCTTGGAAAGGAAAACTGAGTCACTTTATGAAAGTGCATTTGAATGGGAGCTTTGCCAGGGAGCTCTAAAAAGCAACCGCTTGAATCTTCAATGCTGTAGCTACAGCAAGATTTAAAAAAAGAAAGACGATGACATTATTATGCCTAGACTATAGAATAATAGGGAAATGGTTCAATTAAATCATCTTTCAAGGCAGGAAAATCACAGGGTATTGGTGGGAATGCCTGGTCTGCTGTACCACAGATTGTACAGACAGGCATTCAGTGAAAATGCACCTGGAACTGCAGGAAGGGAGGAGATGGAAAGCCTGACACGTGTGGGAGAAAGGTAAGGGGAAAGAGGAAGTGGTTTACACAAAATAGACAAAAAAATGTTTTTCTCTCCAAAAACGTTGGCTTCTGTTTTGAATTCCTGCCACATCTAAATGCTTTGCCCCACAATTTCCAATTAAGCAAGCATCTAGTGCTCATCATTTCTTAACAGCCCTCACTTGTGAGCACAGAAGGACCTATTTAGCAATGATTCAGCAGGTGATCCTAGTCAAGCTTGTGAGTAATCTCCTTTTCTCCTGTGAAAGAGAGGCTCATTCTGAGCAATCACAGCTGTCTGTGGGGTTGTCAGGAGAGTATCATCCTTGCATTTCCAAGGAGGGTTAGTATTATATACTCTTATCTCTTTCCCACCTACTTTCTCACTCTTTTCTATTATTGTTAGCTATTTCTGTTTGTTTTATTTTGGCTTTTTATTAAGAATGCATCAAAAATGCTGTCTTAGGAGCCAAGCCAATTTAACTGGATAGAGGCAGTAGTGCTCTGTGAGTTGGCTGAGCTGCGCTGGGGTTTGCAGTAAGTGTTAATTGTTTTTTTCTAATGTCTTTTATCACTGCATTTCATTGTCTTCATCCTGCTTTGAACTGTCTTTCTCTCCTCTAATCCTGGGACACACTACCCGCTCTAGACGGAAACCTGTTAGCGATGGATTACCCTCAACAGGCTTCTGACAGATGAAGGCTTATGCCAGCAGAGCTTTTTTTATTATTATTATTATTATTATTATTATTATTATTATTATTATTATTATTATTATTCTAGTGCTCCCTTCCCAGTTCAAAACTACCTGCTTGAATGCTCTGAGCTACACCAGGCAGCCTGTTCTTCCCCTCGGCCCTTTCCATCTCCTCTTGATGGTCTCCCGCTGTTGACCTGGTCTCCAGCACTGAAGCTCCTTATCAACCCGCTGCACTTCCTCACCCACTCTTCCTTGCCTTATCGCCTGCCTTCCCTCCACCGCTGGCGCTGCAGTGTGCTTGGATATCACTGTAGGCAGGGCTGGTTATCGTGTTTAATTGTCTGTACGTTTGCTTTTTGCAGCTGGCCGCCAGCAGAGCTGGGTTGACCCGGTATTTGCATAGTCTGCAGGCCATCTACAACTGTGGCCGTCCTTTCTCGATGAAGTGGGCCTGCTGGGACCCCAGTGGATTTATGTAACTGGAAACAATAGCATTAGGTCCAAATTGGGAGCTCTAGATTAATTTCCAGGCATTCCCAGACCAAAACAGCTCACGGCTGCAATGCTCAGTTTCTCTCCGGTGTTGCTCTGTGTGGTCTCCAGCAAAGACCAGACCCGGCTGTGAGCAGAGGAGCAGCCAGTGTTAGACTGTGGAGCAGCAATCAATGCCTAGGGCTGGGAATTTGTCTTGCAGGTTGTCCTCAGCTTGAAGCCTTGCATTTAGCACATGATGATGCTGAGAAGCTTTATTCTCCAGTTATTTTACTGACTCCATCTGTATTTTTCATTCCCTCCCAGAAACTCACCCTTCTTTAGTTGAGGGAAGTCAGTATTTACTGCAAAGACACCACATCCGTAGGGCTAACAGGAGAGGAACTCAGGGGTATGGGCTGCCCTATTCTAAGGCTTTAAGACTTTCATACAGCTTTATGTTATATAGAAGCAATTGTGTGACACAGGTTTGCCTTGACGATAGTTTCCCCCTCATGTAATAGCTGCTTATGTAGAAACCTAATAAGTATCTTTGCATCATTAAGGACTGAAATACTGATGAACAAAGAGAAGTCCCTGTTAGGAGTTTAGACCTTCTTCCTTGATAACTACAGGATTTGGTTTTGACATACAGCTATAATATAAATGGAGGGTGATTAACTTAATAACACTTTCAGCTTAAAAAGTTATCTATTATTATGAATCATTGTCTGAGTAACTTACGGTTCCATTTTCCATGGGTTATAAAAAGCAGAGCTGATTTAAAACCAACACATCTGATTTGAGCTTGAAGGAATAGGCTTTTATTTTTTCTAAATTAGTTTAATGAAGGGCTGGTTTTTTAAAAAGCATCATCTGGCTACTTTTTTTTTTTTTTTCCCTTTCTTTCCCTGGACATTTTCACTTTCATTTTTGTCTTGAACATATGGATTCCTCATTCTTTATGCAGCACATTTGGCAGAGATGGCACTGGAGATCAGTAGCAATCACAGCAATATAGGGTTGGATTATTACAATCTATGTTTGTCTTGGCTCATCTAGAAGAGAAGGAAAAATCAAGAGATTAAAATGCAATTCAACTTCAGTAACGCTACATTTCTTGCCTAGAAAGTGTTCTGCAGAAGGCCTTTGAGGGACATACTGGGGTACACATAGAAATGGTAAACCTTTTGGACTGGTGAACTGAATTATTTTGCAGTCAAGATGCTCTTAAGTCTGGCATTCAGATGTAATCTCTTTATCAGGATGTTATGTTAGTGAAATAATCCAGATAATTTAGTATTTGAACATCATTGAGGCCAGTAGCTATAACCTATTGTGCGCCATTACCAAAATGTTGATATCTTTGGACACTGAAGTAACACAGCGTTTTGGCTGAAACACTGAGTAAATCTGGCTTTTAGATGTGCTGCTTTTGGGAAGCCTGGGTGCCCATGTTTCTCTCTGTGATCATTTAAGTCAGAAATTTCAACAAAAGAGCGTTTTGTGACTTTTGTAGCTCGATGGATAGCAGAATTCATTGATCAAGTTCTCAGCTGTTAGGTTCTTCTCAGCTAAATCACAGGAAGAAGTGATTTTCATAAGCTATGAAAGTAGCTTTTTTTTTTTTTTTTTTGCAGTTGGATACTCATCTAGTTGGTGGAGTTGGGAAATTTGAAATTTGCAGATCTTTGCAACTTATGACTGGAGGTGGTTTGGTCTTATGATTGTCTATTTTGTCCTCAGGTCTTGTATTTTTAAGATATCCTGGGTGATATTCTGGTTCTGGATGTCCAGATGAACGTTCTGGAAGTATGAGGGCTTTTAGGAAGTTGAAAGAAGAGATTTGTTCACAAAATGAAAGCTGCTCCCTACTTTTGTGACACCTAGTGCTGATTCCCACAACAACCATCAGCTGGATGTTTCCCATGTCTACAACAGGTTACAGATATTTCAAGTGGTTGTCACACTGATTGAATGCAAACTCTTTTTTTATATATGTGTGAGTTCCTTTTATGCCAAAAGACATTTTTTTTTCTGTGATTATTTATGTTTAACTTGGCACAAAAAGCCTGACAGCCCACTGCTCTTGGGTAGTGTATCGCCTGGCACATCTCAGAGATAGCTGCACTTGAGGTGCACAGCTGTCTGTAAAGCTTGATAAGAAGGCATGTGGAAGAGGCATCTTTTGATAAGGAGGCACTGGAAGAGGCATCTTTTACTTAGGCCTGAAGAGAAAGAAGAGGTGTTAGTTATTCATTGGCATAGACTCGCATGACATGAAAATGATCCATCTCTTTTGGAGTGAGGAGCAAATCAGCAGTCATTTCTATCCCACCTCCTTACAATTTGCAGCACAAAGGAGCAAGAGAGAGCATGAGAAGTACCTGATCTCAATATATTCCATGTTCTGTTTGCAGGGATACCAATAAAAAAAAGAACCTGTGCAGTCAGATTAGCACTTTAGCAGTGTTTGCTTAAGTGTTGATGTGAGAACTGAACATCCTAGCAAGCCATTTCAGGTCTGGTCTACTCAATGTATTCAATACAATATATTCTTTGAGGGGGCTAGCATTAGTAGTCTGGAACATCACTGTGACAGACTCACGTGCCTGCAGCCAAGTTTAACCAAAGTGTTGATCTCATCCCTAATTCTAGGACTTAAACTTCAGCTTTCAAAATGAGAACTTTTTCTAAATGGATGGTGACATTTTTAGCAGTTCCTGGAAGTCTTAGAATCTGAACTCTCACTGCTTTTAGACACAAATATCTAAATGTCACATTCTTTTTTTTTTTCCTCTTTTTGAAAAGTGACTTATTTTCTGAAATTACTGAAGGACTTCTTGAAAAATTCGTCCTTGGACGCATCAAATCAGCATGATGAAGAGTGTTTATGCCTTTCCATTACACAGTGGTGTTATCTGACAGCATCAGATCAAAGTATTACTCTGATGTTTAGTTTTGTCTGGTCATTGTTCCCTTGGCTATGAAATGTGTGTAATGTCTAATTACAAGTCGAAGAGCAAATTGCTTAAAAGATACTTAGTAGCTTTGAATTGTTTGTGTTTGTTTAAAAAAAAAAAAAGTATTTGAAGCAAATGAATTTTGCCTTTCCCTGGCAGAATGCCATTACTTCTATGCCCCAAATTTGTAGGGAGAAATAAAAATGGAGGGCTGAAATTATAGTAAAGTTATAACAAGCTGAAATGTCTCATCACTGTGAACAGGCTATCTAAGGGTTGCACTGGGAAACATTAATATTTAAAGGTATTCTTCAGGACATTTCCAAGCAGCTCAATGTGAAACATCTTTGCCTACTTAACACATAAATATTTTAAGATGTCAATATTTTGCACACATAGAAAAACAACTTAGCTCACTGCAGGGAAATCAAGGGTAAATGTCTTTCTGTGCTCCCAACGCTGCCAAACTATTGGATTTCTAGAAGTTATTTCAAGCATGGGAGAACGCACAACTCTTGTATCTAATTTAATTTCAAATTCTAATGTAGCTTTAACTTAAAAAAAAATAACTCTAGAAAGACAGTATCTGCAAGTCCGGCATGGCCTGCAAGTGATCTGCAAGACTGGAGTTAACACAACAAAAATGCTAAATTGCTAAAATGCAACTAAGGACAATGAAATAGCAGATCTCTTGAGAGAGGAGATTTTTGTGTTCGGCTGATTATTTTTATTTCTTCTAAGAAGTATTGAATAACTTTGCCGTGGCAGGCAGTTTGGGGTGCCTTGAGGCACTGGGCAGCTTCACTCACGAAGACCAGATGGTCTCTAAGGTCCAAAATTTAGGCCTCTTACAGATATCCCCTGTGACCCTTATTCAGGCTCAACAGGATGGAGGTGACATTTATTTGATAGTCTGATTCATGTACTTGCACTACAGGTCTGTCCCTCACAGTCTCTTGAACATTCATTCCAATACCTAGAACACTGACAAAACATGTCCACAAAATCATTGTCTTTGGCTTCTTTTTCATAAAATAACTCTTCCTGCCAGTTTCAAGTGTGGATTTTGTCACGGTCTTCATTTGAATGTTAATTAGCAGGATACATTTATGTAGTTTAATATTAGAGAACCAACCTTGGTTAGATTTGTTTGCTGGATAGTAGATTATTGTTGTTATTATCATTATTATTATACTTGCCCTCAGTCTGCTCCATAGCTTTCACTGAAAACATTGCCTACAGCAAAACACAGGAGATGGAGAGCAATAGTTCAGGGAAAAGATAAGCTCAAGTCAACAATGTCAAGTCAACAGTAAGTCAACACTGGCTTGCTTTTGGAGGCTATGAGGGAAATGAAAATGATATTCTGCGGTGTAGAAATAGAAGATTTGGGCCAAAAACACCTGCCTTACCCTTGTTGACTTGTTAGCACCAGGACTGTGTCTGTTTATGGTTGCCACACTAGGAGAAACATTTGAAATATTTGATGAGAGAAAAGTGAGAATGAATAGTGGTCTAGAAAATTTATCCTAAGAGGAAAGACCGGAAGAACTGCAGTTATCTAATATACATGAGAATAAAAAACAAACAGGTATATTCATCTTCAGCTCTAAAAGACAACTTATAAGAGCAGATGGACTGCATCTTTTTCTGTGCTCATTTTGAAGAGGATGAAGAGGACAAGTAGGTTCACAATCACTACGCTAGAGAGAAAGAGGGTAGATATTAGGAAAATATTTTCAACACTGAAATGAATTGATTGTTCAGCTTGTGATGCTTTCTGATTCCCATCATTGGGGGGGTTTTAAGAGCAGTGTTAGAAAAAATGTCCTTCAGTAGTGATTGAGATAGTCTTGGGAAAAAGGATGGATTAGGAGACATCCAGATAGCCTGCCCAGTTCTTTTTTCCTATGGTTTAATTACATTGAAATTCAGAACTAGAATGGAGGTGACCTGTCTGCATAATGAACAGTCTTTGTGTCGTCTCTTCCATACTTTGAAGTACTGTATTTGGTGAGGGGTAAGCCCTTAATATTGCTTAATTTTCGTTTGCTCAATCCCAACAAAGAAAATTTTGCAAAAGAGAGTATTGGATATTTTTCAGTATTTAGCTTTTTTGAATGCCTGCAGGATTTCCTCAGGACAGAAATAACATTTAGCAGATTTAGTGGAATTGCCCTGGGATAAAGGCAAGTGTTTGCTCTTTCCCCATATGTAATGGAACAGATCTTGCCAAGCTGTTCATCACCAATGCTCTAGATAATTGTTTCAGCTCAGGATAGAAGAAAAAAAATCCCTTTTTAGAAAAAAAGTATACTTTTGTATAATTATCTCTTCACTTTTGGATCTGCTTCTTCCACTTAAAAAAAAATAAAGACAAGCTTCTACATTGCTTTCATCCTAAGCTAGTAGTTTGCTGCAGGATATCCTACTAAACAGCTATCTAAATAGCTGCAACAGCCCCTCCTCAGCATGTCATGGTAGAGGCTCATTCTTGTCATGTAATAGATGACAAAATTATGGAGGATAATGCAACATTGTCTGCTTGGAAATAGTGTAGAAAGTCAGAATCTATCTATGCCTTACTAGGAAAATTCGTATTTCTTTCTCAGTTACAAACAGTAGGTATTACTGCAAGTGATAATAGTGATAGTGGACTGCTATCAAATGCCATGACTTCCATTTAGGAATGGTGTCTGCAATTGAAGAATTGCTAAGTGATCTGCAGGAGCTGGTGGGAACTCTGTTGAGCTTTTTAGCTGCTGTGATAAGAGGCCATAGGAGGAACTGATTTATTAAGGCTTTCCATTTTGACAGATGTCATCACATGGCAATGGAATGGATTGAATGGATTTAACACATCTTAAAATGGTTTTAACATACCTTAAAATGAGAGAAAAGAGGTGGAAGCTTTTGGGCATCATATGTGTTGCTAATGGCCTTCTGCAGCACGGATTTTGCAAACTGGTTCTTTCACCCTTCCTTGAATCTTCCGAATTTGGGGTTGATTGGGTTCAGCTCATTTAATGCATGGGAGAAGGTGGGAGCCCAAAGGATGCTCCTTAAAAAGGCTCATTCTTCTTTAATGGTTAGAATTAATGTAGTAGAGATCCCTAAAGGATGAAATTTTGAGCTCTTGTATTTAGAGTTTATTCAGCTCCTGTAATGGAGTCAATGTTGTTGACATTGTTTATATTATGCTGCGGGCGCTAATTTGATTTAGCACCACCGAACTCAATTAGAGGCAATTAATTCTCGCTATTATTTCAGTAGCAGAAGTATATGGAGGTAATGAAAATATGGCAAGAAGCTTTGCAAACCTGGGCCACCATTATCGGTTAAGTGCATGTTAGTGTGGCGGTAACTGCCTGGATTTCCCTAGTTCCCCCTGCACGGCCTACCCAAGTGTTGGAAAAAGCCTATTATCCTTGATTAGTTTGGAAGCACAGATAATTCATTACCCTCCAGGAAGCCAGAAAATGCTTCAAAGCTTTTAATAGCTCTCATAAAAAGAAGAATAAAATTAGAGGGCACCACGAAAACAGTGAGCAAGTGACCAGTGTGCACTTAACAGTGGAGCTGCTGGAATTATATCTCGACAGGCAACTTTATCAACAACTGAGGAGAGATTTGTTTTCATGGAGCAGATGGGGTTCTCAGAGAGAGGTGCCGTCAATGTCTAGATCTTGCTGCCTTCCACAGAAGAAGAATGCCAAGAAATGTCACAGATCTAGAAAGGGATTATCAAAAAGGTTGTTTAAAGTTTGTTTACATGATGTGACATGTGTTTCCAAAGGCTAATTTAGATAATGTCTGTGACTTGGGCTTTTTTTTCTGCTTAGACTAGGATTATCTTGATTTTCTGTTGTAGCTAAGCAGTTTCTCCTCAAGCTAGGGTGCCATTTTTTGGAGATAATGTATCTCAGAAAATTCCTTTTTCTTCAGGCTTTATCATTTTTTTTTTTCCTAGTGATGAGATGCAGTAAGTACTTGCCCAGGTTTTGTGAGCTACGTGCTAAGGCAGATACATGGTAACGTCAGGAGGTTCTTGGTTCTTTGCTTCCCCAAAACAGGATGAAGGAGGGAACTGAAAAAGAAAGTTTTGATGATAATGTCCCTCCTCCTCTCCTTCCTTGTGCTCACCACAGAGAGCTCCCTTTCTTTGGTCCTTAACTCTGCTCATGCCATGTGCTGGGGTTAATGGTCATGGGCCAGGATAGAGAACATGGGTGCTCACAAGATGCCACGTATGTGTGCAGGTTGCACCATGGATTAGCTGGTTTAGGCAACTATTTTCAGGTTTTGTTGGGCCTGTTGAGTGCCTGGTGCTAGCCCCCATCTGGGAATTCTCTCTGCAGAGAAAAGAGCAAAACTGTTATGGCATGATGCCATATCTGCTCCCACCTTCCCAACTGTGCGTACGTGTCCTTGTCAACACAGCCCTGAGGCAGAGGAGTGGGAAAGCTCGCCGCATGCAATTAAACGTGGTGCTGGATACACAGAACACCAATGCTATTTAAGTAAACTACATCTCCAAGCTTGTAGATGGATGATCAGATTCCCCCAGGGCTTCTTAGGGTTTGCGCTTGCGTGCTTGCCACCAAGTCACTACAGTATTGCCATTTTAAAGATAAAAGTATTGATGCTTTGCTGGCCTTGCGTTGCAATTAAAAGGGTAAAATAAAATGTCACGGATTATTCCTAGGCTTGGACTCCTCCTAGGACCAAAGTGCAGCTTTTGGGCTGTAGTGATCTTCAGGCTGTCTGCTTAGTGCAGGGGTCCTTCTTGCAAAGAAGTGCTTGAAAATACGGGTCCCTGGGGAACTGGAATTCCTCCTGCTGTCTTAAATGGCGTTTGCATGCTGGACAAAGTGGAAAGTCCAGCAGCAGTGATATCACATAGAGGCAGGTGCAGAGCTGCGAGTCCTAGAGAAGGAGTTTTCCAGCGAAGGAAGAGAGCAGGAGTTGATGTCATGCATCCTGCGGATCAGGATGTATTACAAGCAGTAATGCAATTCATACAAATGCCCCAGAAGAAGACATCTATACTGTGTAGTTAACCAGGGTACATAAAACCTTAACTCAGGACAGATCCACTCCAGTAATGGGTAGTCCCAGAGTCATTTTTCAAAGAACATAACGTAATAACAGCGGTCTCTTTTATTTTTTTTCATTTCTTTTTTTTTCCCCCCATCTTCTACTAGGAAGTGCTGCTGTGGGAATGGGAGGAAAACAGTCCTTCAAAGTCATTTATGTGTCAGCTATGAAGTGAATGAGGCAAAACCATGAAATGAATTGAAATTTGTGCTGCAGCTGATCATCAGCCTTTCATTCGTCATCTTCCCCTCTGGGATGAAAGGCAGTCTCTGAAATAGGAAAGGAAGTGGACGTAGTCCAAGCAGAGATTTTTGTCCCAATTTTTGCCATCTCCCGGCTCCATCTTGTTGGCCTTCAGGTGGGAAAGTTGCTGAGAACACTTCAGGAAAGTGCAATTATTTATAACTGAGGATAAATTATGCCCCTATAACTTAAGGTGAATGAAAATTAATGTAGGGCTGAGCATGGTAAGATTGAATTAGGATGGTCTTTTTTCATTGTATCTTAGCTCTGAGATTAAAGTGTGCAGGACCCCTGTGTTACGCTCTTAGGCCTGGGACTACCTGATGCCGTAAAACACGGTGACACAAATATTGCTCATTTATGTCACTATAAACTTAACTTTATAGTGGTACAATCAGTACTACCGTTTATACTATCTAAGCTCAGCATTACTAATTGTATCACTATAAAGCTATTTTATAGTCAAATAAACAGTACGGATAACGCTGTCAGGCACTGGTATTAATGCTGCAAATAAACCCACAAATGCGTGATCTGGATATCTTTTTACGGTGCTAATATGCAAACACGAGGGGCCAGCTCACCCTTGCAGTCCATGAGCTTGTGTCCCTTTGGTTTTATCACCAGAGAGGAGATAAGGAGGTGCACTTGCCCCTTCCTTGGGTTCAGACCTGTATGGCCACATTTGCTTTTCCTCACTGTCCAGCAGTGAGCACTCTCCAATCATGGACACACAGTGAGAACCCATCTATGGGTAGGTCATGCTCTGGAATTTCAAGGGAAATTCTTGTTTTGCTACAAATTTTCTGCTAATTTGCAACTTTTAGTCATAAATCCAGTAAAAAGAGTACCTGAAGGCTGAGGTAAGTTGTATCTGTCCAGCAGTAGAGGCAGTGGAAAGGAAGTGGATGATCATTTTCTGCTTTGAGGCTCAGGGATGAATGATACACTTGTATGTGCAGTGTGATAACATAAGTGTTTTTTTTTCTGTAGAAAATCATGATTAAGGAGTATTTTTTAATTTTTTTTTAAATAACCTGACACAAGGAGGTCTGTTACAGTTGTTGATTGAGCTTGCAGGAGATCCAAGAATCAATAGGCCAACCATCTGCATCTCAAGTGTTACTTGGGCTTAGAACTGAAGGACAGAGGACTTGCTAAGGAGCTTCAGCACCTCTGTAAGAAACACCATGCTTATTTAAAACCTTGCCCAGCCCTCTATACAAAGTAGAGCAAAAGTGGAGTTTTGTAGCATCATGTGGGAGTCTCTGCAAAGCCTGTGGTAGAAAGAAAGTATTTTATTAGAAAATACTTTATTAGAAAGAAAGTCTCTCCTTGGAAAATGATATCTGCTTTTAGACCAAATCTATTTGCCACAGTCTTATATGTTGCATATTTTAAAATTTGATGAATATAATAAAACTAAAAGCAATATCATTTTATGCCTCAATTCATAAAAAGTCAATTTATTCTTCATAATTAACTTTGTTAAAAATAAGAAACTATGCATTGACAGGAATATGTGCAATCTATCGATTTTAAAACCAGCTGAAAGGCACATCATAAAGCTTGCCTGTATGTTTTAGGTGTTGTGCTTTTACATTAGCCAGTTTAGTTTTCCTTTTCTTGTAAAATAAAGTTAATTAAGAGATGCCCTATCTGTACCATTTAGTCCCTGATACAATACTGAAGCACTTTAAGGGTAAAAAATTCAGTTTTGTCTTCTGAAACTAGTGGTGCTGCTTTGCTTTGACATTAATATGGATATCCAGAGTCAGGTCTAGATTTGATGCCCAATATTTCTGGTCTGATTTGAAGGTGTTGAGTTCTTTAGACTGGCAGCAGGATCTTCATCCATCTAAAAAGATGAATATTGTACAATTAAAAATGCTGCCTCATTAGGGGAAAAGAAGAAGGTCAGGTGCAAATAAAACCACCAGCTACCCACTCAAATATTTCTGTCATCAAGCTCATGTTTTGCAGGCCAACAGTCATAAGCCAGAGTGAAATATTCAGCCAGCCTTGATAGCAGCAGACGATTACAGGAGATCAAGGGCAGGAGGCAATTCGTGTACTGGGAATCCAGATAGGTCTTGGCAGTGACTCTTCAGCTACATATATTGACGTTAGTTGCCACGCATACTGCACATGAATGACCTGGAGACTCTATTAACAGCCTTTGGTTCTGGAAAATAAGTGGTTCTGCTACTTGAGCTTTAGTGAAAACTGTCTTTCTTTAAAGGCTTGTAAAAGGAAATATGCAAAGAAGGAGCAGAGTCAGCTTCTGGGCTTCTCAGATATATTCCTGTGTTTCTGTTTGTTTGTTTGTTTTAAATAAGGTCTTTCTAGCTGATGTAATTGTAAAGAAACCCTTAAAAACATGACCCGAAGGTAGCCAATGCAATTATACATGCTTGAGTATGCCAAGAGCCTGAAGCACTGGCTGTGAGAATAAATAGCCCCTTTCAGCTCCGCATATTAACTCAGATGCCAGTGATGACACTTCAAATGTCAACAGCGCTAGCTGCTTCCTTGCTTGTTGAAGCATAGAGAGGAGAAGAGGGATGCAAAGGTCTGCGTGACCTACTCCGAATGAAAACACTCGCTTGGATGTGATGGGAGAAGTGGTGTCTGGTAGACATCCCTGCTCACCATATTTCTTGGAAGGAGAGAAGCTGCGACTTCACTGCTTGGTGAGATATTGAGGTGTAGTGAAGATGAAGCCAAAGCCAAAGAGGTCCAAGAGACACTGATACATTTTGGACATTCAAGCAGACTACGCAGAACATCCTTAGTCTGATTCCTTGGGTGAAGCCTTGTTTGCTTAGCTTGAGCAACTACCCCCTGCTCTGCAGTTTAATCTCTTTTTCACCATCACCCATAACTCAACTTCTCCCTTCTGTAGATCCAAGCACAAAACCCCAGCAACACTAAGCTGACCATTCCCTTTCCAGCTTGAGGATGGGTCGTGTCGTGTGCAATAGAGCCACTTAGCACAGCCAACACATTTCATCCTTGGGGCTGACTCTGCTACCCTGGTTTCCTCCTGGCGCTCCATCCACCTGGCTATTGATTGCAGTGATGCTTGGCCCTCTCTCTGGCTTGTCTTCGTACATCTCTTGTTCACTTACTGTCTCCGTTGTTTTACTCTGTTCTTGTTTGCAGTGTTGCTAGAGGATCTCTCCCAAGCCAGGTATCGAGTTGTGTCTAGTTGTCCTTCTAAGTTCACTGAATCTGTCCACTTCTCCCAGGCTCCCTGTGCAATTCTCAGCCGTTGCATGATTCGGGAATTGTTTTGCACTGCTTGATGTTGGAGATAGCTAAGCTCTGGGAAGAGATGGGAGCTGCGTGGGAGGCAGCAGACCAGAGCTGTGCAGTGGGTTGTTGGAGATCTCTGGAGTCCCCCAGAGCTGCCTGTGCCCATTGTCATACCCCCACGCATGGGTTTGAGCCTTTGTGGCCTATGGGGAGGTCTGGTCTCAGAGGAAACCTTCTGCAGCTGCATATAGGCTTCCACCATCTCTCTATGGTGAACAATTTTTTTCCATGTGAGGGCTGGTATTCGGCATTTTCACCAGCCCAGCGCCTCATATATTGAAAGAGTCAAAGTTAGGAAAAATAAAGCAATCAAAAAGATAAAGTAATTGATTAAACTAGACAGTGAATGACTGAACAAGGGTGACTGTGGTCTACAGCTTGAGAGTAATGAAGTGTAAGGGTCCTGGGTTGCTTGACTGAGATCCGGATGTGTTCAGCTTTGGAAGGACATGGGGATTAAGGAAAAGACAGGTTACGATCATGAATATGCAAGATATCAACAAGAGATAATATTAACATCTTGTTCAGGGTGGCATTGGAGGTAATGTCTTTGTCTTGATCTGTGCGAAAGTGAACTAACTTTTTTTTTTTTTTTTGTAGGCCTACATGAAGTGTGAAGGTTGTCTCTCCTCTTCTAATTGATATGAAGCTCGTGGTGCCTCATTTCTTCTCAAGGTAAATTTGAAGGTCTTTTAATTTCATCTTTTTTTTTTTTTTTCTTGGCTGAGAGGGGTCTCAGTTCTATAATAGATATTTCTGTTCTACCAATTCTGGGACATGAAGGACTGTGGCCACTTTTCATGTGTGTGCTTCCAGCAGACCTTTAAGCAATTGGCCATGCTTCTGTCACGTGGGGTTTGCATTGTTTGTTCCTTAGTCTATTTTACCCAAAAGGAGATCATACAGGTCTTGTTGGTCTGGGAAGCAGCCACCCTGCCACGAAAGCATGGCTCTTGTAGGATTATCGAGCCTTATCAAGCAGCTGGAGAAAGCTCTGGGTTTTGCTGTTATACAGCTGGGTACACGAGCATTTCACTCTTTTTCTGTACCAAACCAAGTAAGGACAGCCAAAGGAAATCTGTTTGAGTTGTTACAAGCTGGCTGACGAGCCACACAAGGATGTAACATCTAGTATACAAATACTGTGCACAGTGTGACCCCAACCTATTTTTAGACAGGCTGTTTTGCAGGAGTCAGGAACTGTGAGAGGACGTGAAAACAAACCTAATGCCTCCTAGTATCAGCTAGGATTGTCAAGGACCTTTGCAAGTTCCTTGTAGCCCTATAAAGAGCAAACAAACATAATCACAGCTCCACATCCATTTCTTCCTCAGAGCTTTCTCAGCTCTGAGTCAGCTGAGCATGCTGCTAGGCTGTCTGCTTGCGTTGGCACCAGACCATCAAGAGCCCTTGCTTCTTTCAAATGCTGACAGTAACACACTGCCACAAAGAAGCAGTTTCCATGGAGCAGAAAACTCAGCTCAAAAAGCACATTTTGTATGTGTATTGACACAGCAGCAAACTTGGGTTCGATGAGGTAGATGGTGGAGCTTCCATCTGGCGCGTGAGGTTGGGGCTGCCAAGCCAACAAAGTTGCCTGTGGGTTTTGGATATCGGTCTTACAAGGACGAAGCATTAACAACTGAGACTTTTCCAAATTTTCCAGGGCTTTTGGGACTCTCGCATGATTTTGTTCGTCTCTCTGTGAAGAGAGAGGTCTTCATTGTATCTTACTAAGATTTTCTTTTAAAACTGGTTACAAATGCAAAGGTAGCCTCTAAGGGTATTTATTGTTGTACCAAGTACAAAGATTCAGTTATTTTGGGCTCTTCCCCTTGGACATAATGTTAAGGGTCTGACAAAGAGTTCAGGTTGAGCTGCAGTGATTGCAGACTGGAAAATGGGAAATAGTTGGAATTCTAGTAACAGGAAGGATCCCTTTCCTGTAGGATGAAAGAGTCAGATGGATGTGCAAAGGAAGATGGCTTCTTTGATTTCACCCAGATCAAGGGTTCCTTTTAACAGACTCTTTGACTCCCTCTGTCCTGCATGCATCTTAGCATGCAGATTGGAGGACATTTTAAAGAATTTCACAGACATTTATTGTTTGACTGCTTTTTCCTTGAAAATTTGAAGTTGGATAACTCTTATCTCCAAGCGCCCCAAAATACCTTAAAAAGACAACCAGAGCAATACATCCTACGTGGCTGTTTTTACCAGGTTCAGGTCACAGAATCACAGAATATTTAAGGTTGGAAGGGACCTCTAGAGATCATCTAGTCCAACCTTCCTGCTCAAGCAGGCACACCTACAGCATGTGGCACAGGGCGGCATCCAGGTGGGTTTTGAAGACCTCCAGAGAAGGAGACTCCACAACCTCCCTGGGCAGCCTGTTCCACTGCTCTGTCACCCTAACAGCAAAGAAGTTCCTCCTCACCTGGAGATGGAACTTCCTGTGCTCCAGCTTATGCCCATTACCCCTCGTCCTATCGCTGGCCACCAGTGAAAACAGCCTGTCCCCTTCCTCCCTGCATTCTCCCTTCCTGAACTTATACACATTAATCATATCCCCTCTGAGCCTTCTCCTCTCGAGAAAACAGGCCCAGCTCACTCAGCCTCTCCTCGTACGAGAGATGTTCCACTCCCTTAATCATCCTGGTTGCTCTTCTCTGGACCCTCTCGAGAAGCTCCACATCCCTATTATACTGGGGAGCCCAGAACTGCACACAAAAGGTCAAAAGACTGAAGAACATAAGTCTCAATGGGCAGAGAAATTCCAATGATGAAAGAGGGTCTGACTTGGTCTTCACATCACGATGCTTGACAGCATGTACTTTTATATATCCCTATGCACTCATGTAGCAATGCAAGGGGTTTTGTGTGCAAAGAGCCTCTGTTCCTCAAGGACCCAGGACTATGGCCAGAGAGAATACCCAGGAGATGCTACTTTTTGGTGAAACAGCTAAAATCTCCTTTCCAGGGTACTGTGCATCTGTGGCTTTCCAAATGCAAACTAACCAACCATGCACTGAAACTAACCCAGCGCGTGAGCCAAATGAACGAATAGAAATATTTTCCAAGGCTGGAAATACAGATTTCACTGTTGAAACATAGGGCAGTTCATGCTCTGCTCGAGTCAGCAGGGCTGCTTGGGTAAGATAAACTGAATTTTCTGCTTGTTATGTTTAAATTAATGTGACAGCAGTGTAAGCCAGTGAATTTCAGAAAGGTGATGATTTCTCCCACATCTAATGCTGGACCATCCTGGGCCTGGAATCTTCTCTTTCCATGCCAGGTGGCCGAGGTCAGAGTGCTTGATCTTTATTGAAAAGGCTTTTCTCAAAATCCGCTAGCTCTATTTTTCTGTTCCAATGATTCTATTGATTTCCATTGATTTGAGTCACGGCTGTATAAAACCAAGGCAAAGCAGGGGGGGAATCCAGCTCTTTGCAGGGAGACCGTTTTAATTACAAGACACAACAGTATTTTCAAGGGGACTTAAGGGAAACTCTGTGCTCTTTGCAGAAGGCGGGTGTCCAAGATGTGGTGCTTTGTTTGCTCACCTTGTATATTATTGAAGCTTAAGTTGTTTTTTAGTACTGAAAACCTTCAAACTAGTAGTAGAAAAATGGTTAAAAAGTAGTAGTAGATAGTTAAAAGGTATGGTTAAATGGTTAAAAATGGTAAAATGGTTAACAGTGTGGTAAAATGGTTAAAACGTAGTAGAAAAATGGAAAAAGTTAGAGCAGCTATACAGCTGGTCTAGCATGGATGAGCAGTGGGAGATGGGCAGTGTTAGCAGCTCGCCTGTTCCCTGTGTAAACAGGGTATTTCAGCCTCACTCTTTTGCAAGAATCTCTTAGCTCAGTAGTTATGTCAATGACATCTGAGATGGAAAGTGTTTTGCTGACAAGATCATTAAAATTTCAGTGTATTGTTTAAGAATCAATAAACAAGTATTCAGAATAGCTTTCTTAAGCTGAGTGCTCAGCCGGGTTAAGAATGAGCTTCCACATCCCTGCATCTTGTTCAGATCAAGGCTCTTTCCTTCTCCTTGAATAAATCTATTCAATTAGTTGATGAGATTTTGATTTCTCTCTTCTTCCCCTACCTTTTAATAGCAGTTTAACGTATGACTAATCAAACAGTAACTAGCATGCTGTCTGCCCCCATCAAAAGAGGTTATCTGCTGTCTGTGTAGAGATTTATCCTAAGAATGCAAGGAGCAAAATTGTAGGATTGTGCATGTGATTTTTTTTTTAAGAGCATTAACATAACATAGCTGTGTTTGTCTCCTGGCTTTTGCTTCCTGTGGTTTTACAATACACTGTCATGCTAACCAAGCTGAGCTGCACGTGAGAAAATAGCTTTATCCCTTTCAAATATCCGTCTCTTACAAATGCTCCTGCAAAAGGATGGCTCTTGGAACATCTCCCAAAATAACAGCTATCAGCTCTGTCATGTTTGAAAGGGAAGCAATTTTAGATTTAAATTCCTTTCAGAGCAGATATTCCTCCTGTGTCCCCCAGGGTAGTTCGTGATGATCTGTGCTGCTGAGGAAAGGACCTAAAAAAGATGATGGACCTGATCCTGCCCTTGAGCCCACCTAGATCAGAAGTAGGGCCAGCAGGATTTGCTGGGTTATAGTAGTTTACGAAAAGAGCAGAATCCAATGGATGGCCTATAATCATGATGATTTATTGATATTACAGTCACATGTTGGGTCTGCATTTGGGTTCAGGGATCTATTTCCCCCTTGTCCAGGCTTAGAATGAGAAACAGCTGAATGGTTGTAGTAGCTTCAAGGATTGTAGTTGCTCAGGGACTGCAGAGTCTGCTTTGAAGTAAAAACATGCCATTTTAAGCAAGTTCCTGTGCTTGTGAGTTGACCCAACAGCAATGGGAGCTCATGCTGCTGTGCAGCTATCTGTTGCTGGTCTTCATCACTGTACTACCCCAGCAAGGACCTTCATCCCCATGGAGCTGAAAGGAGAGAGTGTACTCCCAAGATTAAAAGAGCACCCTTGATAGAGGACTTGTTAATACTTCCCCTTGATGAAGGAGGCTCTTTTGCTTTGGAGGTTCAAACTACTGATTGACTGGAGGATGAAGAGCAGAATCTCTCTGAAGGATCCCAACACTGTGATAAAGTGGGAAGTTTTTCACTCCAGTTCACTCCATCCCCATGCTTTGCTTAACAAGATCCCTTTGATGTTTCTAATCCTTGTCAAGTATTTTTATTATTTTTATTTTTATTTTTTATTTTATTTTTTTATTTTTATTTTATGTTTTATATTTTTATTTATTTACTTTTATTTACCCTCAGTTATTGAGGGGAAAATATCCTATGATTCTTTTTCTCAAAACTTAGGGGAAAAAATAATTGGATTTGGGAGTTCCTGCATAAAAAGTACAACATGAGGATTTTGTGAGTCAATTTGAAAGGGTGACAGAGATCCTGAGGAATTGGTGGCATAAAGTGGTCAATATGGAGGAAGGGATAATTTTCCTCTTCATGAAGCCCTCAGCTTTCTTTATGGAAGTGGGAAGGTTAGAGTCTCCCGAGACATGATGAAATTGAGGCCTCTACAAAGGCCTGGCTGGGCTGAGAGGAAGGGAAGGAGCTGAGCTCGATGGATGAGCTCCTGCTTTTGCTTGACACCAATTTCAGCAGAGTTGAGATGTGACCTCTCAGAGCTGGTAGGTCATGTAGTCCATCCCACAGCCCAATGGCAGAATCAGCTCAATCTAAATGGCTCCAGGGCAAGGCTCGTATTAAAAGCTTGCAGAGTGGCTGTCAACTTTGCAAGGGAATTTTCATCTATCTGTAGATATGTAAGTCAATGACTGCCCACAGCTAAAATTGATTTAAATCAAAACTGCATGAAGATTGTCTGCACAGAGCAGCCTGGAGAGCAAAGGCACGTATATTTTTGAGCAATCACTGCCCAATGTCGAAGAGAAGCCTGGCTCTGCTTCGGTGGCAATTTTGTATGGTAGGGAGGCAAGCAGGCAACATGCCCTTTGGTTCAATAGCTCTACAGGTTTTGGGGAGCGATGCAGTGAGAAGTTTACTCCTTAGGCTGTCTTTATTAGTTATTTTCCCTACTTCTTTTGCTTTCCCCTCTCTTCACCTGCTCTTTTCATAGTCTTCCTTGCAACTGCCCCACCACTTTCCAGACTTTGCATGGACTAGCTGAAGTGGTGGCTATGTGTAAGAGTGTGAGCATGATCAAGGTACGTCCCCATGTGGCATGCTGTGAATCCAGCCATCTGATCCAAGAGATGTATTTTGAAGATTTAAAACATAGACAACAAATCATCCTTCATTTTGGACCAATGGACTGAATTGTCTGTCTGCCTGCAAAAACATCCCTATGAAAATGTGCTTGAAAAGTAAGTGGAAAATAAGACATTTCAGCTGGAGAATGATCAGAAGGGATGAAAGAGCATTTTATAAAATGCTGGCTCAGAGAACAGGGCCAGAGACTTAAACTTACTCTCTCTTCTACGCAATCAGAAAAATTGGTGTTAAATTGTAAGGCCAACTATTTAGAGCTAATCAGATGACTTGACTGTTAGGGAGGTAACTAGTGGAACAAGAAATTATTGAATCAATAACATATTAGGACGGGCTATTTTGCAGGTGTTGAGAACATTCGCAATGATGTCAGAGGTGCTCTAAGAATAACAAGTAGACTCATTCACACTTAAGAATATAAGGCTCCTATAGATAACTAGGGGGGCTCCTATAGATAACTTATCCTATAGATAACTTTTCACTTTTTAGGTAAGCTATCTTATATTTTTTTTTAAGAGGATTTTGCCCATCTATCTTTGTGGTAGCTGGTGCAAGCCTTTTTAAGAAACAAAATGCTTCATTAGAAATCTCTCTGCCTTGTTGCAGGATTATATTTCTAATGATCTTTGCTTCTCTGAACTTCATACAAGGTCAAATTTGGCCCTTCTTAGAAATGATGCTACCATCAAAATGATGATGCTACCATGAAAATGATGATGCTACCATCAAAATTTGAAAATTGCCCTTTGCTAAATGTTATTTCTGTAGTAAAAATATGACTTTGCTAGGTTGTCTACTACTCTAGTGTCATTCCTGGTAGCACACACTTGTAGCAACAAACAGAGCAAAATTGAAGCCTGAAGGAGGCCAGACCTTGCACCCAATGTCCAAAGTTGTGCACTAAATTGGTTTACACTCTTGGTTGTAACTTACTGATTCCTTTATCTCATTGCTTCTATCAAATTAGCATTAGAGTATTGCAGTTGTTCCAGCACTGTGTTCCCAACTTCAGACCTAAAAATTCTCTTTGAGAACTGTTTACCAAAGTGTCCCTATGACAGACATGGAGAGGAATTGCAAGGGAATTTGTGACAGCAATTGCTTTTTCTTTGTCTAGCCTGAATCATCATCATTGCAAGCAATAGCTTGGAAAGTTGTTTGTCTTGCTCGCCCATCATGACCGATGCTCGATATCTTGAAGGGCTTTGTGGTCAAATGCAAGTTTGTCTGTAGAGCTGAGCTGTGCTTGGCATGCTGCAGCAATCAAGGAGTAATTAAACGTTAATAGATGGTTCTCTATGTGTTTGGTTTTTTTTTTTTTCCAAAACAGAATTTGTTCCCATTGCTTCGAAGCAAAAGGGTATGCCCCTACAAAGCAGGAGGAGATACAGGGTCTGGAAGCTCACCTGGCATCATGGTGTTAGGTACATTGCTTGCATCCTCTTCCTCCCCTGCATCCACGCTCAAAACTGCTTGTGCCTCCTTGCCACCAGAACCCTCTTAGTATCATGTGAGAGTGTCAGGCACAGCTGGGTCTCCTTGGGCAGTGGTTGAGCAGCTCTTGATTCGAGACACTTCATTGCAGCAAGGTGACAACAACCAAGTTGGCATTAAATTCAACCTCTTTGCATTAAGTTTTGCTATCAGAGAGGAGAGGCAAATCATCTCCCCAGCCTGTACATGAGTTTCCCTGTCTGAAAAGAGGGGTGGTCGCGGGGCTCTCCAAGATGCTTCTGGAGACGTACAAGCAGCTAAGAGTCATTGCATTTACCATCTCTTAGGATGACACTTCAGAGAGAGGCAAATAGGCCCAAAAACATCTCTAATGTGGCAACATTGGCCTCAGGCACTTAACCTGTGTTTTAACGCTCCAGCTCTCCCGCGCCTGCAAAGGGAAGAGCACTTGCAATTGTTCGAGGAAACCCTCCAAATATCAAAGCACCTAATAATGAAGGGAAGCAGAGAGAGAATAGGACGTGTTCTCCAGTAACCACATTTCCATACAAATATTTTATGCATGTGAAAATATGCATTTTTTGTTTAAGATACATGTAAAATGTAGATAATTTTAAAAGCATTTTTCTAATGCAGTTTCTCCTGTGCACTTTCAAGAGGGAATTGGAGTAACCCCTTTTCTCACAAATGCTAATTAAGATCCCCTTCTCTTTTGCTGCTCTTGTTTAATATGTAACTTAGGACCAAAGGTTTATCAGTCCCTGATCTGTTGGGCTGAAAGTACTTCCTTAGTAAATGTCTGTATTTCAAAATTCCTTTCCGTCTGTTACATGCCAATACCAGGCTCTGTGATTAAATTTATAGCTTACAACATTTGCTTTTATCTGTCTGGAAAAACACTATTTTATATTTTTTGATCAGCTTATTTTCCTAGGCTGGCTTTTGGTCTATCCAAGCTCCTACTTCTTCTGGTCTTATATTTTAAGATTACTAAAAATGGTTATCTGTTGTGACTGGCAAGTGCAAATTGAAAATATAAACAGATGTCATTTCAAATTGGTATATAACGGGGATAAAAAAGTACAGGCAAAAAATAAGCCCCCTAGGGAGGTTCTACAGCTTGCTGATAAACTATTTCTCTCTTATAAAGTCTGTATGCTGTTGTCAAATGGAAAAAAATGAATAACAGTGTGAGTTGGTGCTTAATATAGAAGATAAATAGTTCTGCTGTCATTAATAAATTATTTTTATCGTATGCTAATTTTATTAAGTGTCGTGCAGCTTTGTCATCCAGTAATAGTTTTGGTTGGTTTGCACCCCCCGCACCTCAGAAATAGCCTTTCCTGCCCATCACCCTACCTAAACTGTTGCTCTGCAGATGCTGATGAGCGTTTGGTCCCATGGTCTCTGCATCGTGCCCTGTACTGTCTCTGAAATCAATTCTAATGGGGATGCTCTTTGTTGTTGTTATCGCTAATGAGAACTGGGAGAGAAAGCTCTGCATTTAGTTAATGAGAATGCCATGGTCTGGGCAGAGCTGGAGAAGAAGTAGATTTGAGAGGTCGACCTTTGTAATGAATCAGAATGCTATCAACTGGCATCAGCCGTGATATGTAGGAGAGTTTAACAGCTCTTGTGACATGCATGAGGTCAAAGAGCTGTATGCCTGTGAATTCTGCATGCTTAAAAATATACAGCAGTTTGCCTCTTATGGGAAAAATGAACTGGTTTTATAAACTCATGCTGTTGATCAAAATGTGTAATGATAGGTAGGATTGGGAACTGGGACAAGAAAACATTTTTGCACCAGAACAGGCTCATGTTTTCAGTAGGACTTGAATCTGAGAGGTAGAGTAGGAACTGGTATGGCTTTATTATTAGTGTGTCAAAACTAAGATACTCTAGGCAAATACCCAAATCTACATGCTAGCTTTGCTCCTAGTCTCTTTCTCTTTGGGTAGGGCCAACCATGTCCTAAATTAACAATTTGCATCCTATTGAAGAGTGTGAGCATCTGTGATTTACTTTATATAACAGAGCCGTGGGAGGGAATTTGAAGGTAGCTTCTTTATCATTATTTATAGGCATGATGGGAGGAAGAAGTAAAAGATACCTGAAAACTGCAGCATACTCGGATTATTAGTTTATGACTAATTCCTAGTCCTCTAGAGCCGTTTTTCCAGCTAGTTCCTGTATATCGTCTCATCCATGTGGAAGAATGTGGAAGAATGTGGAAGAATGTGGAAGAATGTGGAAGAATGTGGAAGAATGTGGAAGAATGTGGAAGAATGTGGAAGAATGTGGAAGAATGTGGAATTCCAGGGCTCAAGAGGCTGTAAGTACTGTGTATGTTTGTCATTTGGGTGAAACCTCAACAGATAAGTGACTTCCATGTTTTCCATGTTGCTCTGCCTTAGGTGCATTCGGATGTAGTCCAGTTGTTGTGGTGGGTGATTTTTGGCAGAGCAGATAGACTTTGAGCAGCCAGGGTTATTACCAAAATTGAGTTGCACAATGGGAATTAAATAAAGGGCAGTGCTGGTTTGCTCTAGTTATAGGAATCACAGCAACTAACACAGGCATCTCAAAGTCTCCCCATATGGTTTACAGAAATGCAATAAAATTACTAATGAGAGCAAGCAGCACAGCTCTGGAATAATTCAAAAGCTGCTGAAAATACGGCTATTGCTGAGGAACTGAAATTTTTTTCAAGGAGTGACCCATTATAGTGAATAGAGTGAATCCTATTTAGTCTCCTTATCTTTCATGGATTCAGAAAGTGGTCCAGAGCCAAAGATTTGGATTGCTCTTTTCACTCTACCTCTTTTATTATCCTCATCATAAATTTCTTCGAGATTGGAGTTTGAAATCACAGCACAGTTTGGCCTGCTGTATTTTAAGATTAGCTGGAAGATCCACTGCTTTTTATTCCCTAATCATGCACAAATAAAAAGTAGATGGTCGCTGGTGGAAATGGAAAGGTGCATCTGTCTTGCTGTCTGTCAATCAACAACCATGCCCTGTGGCACAGTCAGGGGAAAGTATTTGATTTGGTATTGACATATTGCCCAAAGAATTGAATTACCGTGTGTCTGAGGAATAGAAAAGTAAGCAAATCTTCTCGGCTTTGGGATCCAGCATGCTGTGGAGTTAGTAAGATGGGATAAGACAGTAAGTTAGTTGGTAGGTGGGGGCCTTATGGCTCAGAGCCTTGGTGTTTAGTCTGCGGGTTTCTCTCCAGTGCTGCAAAAGCCTTGTAGGGGCTTAACATATTTCACTATAATAATCAAGAGTTTTGTCACCAACATCAGGAGAAAGGTCTTGATTTTTCCTGTTGCATGCCCAAGAACAGACCCAGGTTATCACAAGGCGGCTTATAGGAGTTTGCACATAGGACAAAGCCTTACATCGGCCATGAATTTGATCCAGGGTTAGTAGGTGTCAGTGTTTCATCCCCTTCAGAGGTTATTTGAAGAAAACCAAGCAGAATTAGAGTCTGTAACTCAAGTTCCCTTGAAAAGTCAAGTTTTGCCTGAAATCATGCCCCATCCTTCAGCTCAGCCTCATCCCCCACAGCTCTCCATGCTGTGGGGTGCTCCACATCTACCATCTCTGCTTTAGGTTTTTAGCAGGTTTCTGTGAGCTCCAGGGGCATGAGTGGAATTAGACTGGGAAGTTAATGCTGGGCTGGTGGCACCCACTGATAGATTTGAGACCAAAGGCAGTCTTGACCTGACAACTTTTTACAGGGCTGTATGCAATGAGCTGGTAGCTTCCATCCAATTCCTCTTGTGTGGTCACCCCATCGCCCATGTCCTTCAGTTTGCCTGTCCTTGGCAGGACTCTCTTGAGGGGTTGACTTGTCCAAATGGTGACCAAATACCCCAGCAGATCTAGACCCTAACTGCAAGAAGAGCTAACATGAAGGGGAATGACTCTGCAGAGTTGGTTTTCTAACAGGGCATGCAGATGCTTTCCTTCCCTAGCTCGCTTCTTCATCATCCCATGTTGGTCCCATAAGTAGGAACATCCATAGATGCTGTTAGTGCTGGCATGGATGCCACCGCTTCCACACTCCGATCCCACCTTCCCCAGCCTATCCTTGAAGCCCTGTGCCAAGGCCGTGCTGTTGGCTCTTGGTCCCTCCAGTTGGATTAGCATTGAGGAGCCACCTCTGTGCTCTCCCGTTGAGGCAGAAATCTCTCTGCTCTACTAGAACGGATGGGCCCAGAGGTACCTCATCTGGATCCCCAACTTGCCTGTGACCCAGCATTGCTTGTCCTGCCCTTCAGAGAAGCACATTGCAGATGTTGGAGGTGACCAGCACTAGCAAGGCCTGGGGGAAGAGGACATCTGAACAAGCCAAAAGCAAAGGGTACATGGGCAAGGCATATGTGTGGAAAAACCTTGTCCTTCCATGGCTTTTGAATCCTCTGGGGCTAGCTGCTTTGTTTGGTGTCATGTACATATGAGCAGGCTCATATAGCGGGGGATGCTATCCTGGCTATGAGTGCTCAGCTAAGGATTTCACAGATTTGTCAAATGTGTAGCAAAATACCTAGGCGCTTTCCTGCAGAAATACTTCCCGCCACAGCAAAATGCAGGCACCATGATAGCAGAGAGACACAACAGCAGGGTCTGCAGCAAAAGCCAGGTTCTTTTTGTCCATCTGGAAAATACACACGTGACCCAAATGCCCGATCCCCTTCAAAAGCATCTGGGATGGAGGAAAACTGCTGCGCTACCGTGGAAATGCTGGGCAGGGAGCTCCGGGGGCTCCATCTGCTGGTTCTGGGCGTGGGTGACATTGCTCTTTTTTTTGCAAGGAAAATTCTGTAGCGTTCAGTTGTTTTGCAAAACAAACCTCCAAAACAGGAAAAAAAAAAAAAAAAAAAACAAGAAAAAAAAAAAAAAAAAAAAAAAAAAAAAAACCAAGAAAAAAAGCAAAGAAAAGAAAAGGAGGAGGAAAACTCCTGCAAGCATTTGTTGAAACAGAGGAGGGAAAGGATAAACAGGAGGCAAATGTAGTTTATGTCCCATAAATAGTGGCTTCTGGAAGGAAATTGTAGCGTATCAGAAGTAATCTGAATAAGCGCTCTCGTTCCAGAATTAAATTTAATTGAAATGAAGGCAGAGGGTGGGGCTGTTCTTTGGGCTGGGATAGTGGGATTTGGGGTTGCAGAAGTGCTATCAGAATTAAAAAAAAAAAAAAAAAAAAAAAAAAGGATTTTTTTTTAAACTATGAAAGGGCTAAATAAAATTATTCAGGAGGTGCTGCTAACCTCAGGGATACGTGGAAGGAATGTGAAGGGTGCTTTATTTCTGAATTTTCTGGTTGTCTGTAATATAACTCCCTGTCCCCAAGTCAGTGACGGAGCATCCTGCCTTTGGGGTGGGAAAGTGAGACACATCCATCCTCGATGAGAATGTGGTACCAGTTGCTCTCCAAAAGCTTATTGCAATTTCTAGGGCCTGGGAAAATGCTGATTATGGCGATTGCCATCCAAATTCCTTCAATTTACTAATAAAGCAGTGTGATAAGTTTCCACTAACGCTGTCACCATCTGTCTCATGATGATATTGGACAGATGAGTTAGAGATTGGTACTTCTGCTTTCTTTTTAGCTCAAACACTTATTTCGACAGCTGACAAAGTTCAAAGGATGTGTTTGCCATCCTTTCTCTTGCCTCTATGTGAAAAAGGGAGGATGCATGAAGGAGGGTTTTACACTGAAGGAAGACCACGTCCTTGGTCTGCCATGGATTTTCCATGGGATTTTCCTGAGGAATGAGGGACTTCCCCGTTCTCTGCTCCTGGGGACACATGCTTGCTGGAGGGGAAAGTTTCTCCACAGCATGGCCAAGGATTGGCCTCAATTGGGGTTAATGATCCCCATGGTCCACATGACTCTACAACCTTCCCATTGACTTGGACAAGACAGCGTTACTGTGCTGGCACTAGTGATTTGGAAAGACTCTGTTTGATAGGTGCCTAACTTTTGATAAGGACATTGTGCCTACCATGGAATAGGGTGGGCTTTATGATAGGCAAGGATGGACTCGGGTGCTGCCTCGGCACTGCCTGCTATGATGCTATATAAATTTGTTGTCACTCCTCTAAAAAAAAGATGCTTTGCATGCATTGGAAGGAAGCTTCCACATAATATTTGTGCATCCCATGTTTATTATTTATAGCAATCATAGTTCGAAAGCACAGGGTTGGGCATCTTCTTGAGCTCTTACTTCATTTCGTGCTGTTACAGAGCTAATGGAAGAGTAAATGATGATGACAAGAGGAAGATGGGTTTCAGAATAGTTACTTGCCATGACTTGGAGCTGTGGTACTATGCGAATCTCTGCAGATTTCCCAGGGCTGTGTCAGCAAAATAACTTACAATGTCTTTCCCCATAACACACGCAGCACTTTTTGGATGGCACCCACAAATTCTCCCCAGCACTTTGGGCTTTTATTTCTGTAATCACGTGCGGTATGCCAGACATTGAATCACCCTTTGCTAAAGCTCGTAAAATAGTATTCAATCTTTATGTTTCTCTAGCTGTACAGCTTTACGGGTTATTGTTTTACTGGTTCTTAGGTGATTATCTTACCCATATCTTATTACAGAGCATAAAGCTGTTTTTCTTTATAGGAAATTGAGTTTTGATTGTGATTCATATTTGCAATTATTATTTAAATTCTTTCAATGACTCAAAGTGACACTTCAGCTAGTTTAAAAAAAAAAAAAAAAAAAAAAAAAAAAAAAAAAAAAAAAAAAAAAAAAAAGCCAATCCAGCCTCCATCAATAACAGCTTTCTCCCTTGTCTGTACCTTTGATAATCCATAGTAGCATGGCAGTCCTGTGAGTCAGATCTTCTTGGAGCTCCTTCTTACCTCTCTCTTCTCTGTGTCCATATAAATCAGGACAATAAATCAGGCCAGAAAAGATCTCTACAAAGTACCAGCTTAAGCAGGGATGGCTGTTCATAAAGCATCTGGGCGTGCTGGGATTTAATGCACTGCCATTTCACCTCCAGGGACTCCACATTGCTTTAATGTCTTGGCCTAGTTTCTCAATAGAGAGTTTTCTGCAGGATGGAGATGCTCATCTGCTGGAAAGCTTTGACCCCTAGTTTGAGAACAGTCTCAGCATGGGAAAGGCAAACGGGCTAGATATTCCTATCCCGATGACCATCAGTGATGGTACCTCCTGCTCCCACTGAGGGTGGTATGTGAAGTGTGCTCCTAAAATGAGGTCCTTGTCCCACTTTGCCCATCCGTCCTGCTCCCTTTGCTGTTTTCCAGCTATTTTGTGAGCATGGAAATTTCCGAGAGGTTAAACACTGCCCTCTTGGAGAACTGCTGTTCCAACCTGTCCCAACTGGAGCCTTGAAGGAGGAGATTTTCCCCTCCAGGAAAGCAATAATGATACCATCTCTGCTGGCCTCTGTTGACCCTGCAAGACTAGAGCAGCTTTTATCAGTAGCTGCCTCTCTATAGGAAACCATCTCAATTCGTCATAGAGAGAAAATTAAAAGCTTGGACAGTGTTTTGTTTTGGTCTGTTGTTCCTCTTTACCCTCTCCATGGATCAGCATAGCACAGCTGGAACATGGCTCTAATAAGCTTCACGTGGTGTTTGTAAGCTTAATTTAGTGTTTTTAAAAGCATTTGGAGCCATGTACCTGTGGAGAATGATGTGTAAAGGCAGGCCGATATTTTCCTTCAGCAGGAGAGGATGACTTAGGAAGGACTGGACTAGATTCAGAGAACTTGGCCAAGCTGTTCCTGTACAAAGTCTGGTGATTCACTGGGACATATCTTCTGAAGGGAACCCCGTCCTCAGCTGAAGCTTGAAGTTTTCAGCTTTAATAATCTTGTGGGACTGACCTTAGCCTGGTTGTCTTTTTTATTTATTAATCTATCTATCTATTTATTTGCTAGGTGTCTCATAAGCAATTTTTCCAGATGATGTGAATATATATACAAACCCATCACAGTTTCAGGTGAGTGTTGTGGAATACTACAGAATTATCGATCTTGCGTTCATTTATTATTTAGTTCTTTTTTTTTTTTTTCCCCCTTCTTTACTTGCCCTTTTCTTCCCTCCTCCATGCTGGGGACAGACACAAAACTCAGTGAGAACAACCTCACAAAGCAATTTTTTTTTCAGATCTGGGACTGCTTGTGTGCAGAAGTGGGAGCTGACCACTGACAAATGTCCATGTTTGAGCTCAGGGAAACATGCTGAAGCTCTAGCAATGAAGTGACCTTTTATTTAAATGTTTGATCATTTCATAGTGCAGATGACATTGAGCAAATGAAGTCAATACCTTGAATGAAGCATGACAATCAATACTGGAGGCCCGGGGGGTTAATAAAATAAGTCAATGCCACAGATCTGCCTAAGAGGTTGCGATCTGGTTACACAGA
>VZSG01000192.1:191492-203627 GCA_013398315.1 Nothoprocta pentlandii | reverse complement strand
AAAAAAAAAAAAAAAAAAGAAATCTAAAACCCAGGTGCAAAGTGCGTAGAAATTAATTGAGAAAGTAGTGAGCATAACCAATTTTTTAATAAAGTTCATTGACCTCAATATGGATTTAGTATGATGTATTCGGGCTATCGATTTTATGCTTTCACAGCAGTTCTTCGTGATGTGAAGCCACTGCTCTGCTGGGTCACGCCGCGGTGCAGCACCAACCACCCTTGTCCCTCCTTCCTTCTGCTTCACCTTCCTCCCTTCACCTGGGTGGCCACGCTTAAAGCTTTACTCCTCAAGGTGATGCTCACTCCAGCCTATTTCTTTTGTAGCTCTGCTCTTGAGGTTGTGTTTCTCCTCTTTCTTTCTTCCCCTTTCCATGGAGCATCTTTTGTCCCTGCTCTGTCCTCCTCCTCAGCTCCAAAGATGAGCAGACAGCACGACGAGCCTCTTCAGCAACCTGCTCTTTCATTCCCTTAGATCTCTCAAATCCATCAGAAGAAGCTGCAACAGGTAGAGCACCTGCTGCTCTGTGGGCTCGGCCCACTGCCATGGGCTGTCATGCAGTTTTCATAAATGGGAGGGTTTGTATCCGTAAAAGTGGAGACGTTTGCGCATGGTTTATAATTAAATAAGACATGGCAGGCGATGCATTATAGTACAATAACAGCTGCTCTCGTTACTGTGCATTGTCAAGATGACAAACTAGAAGTTACAGTATCTATCACACTCTCTTGTCTGTAAATCTGTTAGTCCTCGTTATCATTACGGGATGCCACTCAAATGCTAAATGAAATCTCTTATTTATACAGTCAGAACTGCGAGAGCTCTCAGGTTTGTGTCTGCTTTAGATTTCAGTACTTTTCCTGTGGTACAGGAAAAGTTTTCTGCAGATGTAAGAGCCCAGAAATTCATAAAGTTGGTTCTGGAGGAGGGACAGGGCTTTTCTTTTTTTATAGGTTATTTTCTGGTGGAGATAAATTAGTTTGGGGGGATAAATTAGAGAAAGATAGATGTGCACTCTTTATTTTCCCTTATTCTTCATTACGAGTTTTGAAATAAATATGTGTGCATTTTTACCATTACAGATGTTAAAACTAGTGATCTACACTCACTCATGCGTGCATGTATGTGTTTTGGTGGTCACACAATACAGACTAAAGCCTACCTCAAGAGGCATAAGGATATGGGCAACATGCATGAAATTTCAGATACATGCTGGGCAAATAAAACCCTGTTTCTTTAGTTCATCAGTGGTATGTGCAAACGTGTCCATGTGCAGATTAGCTGTGTTGTTTGGCACACAATTGCCCATACATTGTATAAACCAGCCAAGGCTGGTCACCTTCTAGGCTGCACTCAGCATTATCCAGCCTCTTTGAACCAGGTTCTAATGGTTTCAGATAGGTCTGCATTATGTCTAAGAACTGCATTATGAAGCTTTCAACACCCGTAATAACCCAGGAAAGTGTCTGTCATATACATCTGGATGGTGATTTAATGATAATATTCTTACATGATGCCAACACTGATTATTAGGGAAGCACCTCACCTGGAATTGTTGAACTGTCTGAGAACTTTCAAGGTTCCTCATTTACTGTTTGACCCAGCTTTTTTTGCAGTATGAACTTTGTGTTCTGAACCTATTGCTAAAACTTGAAGAGCACGTGCAACAGAGCAGGCATAAAGAGATTTTCCCCATGCCAAGCAACTAAAGAGTGGCCTCATTACCTACTCCAAAACACTGTCCAGGAAGACTCAATTTGGGCTACTGCTCATTTCCTGGAAGATGAGAACCGTCTTTTAGCATCATGGTAAGTCAGTTACTGGTCACTATTGGCTGATTTTTATTTTAATTTTTTTTTTTTCTTCCCACCACGTGCTGAGCTGTTGCAAGTCCTGGTGAGTCCATGGTCACGCACTCTGTGGTAGTGATACGTTGCACCAATGTGTGGCAGTCTCTCCCTATACCTCAACCACAAACGTAAGGAAAAGTAGATTCTTAGGCTATTTTTTTTTAATAAACCAAAGGAAGAAATCAGATGTTTTGTAAAAAAAAAAAAAAAAAAAAAAAAAAAAAAAAAAAAAAAAAAAAAAAAAAAAAAAAAAGGGTAAATCTTCTAGTAACTCAATTTGTAGCCCCTTCTATTCAAGCTCCTTGGATTGGCAGACCATCTGGTCTGTCCTTCCTCACCCCTAAGTCCTGGGAAGAGTAGGTGCAGATTGACCCACCACATCCGTTGTACTGATGGGATGCAGAGAAGAGATAAGAGAAGATCATGAATGATAAGGGCTGTGGTCTGGCTCTCCTGGGTCCATTCCTACTACTTCACTTGCTGCTGCTACATACTCAAGTGTGGAACCTCCACCAGGTATGTGACAGAACGAGTCTGTCTTACAGGTGCTCCCATATGCCTTCTGTTAGTCTGAAAGGTGGACTTTTTCAGGAGGACCTACATCAGCAACAGCACAAAAGTGGTTGTATTCAAAGAGGTCATAAAATGGACCATAAGAGGCCTGTGGAGCCTTTTTTGGGTGCTGAGGGCTGCTCCTAGACCTGCTGATGCTCTAGCTTAAGAACATATTTATATATATGTCTAAGCACTGACTGCTTAATGAATGTCCTGATGTTTTGGGGAGGATTTCAGGGAATTACAGCACCAGTCACTGTTTCTAACCCGGGCCTGTAGCACTCTCGTTCTTCACCTCCCACAAAAGCTCTCTCAACTTTTAAAAAAACCCTCGTCCAATGAGCAGGTTTTCAGCTCAGAGGAGGCAGCAGGACTAATTAGAGTGAGCTTTGGTCTACAGTGTCACTCTGGGGATGGTTGCTGACATCTCTGAAAATAGCTAATGCGGGCTCCATGCGTCCCAAATGAATTACAGAGGTCAGCGGGCCATGGAAATAATGTGATCGTGTGGAAGGCCATGAATAATTCCTCCCCAGCCCAGAAAAGAAGGGATTAGTTGTCATCCTCCTCTTTGACTCTATTGTGTTGGTTTAGTTTGTTAAAAAAAAAAAAAAGAATGCCACAAGCCCTAGTGTTTTCCTAGCACCAGTGTAATGAAAAATACCAGCTTTATTATACATCCCAATAGATAAATCTGTGCAAATGTGGTGTGACAGGAGCCTGCAAGTATGAAGAAAGGCCTGATTACGGCAGGATTTCTGCTGTGTTTATCTTTTATGCTTCCTCACTTTGCAATGGTTTCATTTAAAACCAAGCGTAACAAGAACAAATGGCCAATTCAGTTCTTAAACATTAGGGTAAAGCTGAAAAACCAAAGTCTGAGGTGCAATTAAAAGGAAAACCATCAGCACACACTTTCTGCAATCACAGTTGATGCATTAATTTGTGCTTTGCTCCGGGCTCATGTTTTTCGACTAATGACCTCTAATTATATTAAGAATATTAGGCCCAAATTAGATGTTTTGGCGCTGAAGTCACTGGGAGTTGGGTAGCAAAATGCCATTAGTAAAGCAGACAACTGGCTTTTTCTCACAATGCTTTCCTGGTGTAAGGCAGGACTCGTTTGCTTTAGATAGTCTTTTTAGAGGACTCCTGGATCCCCCTGATCAACCAGTCTGCAGTTGATCCTGAGTTAGTGGAAATTAACTTCAATTGCATTGAGGTTAATGGAGTTGCAACTACTTGCATTGGTTGACCAGCTGTCTCACTGATCTTGTAGTAGAGTCCTGTACCTTAATTTCTGTAAATATAGGCTTCAATGAATAACTTGGGTTTCAGGGGCTCTGGTGCTTTGCCCTCCTTTTCCTCTACCTTAAGGTAGCTGTGACATGAGATATTTGTATCCCTAAAGCTGAATTTTGGTAAGGCTGGATATGTTTTCATTGGTCAGCGTAGCCATGCAGCATACGGTGGCTCTTCACAACCTGTGTTCATTTTATTCTGGCACCTAAATCATTGTAATTACCACAGTGATTGAGGAGAGAGGCATTAACAGCTCTTCAGAGGGAATAAACATGTATATGTTTAAATCAAAGTTGCATTAGAGCAGAGGATTTTATTGCTTCATCTACTGCCATGAAAATGGGCTTTTTTGATGGAGAGCGGGTCAATTTTTTCCTCATCAATTGATGAAGAAACAGAGGAGATAATTACCAAATCTGTGGAGAGCAAAAAAGAGATTTATTTTAATGAAAGAACGTAAAACTGGTTCTAAGGGCAGTACTCTCCCCTTCCAGCAGTAATGATGAGGGCTGGATTTGTTTGTAACCAGCAAAGGTTGCTGGAAGCAAGAGCCAATAGGGAAGTATCTGTAAACACATCCCTTCTTGCTTTCAAATCTGCTTATCGACAAAACAGATTTTTTTTATGCCTCTGAAGCATCCATTTGGATCACAAATACAGGCATCTTCAAAATGAGATTTTTAAGGAAAGCCTGGGAGCAAGAGAAATATTTTACTTCTCCCTGTGAAGAACTGTGGTTATCATTGGCTGGGGAAATTTATTACATCCCCATTCCTCTGTAAAGTTATATCAACTTTTTTTTTCTGATAAGACGGTTTAAAAACGGATTCAGTTTATTAGAGAGGAAGATACCACCCTTTTTTAGAGATATTCCTGGTTCACAATAGCTTGCTCACAGTTCAGCATTGACGGGTGGATTGAAAGTTGAATTTGAAGCAGCTTTCAGCCCCTCCTGTCTGGATTTATCCACGCTGGATAAATTTAGTAATTTTTAAATATAGATACTAGGACGATCGCACAATTTTCAAGTGCGGAGGAAGAAACCAAAACACTGCTGTGCAGTAAAAGCAAAGGAGACAGGATCTGAACTGGGGTCTGAAAGAAAAGATAACTTTTGAGTGCACTTCACTTTGCAAAGCCAAATGAGAGCAGCTCTGCAGGAAGCAGCCCAAGCTGGGAAATGCGAGCGGAGATAAACCTAGTGTCATATTGGTCATAAAATGAATCTTTACAGCAAATTAATTAGAGGAAATAGAATTACATTGCAAAAGCAGACTTTTCTTTGAACGATATCATGCATAAATCAGCGGCCCAATAACCAAATGTAGAAATAGGACTTGTCCCCATGAAGAGCAGTGCTGAGTCAACATGAGTTCATTGCATGTGCATCTTCTTCTTGCATAGGGCTTCTGAGCAACTCAGACGCCTTAAATGAGCCAAGTTTTGAGGCCTCCTCTTAGGACTGCTGTAGCTTTGGAGTGGCATGGTCTGAGGAAGCGTCTGGCTCCTTGTGCGTGCTCAAAGAGGGTAATTAAGCAATAATTGGGTTTGATGCCGAGTATATGGCAAGGTGGCGGGGGGGTGAGCAGCTTGCGAATCAATAAACCATGAGGCTGCAGGCTGAGTTATTTATTGATTTATGACCCGCTTAGCTCTAAGTTTACTCCGCATCTAATGCAATTGTACCTCCTGGATTACACTTCATTTAAAGGAGGAGGGAAAGCATATCGTTTCATCTGAGAAAACATGCTGTCTGCATTAATAATACCTTTCAGAAGCTGGGTGCTGTTGTGTTGCTGGGTATGTTTGGGTCAGATGTGACATTGAGAATCTAGTGCACTGCTGGCTTGACTTCAGCATTAAAAGCCCCAACAATCTAAACTGCAGGAAAAAAAAAAGAAAAAGAAAAGCATTACAGAGCAAACCTATTAGGATCCGTCAAATTGTATTAGTAAAGGTTGGTCTGTGCTGATATAAAACATCGTGGGACAATATTATTCGCTCTAGCAGCAGCCGTGTAATCTGTGAGAGCTAGTGGCCTTTTCAACTTGAGCGGTGCAAGGGACAAAAGACAGGACACAGTTGAAGTCTTGCACTTATCAGGGCATATCCGGAGCATCCAGCAGTTTCATTTTGAATTTTCAGGCCTGGCAAGGCTAGCCTGGATAAGAAAATAATTGGAGGAAAAACTTCCATCCACCCCTTCTAAGCAACAAACGACTTTCCCCCTTTGTCACCACTAAATCCTAGAGGAGGGAGTGCAAAGAGATGACTTGCTTTGGGGTCAACTTGTCTCCCGGAAGAGCATCTCAACTGCACGGGGGTGGAAAGAGTGGTGTTATTGCCCTGGCATTAGCATAGCCCATCTGCAGAGTCTATCCTCTTTGGAAAAGAGCGGGACACTTTGACAGAAGAGTGTCCAGGGGCCTAGAACCATTGATGCAGGGGCTCAGTAGCGCCACAGCTGGTCCTATAGACACAGGCTGATGACTACCCAGGGACAGCATCTCAAACCTGAGCCTGCTGTATTCCTCCTTAATGTTGTTCTGCACAGTTCCCATCTCCTCAGTCATCTCAGATGGAGGCGGAGGTCATGAGGCATTCATTCTTAATGCTGTAGGAAAAGATCATTAGCGGGATACTCAAATTTTTAGTTAAATGTCTCCAAGTCTGCTGCAGATCATTCATTTCCGTGAACATGTGTTGCCTTGAAGCAACAAAAAATTTATCCTCCCTTCACAGGTGTAACCCTTCAGCTGCGTCTCTGTGATACTTTCTGTTGATTCGTGAGCTCCGTCTGTCGCTGTCAGCAGCAGACATTCCCCCACCGATAGCCTGCACCTACCAGGTGCTAAGAGTCTCCTTGCAAAGCGCTGGAAGCCACACATGGGCTTGCTGCCATTGCCTTCTGCAGAGTCTCTGAGGTAAAGGACACTCTCTTTAGATAGACAGAAGTATGAACGTTGTCCGATGGAAATCCCATCACAGCCACTCAAACATCTGTGAGGCAGGGCTTTGTAGGAATTCGGGTTATTTTCAACTTTGGCCTCTTGGATTTCCTCATCAAGATGCTTTTGCTGCATCTCAACAACAGAGGCTGCCTCACAGACTTCAGAAACTTTCCTTAATGTTCTTGATTGTCACTGCTGTCTCCTAAAGGTGGCTAATCTTGGGATGTAGGTTGGTGCTGGGACCCATTTTTGAGGTGCTTGGTCAAAGTTCAAGAAGTCTTTAAGAGTGTCTTGTCTCTGAGAGCCATAGGTGGCCTGTAGAAGGTTGCAGAGTGGAAGCCCAGCCCAGCACGGCCAAGAGAGCTTATAGCCCTCCTGTCCTCATCAACATCTTTTAATCTTTAAAAAAAAATACTGAGGAAGAGGACTGGTTTTCTTCCCTTTGCATCAGTACTTAAAGTGAGTTATACACATTATTTAAGCAAGCGTGCAGAAGATGCAGCAGGTTTTCATTTCTGTATCTTCCTTCATATTAATCGTATCAACTAATATATTTTAAAATGTTAAAGACAGATAGCTGCTCTCCTCCTGTGTTTGGGAATGGCAAGGCTCACGTTAATGCTGAAAACTGTCCTGCCTCTCACTGAGTCATATCGCTGCCATTACCCTAAAGGCAGCAGAAAGGTGATTTTTTTTTTATATCATAAACCTTTGGGCTGCACATATTTTTTGACAGGGGAGGCATTTAAAATGTATAGCATCACTGCCTCACCTGAGTCATCCCTTATGTACAGCATCGGGCTCCCAAGCAGCAAAATCCACTGGGGAGATTACAGCCAGCTCCTTCATTTTTTATAACTCAGAGCATATTTATCCTTGGGGCTGCATGGAAACATAGAAAACATCTTGTGCCTTCACATGCGGTAGCTGGGCTAATAGGGAGTAATGTCACCCCAGCCACGTACTCCAGTGCTGCCCAGCTGCTGGAGCAACATCTCTTCTTCTGCATCTTGCTCTCATTTAAAATCTCATTTTTGAGAAGATAGAGAGTCCGGGCTGCTAGCGATGCGCCCTCAGTGCTGCAAAGAGTTTCTAAATTAATTCTGCTTTATTTTTCTTTGACTTTTCCTACGCACTGGGCAGAGAAATCATTACAGCCTGAATTACGATACATTGACAGCAGACTATTACCCTGCATTTTTAACATGACATAATTACACCAAGTTTAGTGGTGCTATTACAGTTAAATTATTTAGTTCAATGCCTAAAGTCAACAGTGTCTACTTGTTGCCGTTAAAAGATGGAGGCTAAAGTAAGAACAGCTTCATGGCGCCACGAGTAAATAAAGCCATTTGCTATGTGTTGTTTTTCATCTCTGGAGAGACAGTTGTCTGTGAGCAGGAGATTTGTAGGCGACAGAGGGCAGCTGAAAACTATGGAGGTGAAAACAAATTTCATTGGACTAAAAGAGTTATTGGCAGAAAAAAATGAACTTGTTTTTTCCTTTTCTTCGAGTATATTCAACCTTTTTCACACCAGTTGATGAGATTCAAAATACTCTTTGATTGATGGGCAAAATCTGTGGAATCCATACTCATTAATTGCAGTTATGTGGAATTAAAGCCAATGTCTATGGATATTTTCTATGGGTGTCCAGAAGAGCTGGAGGAGATAAGGCATAGTGTGAGATTGGTGGCATTAAAGAGGGGTCCTCAGCATTTTAACAGAAACCAACCCAAACAATTGGAAGAAAAATGAAGGCAATTTCTAATGACTACAAACAAAAATCTGAACTGGTGTGTTGGCCTAGTAAGACCACAGACTTGACCCTTAAGCTGAGATTCCCAGCAAGTTTGATGTCACCTTGATGCAGTCCCCAAATAAGTTTGGTATGCTGGAGAAAGTCAGCCCTGTAGGTGCGTAGGGGCACTTAAGTGATTTTACCTTGTGTTCCTTCTAGGAACCTTCATGATAGGCTGTGATCTTTGAAAGTGGCTAAAATTGGTGTTGTATGTTCCTTTTTTGGATGAGAATTAAAAAGGAAGTTTTCTGAGAAATTAGATGTGCTGAGTAAATATTTTGTGTTATTATTCTAGTAGTATTAGAGTATCATTATGTTTCATTAATCGTGTAAACTTATTGAGGAACAGCGCTGAGGTTTCCAAAAAAAAAAAAGTATGTATCACATGGTGTCAGTGCATCTTATCTGAAACTGTGTATCCTCAATTGTACACAATTAGTGAAAGATTCTGATCCTTTTGGTCATATTTTGATGATAGATGTTTTTAAGTATTGGGCAGTGCTGTATGAATAATTCCTTTGAATTTGGCTGTCTCTTCATCACTAAATGTACACGTTTTGCAGTACTTCTGAATTAAGTTGAAAGAAGAAAGACCCCAAAACCAAATTGCCTGACTTGGTCTGAAAAGATTGAGTGCCTTTAATCTTCAGCCTTTGTCCAAAATACTAAACAAGCACTTACAAAAATAATAATGTTGGTAGCAGCAAACAGAATGAAGCCTAAATCAGCCTGATTAAAATAGCCCTGGTGCTGGTTTCCCTTCCTTACACAGCTCTTCTGAAATTGTCATTTCATGCACATCTCAGTGTGCATCACAGTATGCATGTCGACCAAATTCCTGGGAGAAAGCTGAAAGAAGGGAAAGGAAAAAAGCTTTCAATACTTCTTTATCTATCATACAAAAACAAAAACAAAATAAAGGCACAAGCCCAGCTTTATTTTCTCCCTTCTGGAAGTCACCTTGAAGAGATCAAAATTGCAAACAGAAGCATCCATCCATCATTCTTACCAAGATAAGAGGGTGTTGTGCTGCTCCATAACAGCAACCAAACCTAGCTTTGTAATGGCACGTAAATCACCGTCCATAAAGAGCAGACAGCCCACATTCCCAGCTGTCCATTAGGAAAAATTGGAGTAGAGACAATCCCTAATGGACGTACATGATCCAAACAATCTGCCATCACTGGACATTTGACAAGATGAAAGGAAATCAAGCCTAAAGCTCTATATGCCAGTGTGCAATGCTGGGAGTAATCCTCAACACAGCATAGTTATATGCTTTGCATCAGGGAATATTAGTAATAGTTTGGATATTTAGGTTATCCTCATCAGGGTTCCAACTTGAGACATTAGCACAGTCTTTGATTTCTGAAATACAGGCAAAGGAACTTTAGTGAAGGAAGTGAAAAGAAAATCCTGTTTTGCTGTCAAATGGGCAAGATTAAATTTGAAACATTAGATTTTTTTCTTGAGTCACAAGCCACAGAAATGAGGAAGCCACATTGAGACTCCTGCCCCAATGTTTCTTCCAGGTTTTGGCAGTCTAGAAGAGGAGTGGAATATATGAACATTAAACATCCACTTCTCCTGGAGTTCGGGCACCTCACTCCTCTAGAGCCCAACAAAGAACTGAACTTGTTCAGGAGAGATGCAAACTTTGATTTATCCTCCTAAATCCACTGAAGTGTCTTGTGGTAGTTTTGAAGTTGTCTTCATTCAAGTTGAACAGACATGTCAAAACAGCATGGCCTGTCACAGTTAAGAACAAAACAAGCAACTTCCAATTTGAAGGTGCCAGGATTTTGAATTTATCAGAACTTGGGCTTTGAGCTTTATTTATTTTTTTTATTTTTTATCAAAATGACAATCACTGAAGCTGACCTTTTCCGGGCAGAAAATTAGTGTTTTCAAATGTCTGTATTTTCCAATAGAAAAATACATTTTTAAGAAATACTCTTTCAACCTGTCCATCTGACAAAAGAAGTACGTATTTCCACAGACTTTAAATGAATGCTCTTGCTTTTCTGAGAAGGCACCAGGATAAATGGCTGCAGAGAGAGCATCCAATATATGTGGATTTTAATAAAGTCATGATGCCATTTCTACATAATTCACACCTCAAAATCAATTCCTGTATCAATGCTCCCAGGTGGACTGAAAAATTACTGATTGATCATCGCACTAAGGTAAAGAATTTGCAATATATTCTCTTATGCAGCACTTTCTGGTGAGGGATTTGCAGGTGTCCAGTCAGAAGTCCAACCTTATTTAAGCTCATTTACTTGCTCGCTGTGTCCTCTTATAATACATACAGCATTCACAGCACCTGACCACACGAAATGGAGAGATCTTGCAAAGAGCGGCAAGAGCAGATGAACAGGCAAAAATAATGAAGCAATCAAAGCAAGCATCAGCAAGAAAGAGAAGGAAAGCGAGGGGAGGTCTGCATTTGTGTTTGTGAAAATCAACAGGCTGGGACATGTCCAGCCTGGCCGGCACAATATCTGGAAGGATATTGTGCTGGAATATCTGGAAGGAAACGGCCCAGTGTTTGCAGACTGTTCTTCATCTTGTCCATGACCCCTGCTGGGGTTACAGAGCTGAAGGCTGGTCTGTTTTGGAAGTGTGGTCCTAAATATTCAATGTGTTTCTCCAGGGAGCAGTTCAGCTCTTCCATCGGCTAAAT
The DNA here is from genome assembly GCA_013398315.1 of Nothoprocta pentlandii. Lineage (NCBI taxonomy): Eukaryota > Metazoa > Chordata > Aves > Tinamiformes > Tinamidae > Nothoprocta > Nothoprocta pentlandii. Next base: position 192,482 of record VZSG01000192.1, on the reverse strand, counting down.
TACCCTCCATGGCCAGCTCTCTAGGTAGACTTTAGCATGACTGGGCTGCCATACGGGAACCTTTGGGATGTGCCTGCAATTCACTGTGTTGAATTCGGGCCTTCAGTTCTTGTACTGTTTTGGTTCATTATTGCATTTAGTATGATGAGTACCATGATTTTAGTGCTGTGTTACAAGACCAAAGGATGGGCGCAGATGTCACACTATAGGCCTTTGCTAAATAACCATATGTTGCAAAGATAGGGTAGAGTTAGGAAGCCTTCAGTGCTTTCATGCCTTAGATTGATGATGTTTAGCACATCCCCACGCTGAATCAACTGTGCTCACCAGGAGTAGCCTCTGCATGGTAAAGGTGTGTTGTCTTGATGATCAAATCTCTTCTCTCTAGCAGACATATTTATAGGTCAGAGACTTGCTTTGCTTTGGGATGCTTTACCTTTCTGCATACTGCAGGCATAGTCACCACGAGCCTTGTGGCTGCTGGTTGAGCTTCGCTCAGTGGCCACAAGCCTTGGTATGAATTTGTTAGCATCCAGAGGCTTGCATTTGTAAAGGAAACACGCATTAGCAGCGTGGAGAATAGCCAGCGCTTTGGAGAAGTTGAATAGGTAAATGACCAAATATTGCTGGTATTTCAGGAATCCATCATAAAAAAGGAGAAATAATCATGCATTTCACTTTACTCAGCCATGCTTAATAGCGGTATATGGTGCATAATAGGGATAAGTGACTGCTTAATCTCTGCAAGAGGTTTGAGATAGTTTTAACACTGGTAGCCTGAGCTGTGAGTTTCTGTCTCCATCTGGAAACCTATAAAAAAACTAGAGATCCTGTGCATCCAGCAACTTGCAAAGTTAATTCATCTTCCTTAACCAGATGCCTGAGCTGTAGGAAAGGCTGCAGCTAACTCGTGAGAAAGACCCTGTTACAATTTGATATACTGGGAAGAGATGGCTGGAGGAGAACCCAGACTTCAAACTTGAAATATAT